>CP135558.1:8431095-8507712 GCA_032402905.1 Khaya senegalensis | reverse complement strand
AATAAATTATAATTAATGTATAATAAATTGAGAGGTATTTAAATAATTTTTAAAATTTTAAAAATATAAAGAATATTTTATAATTTATAATTTTAAAGTTTATTATTTTTAAAAAATTAAAATTAAAGATACTTTGAATTAGGTTAAATATTATTTTTCAAAAAATATTATTTTTTTGAAAAAGTATCAATTTTTTAAGGAACAGTATAAAGAAAAATAGGGGTGAGAAGTAAGAAAATCTCATCTGGAACTCCAATCAAGAGTTGTAGGAGAGAATTTCTGTTGGATTCATGTATGCAAATAATGTTCTTAAATCACCTCAAATTGGATGTGATGCATAATACTTCATGCATTATTTGAGACTACATATCACATTCATTTTATTGACATTTTCACTTTGTACATAAACCAAAAAAAAAAAAAAAGTAGTCATTTGAACCCAACTCAAACTTAATTCACCAATAAGTGATCGTCAACTGGCAGAATGCTCATTTCATGACCCCTCGGAAACACATTCATCCCGGCGGCATTTTTAGCCGGCAAACCTTTCCTCTTCTTAGGAGCAGCCGATTTATCATTTAAACTTGACACAGCCGAACGCTTAGCCTTCACTCTCACCGGTTCCGGCTCATTGGACCCAATCTGGTTCGGAAAATTAAGCAAAGCTTTCGAACCACGGATCTTATAAGCGGCTCGATCATAAGCCAAAGCAGCTTCCTCAGCCGTCTCATATGTGCCAAGCCACACTCTTGCGCCATTCTTCGCTGGATCCCTTATCTCCGCCGCAAACTTGCCCCACGGCCTCTGCCTCACTCCTCTATAATGTCTTCCTCCTCCTTTAGAAAGCTTCTTACTATTACCACTTTCGCTAATTATGTAATAATCCGGAGTGACTTGCTCACCATCGTCTCTCGGCTCGGGTTTAACAGTTGTTGTAGCAGCAGTTAAATCTAACGGAGACCAGCCAAAGTTAACGGCATCAAAGAGGGAGTTGTAGATGATCATATCCTCTGAGTCGTCAACTTTCAAAGGCAAGTCTCCCCAGTTTTCTGTTAGGCATGAACTGAGATTAGTAATTCGAGGATACTCATGAGAAACCATTTTTCTTGTTTTTGTAAAATTTGGAAGGTGTTTAAGAGGTGAGATTTTATATTTATGTATAGGGACAGCAAGAGAGAGAGAGAAGAAGAAGCAGAACAAGAAGAGGAAGTGACAGATGAAGCGGTAGACAAAGGACAGGAGTACTGGCAGTGGGCAATGGCTTTATTAATGGAGTTTCAATGAAAGTTCTCCAATGGGCCGGGGGTTGTCATATGGGAATTAGGTCATCTTTGTGTCGTGATCAACTTGAGAGTTTGAGAGCCGAGGGCATTAAGAAAAGGAGTTGTTAAATATTTTGTAATGCGTTGGTGAGGTGGCCGGATCTTATAGTAGCATATACAGC
Source organism: Khaya senegalensis (assembly GCA_032402905.1). Taxonomy (NCBI): domain Eukaryota; kingdom Viridiplantae; phylum Streptophyta; class Magnoliopsida; order Sapindales; family Meliaceae; genus Khaya; species Khaya senegalensis. Next base: position 8,506,268 of record CP135558.1, on the reverse strand, counting down.
AATGGAATTTTTAGGTTCAGCAAACCAATAATATTGTTAACAATATAATAATTAGTTGTATGACTTTGTATATTGTGCATTTATTCAATCAGTTTACTATTACTCTATGAATAAGCATACATTTATTATGGATAGGCTTATAAAATAGATCTTAGACTGGTTTAAAATATTATAATTGATTATGTAATTAGCATAATTAACATAGAACATTTGTGACTATTGAGTGAGAATTTATTTATTTTTAAATATATAAAAGTAAATATTTTTTTGACAATAGAATTTTGAATTGTTTTATAGAAAATATGTTAATTAAATTATCAAATATAATACTATATATTGTGTATATTGAATAAATAAAACATCAAAATTTATATTTTTTTTAAAAAATAATTATTCGAGATCGTAATTAATTTTTTTAATTTTTTACGAGAATTAAATCATAAATTTGATATCATATAGTCTAATTAGGGTCAATTTTGTGACAATGTTATAACATGTGAGTACCTCTCTCTACTAATACAACTTTATTTGAGATATTCATGAAATCATTTCATAGAAAATTATATTAAATATGATGAGTGGCGGCTGCTCTTGCATCAACATCAGGCTTGCAACTTGTTTACTAGACAATTTGTTTTTATCGACTCCTTGTCAACCAATAAACATCTTCAATGAGTTGTCTGGTGGTTGATTATCATTAATAATTAGTTTTGCGCATCCTCGATTGAATCTTTAAGGCCATTTTATGATATGATGTAAAATAGTAAATATGAGTATAAGTTTTTGAATTTCATTAATGAAATTAATGTAAAAATCATTATAATCAACTAATCAAAATGTCACAAATAATTTGCAAGTAAAGAACAATAAAAAAAACAAGTCTTTTCATGCTTCCACCATCTGTATCTATTCAAATGCAAATTGTCTATTCAACAAAATAATGAACGGGACATGTTTGAGATACATTAGCCCTGGACTTGATTTTTGGGGGCAAGACCTTTAAAGTCAATATGTTTGATCCGCCAAACATGACAATTGATGGCCCCATTATCTGATCTTTGTAATGTTTTTCCATGGAAAATATTCCCACAAAGATTCAAACTCTTTTCCAGGAAAGAGTAACTGAGACAGTGGGTAGTATAGTATACTATTATGTCAGTGACCTAGTAAATTTATTCAATTAGAAAGAAAAATAAATTAATTAATTAATAAAAAATAAAATGTTAAGAATAATTTTATTTATTTATTTATTTATTTTTTATTAATTCATGTATTTTTTTTTAATTAAATGATTCTATTATAATAATACAATCTAAGGAACTATTTTATTCAAAACTCACTCAAGAGTAACCCATGTTTCATTCCAACGTGTTTCCCATTTGATTGGCCCCACCAAAGAAGTTTAATTTCTTGCTCCAATCAATTACATTGGAGTCTTAATTACTCTCAGCACTTGCGTATTTTACTTAGTTGGAGCAAACTAACATTGACATTAGTGATAATTTCAATCATGAAATGAGGCAGTGAAAACTTAATAGAAATAGTAAATAAGAGAACGACATGAAAAAAAGAAATAGATGGAAAACTTTATTAATATATTTTATTTTAATTTATCAAATTATAGGATTTTCAAAATCTTACCTCATACATAATTATAAATTATTGGAAAATAGGTGGGAGGAACCAATTGGCGGCAAAGTGTCACTTCAATGTTGTGTTGGCTGATTCTTACCAGCACAGCAATTAGCTGCTTGTTCAAAAGAAAAAGTGAGGTTTACACCCCGGACTTTATATAAAGTCTTCAGCCAGTCTTAGAATTTAGTGTTCAAATTTCCTTTGGATTAATCTATTAAATCAACAGTTTTCTTAGAGTGTCCCACTAAAAGTAACCTTGAGAATTGATGGCTCATATCTATTCGGACTTTAGTTAAATTATGATAATATTCACATTTTAGAAACCAAAAAAAGTTAGCTTAATGAAACCTTTTAGAAAATGTTACTTTAATACAGAAATAATAATAATTTTTTTTTTTTAGTTTTTACATTTTTAGATTAATGTAAAAAGTACGAGAAATTTTATTAAATATTTTTAAAAAAATATCATCACCTTTAACACAAAAAGATTTTTTGATAAAGCCTCTCTCCTTCTCATATTCATTCAACAAAATTTTTGGTTAAGATATTGTTATTAAATTTTGGTGATCACGTGATAAAGTATTATTTTCTCAAATATTAGAAACTAAAATAAGTAAGGTATTGTTCTTATATAAAAATAGGGTATATTAAATTTACATCGGCATAAGTAATAGTAGTATTTATAAAATAAATAATAAAATAATATTATAAATTAAGTTATAAAAATTAACATTAAAAGAATTAATCATTGAAAATAAAAAATTTTAGTACAATATTCTTCTAATTTTTGATAATGTTCCAACTTACAACCATTTTAGTTTTAAACTTAAATTGATATAAAATTTAGTCCTTAATCTTATGTATTTTTATGATTATAACTTTAAACAAAAAGACATGATTTAATGTTGTCAATTCAATTCATTCTTATTTATCCTTCATTTATAAGATCGATATAGTTTAAAATCACAAATAAATTTGAGTTAAACGAAGGGAACCCCTAAATAACATAGTCAATGACATAATTAGCTTAAATATAATATACCAATAAAATCAATGAACAGCCAGTCAACATTGAACAGTGTTGGTCGTTCAGTTTGACACAAATTAATTGTTTGCGTACAATGCAGTGTTAATAATTTCGGCTTCAAGTGACGTGCAGTCATGGCCACCATGTACCCCTTGAACGATCGTCGACAGTCAAACTGTCAACAAATACAGCTAACAAAAGTTTTCCCCTCAAGGACAAACCACGATCGTACAGATATAAAATAAGTAATAATATATATTATAATAATAAATAATAATATACATATCTTTAAACATTATATATATTATCAATTTTCACAAGAAATCATACTGAATTCTCCAACTCTATCATCTATAAAATTTGATTTCATTGTAATGATTTATTAAATTTAAAATTTTATAAGGCAATAGATAAAATTTTTGTTCTAATTTAAGTAAAAAAATAAAAAAAAAAAATCTACCCATTTCATAATTTATCAAAATAATTAAATTAAATTAAGTTAACAATTTATAAAAGCAAAATTTTAATTATTTTTAATGAATTAAAAGTATATATTAATATATCTTTTTAAAATTATTGAGGTCAAGTTTTGTTACTTTTTAATACAAATCTTAAGAGTATACGTTCAAAAGAGAGTTGTTGTTTTAATTAAAAAAAAAAAAAGAATGATTAAAAAAGAAGATACGACATAATTTTGTACTAAATTGAAAGTTACGAACTACTCTTTATGACTGTGTTGCCTCCTCCTTGTTTTTTAGTTAATATAATATCAAAGTTAAGCATGTGATATAATATAATCAGTTCCCATCTCATCCTTCTCACTTATTTTTATATTAATATTCTTATTATTAAATATTGTTTCTTGATGTTTCAGACAAACATTTTGTGAAGAATTTTATTATTTATGACTGTGAATCTTGATATTTCCTTTGAATTATTATAAGTTTTGAGAAAGATTGTCGCAAGATTGACAGTGGCTTCAAATTTCTTTCCTACGCGAAGCTTAGCTAATCTATGGCATTGCTTTAAATTTCTTTCCAACATGAGGAAGCTCGGGCTGTTTTAGGTCATTGCTTGATCGGGGAGATTTTAAATTTTGAAAGATTTTAAATAAAATTTTAAAATATAATTTTACTTGTATTAAATATTAAACAAAAAAATAAATAATAATATAAAATTAATCTTAATTTAAAATTTTAATTTTTAATTAAATTTTAAGAGTTTAAGTTAATTGTTTATATTACTTGTCTCTAAAGACCATATAAAGATTATCACTGTATTTGATGGAGCTATTAATAAATAAAATATTTAAAATTATAATCAATATTCATGTAATAAGCCTTTTGTTGTTTTCTTAAGAAAGTGAAATTTGAATTTTTTTAATATTTATTTTTTATATTTTTTTTATAATAATAAATTTATTTTAGCCAAAAAATTAATTTTTATATAATTATTAACAGTTCAATACTAAAAAAAATACAAAAAAAGTCATTAAAATTAATAATTTTAAGAAAAAGTTGTATAAATTTATACGAATTTATACAAATAATTTAATTATCTCTGTATTTATATATTTATTTAGATTTTATTTTTCATAAAATTTTCTTATTTTATATGAATATATGTCTATGATTACTTCCATTATGTCAAAAGATTGTATCTTACCCAACAAACAACAAATTTTAAATCATTTAATATATAATAAGATGTTAACTAGCAAATTATGTCGAGCAATTAATTAATAAATTAACATCACCATAACATTGCTTCCATCACTCTCATTTAATTAATACTATTTTTGTTCCATTATTTCATTTTCTTGAGTAATAATCCAATTGGGTGCAGATGTTTGTCAATGTCTGCAAATAATTTAGTAAACAAATGGTAAGCACACAAAAAAAGTGACCGCATTCATTTGATCAGTACCAGGCGCCCACTTTTATTAGTCTGCATCGACAAAAGCAAGTTGATAAAGGAGACTTTTAGTTAGCAGCAACTTGATGACATGCCCATGCAGGCAGATGTCTGGCAGCTTCATAATATGGACATCAGTAATAATATTCAAAATATAAATGCTTATACAAATTTTATACGATGATGTTACATCCACGGTTGGTCTTCGGACAGTTTATCCAGGCGGCTTATTAGTATTTTAAATCTTTAAAAATTAAAATTTTAAATCTAAAATCGTTATATATTATAAATATTACTTTTTTAAACATTAAATTCTAAGTGTAGTCTAAATTATAATACTTAATTTAAAAAAATTAGTTATATATATATATTACATTTGAGCATGTTCAGCTCATTTTATTATATAATTAAATTTATTTTATTTTATTTTATTTATTATTTATAAAATTTTTAAATTATTTATTTAAAAAAAAAAAGACCAGCTCAATTAATTACATTATTTATGACTTAACTTATCGAAAACAAAAGCCTAAAGAGTAACATAAAGAGAAGAGTTAGAGGTGAAGAGCATGGACAAAGGAGAAAGAAAAAAAAAACAGAGAAAAACAAGCAGAGAAGAGATCATGCAATAGAGATAGAGATAGAAAGGAAACACAACAAAGAAAAGAGAATGAAAATTTATTTATTTAAAATTTTTATTAAGAGTGATAATTGATTGTAGAAATTAGTTTTTGACAAATAAAATTTTATAAATGTTTCATTCTAATTATTTTTTAATTTTTTAAATTTTAAAAGAATAAAATTTTTAACATATATATCTATAATATCACACTTTATAAACTTGTCAAAATTTTTAAAGTTTAAGACCCTCTTAATTACGTCGTTATCATATATTTTATTTTACTTATTTTCTTATTCTTAGTGAACATTGTAAATTTTATAATGGTATCTAAAAGACTTTATACGCAAAGATGTTTAAATTATGAATAATATTGAAATTTTAATTTGCTTTTAGAATCCCCAATAGTCAAAATTCAAACTCACGTGGGATTTGAATAACTCTCCTCTTAAGAGTCAAAAAAAAAAAAAAAAAAAAGAGAAAGAAAGAAAGAAAAGAGAGAGAGATCAAAAGCAATCAATGTTTTAGTTTTACCAGAGTCTTCATAGGAATGATATTATATTGAATTCGGTAAAGACAAACTCACGCAAGATAATTTATTCTATTTATGTATTTTAATTTGTAACTTTTATGATCCAAGAAAATATATTAAGTAGTGTGCCAAAGATTATTTCCTTATGATATGAATTCAATATTATTATATGTTAAATATGTCATCGATTTAATTGTATAAAATTTGATGCAATGTATTCAGACGATAATTCGATCATATTAAAATCAAATTGGATGATTATATCAAGAATTGAATTGAATATACATATCTAAAAATTCTCTAATCATTCAAGAAATTGAATGATTGCATGTATTTTCTTTGGTAAGAAAGTAAGAAAGTTGATTTATCTAATTAAATTATATTAAATTAAATTATCATTATTAAATTTATTTATAGTAAAAAGTTCACAAATTCTAACCTGTTATTAAATGCAGAGTCAGATATTTTGTTTTATGCTGACACGTGCACTAAATTTTCCTAATACTAAAGGACAAAATGAGCATATAATAAATGAAAATTATTGGGCTCTTAATTTTTTGACCAAAAATAGAAATAAAATCTCATTCTCATAAATGTTCTTTTCCTATTTCGGACACATGAATTTTATTGTTGACATTTCAATATAAAATAATATTTTTTAATTTTTTTTTTTCATAACTTAGATTAATCTAATAAGTATTTGGATTATTATTCAATAAATATTATCTTATAATTAAATTTAAAATTATTATAAATATATTATATAAACGTAATTAAATATTATGTTAAATATTTATTTAATAAAGTGTTATATTTTAAAATTTTTTCTATTATTTTATAGAAATAATATTTAAAATATTTTATTTTATTGATTAAATACTTAATTTTGGATCATTTATTGTCACCAATTATGTAATAAAATAATATTTATTGAATAAAAATTGGAGCAACAACAATATCTTATCATTATTTAATTGTAATATACAACATTATCATATGCTAATAGAACCAAAAATAATACTATTTGTCTCATATAATTATTTAATAAAATAATACTACTTACTCATCTTGAAGAGTATCACATCCTTTTAGACGATAAATTTTGAAGAAAGCAGAAGCCACTTTCCCATTGACACGAGGCAAACAGTGAGCCTAGAAATGTCTAATAAGTCATTAAGTAAATTTGTCGGATTGGGGGATCCATACGCAAATGGTACGAAAAAGTTTGATGGGAGATAATTTAATCCGAATAGTATAAGAAATATAATAAAATTATTTAATTAATAAATAATTATTTATTTATAATAAATAAAAAAATTTATAAAATTTTTATTATATTAATTAAAAATAAATTTTTTATATTAATTAAATAATTTTATTATATTTATTAATATAATAGGATTGTTTTATATAAAATCTCCTCTAATAACAGTTGTAGATGGGGAGTCCTTATTTGTGAAAATTATTAAAAGTCCAAATTTTGTGAATTAATATTTGTATGTATTTTTATATTCGGTTGTGTCCGGAAGTCGCCTGGAAACGGGGTCCAATTGACAAGGACCTCCCCAATTGTTAAACCATATACGGAAAAAACCAATACCAACGACACATACTTTACACGCAATTGCACTTTAACTCAATTCGGATACCAATTAAACGATGCTTCCTCTCTCTAACCATGAAGCCTCGATGGAAACCTCCTCGTTTCTTCCCCAAATTCTTCTTCTCCTGGTCGAATCTCGCCTTTAAATACAATAGGCCATACACTCTTTTTTCCACTCAAAATTGTTTTAACTTCCATTTCCTTCCTCTTCCATCTTCTCACCCTCTCTTGTTTCCAATTTGAATTTTCAAGCTCTTTAATTTAATGGCTTCTCTGCAAGAAGCTTCAGCCTTAGAATTCATCAACCGTTGTCTATTCACTGACACTACTACTCCCATGGATAACTTCGTCTCCGATAACTTCAATCAATACAGTACTCCGCAAAACCCCAGCTGCTTTGAAAACACAATAACTGATTTCAGCGTATCAGATTACTTCAAGCTGGAACCAGTGCTCAATAAAACGGATCATTCCCACATCCCAAACAAGCCCCAAAACCAAAACGTAAATCCACAGAAGTCTTCAAGCACTCTGAGTCAGCGAAAACCTTCCATAAACGTAACAATACCTCAAACAAAATGCCTTAACTTGAGCCCGAATATTAACCCACTTGCAGTCATGGATAAAGAATCGGATGCAGATAAGGAAAAGCACTATAGAGGAGTAAGGAGACGGCCATGGGGGAAATACGCGGCTGAAATCCGAGATCCCAATAGAAAAGGGAGTCGGGTTTGGTTAGGAACTTTTGATACCGCCATTGAAGCTGCGAAAGCTTACGACGAGGCTGCGTTTAAATTACGAGGAAGCAAAGCGATCCTGAATTTTCCTCTTGAAGTTGGGAATTTGAAATCTAAAGAGTCTGAATTACAAGCCGATTGCGGTAAAAAGAGGAAATACGAGGAAACAGAGACAGTCGAGAGAAAGGTCGTGAAGAAAGAGCCGTCTGAGGAAACGGCGACGGAAACGGTAACAGCTGGTGGAGTTGGTCCGCTGACACCATCAAGTTGGACCGGGTTTTGGGAGGACGAGAAAGGGATATTCAGTGTGCCTCCGTTATCTCCGTTATCTCCACATCCTCCTATGGGTTACTCTCGACTGACGGTGATGTAAGCTGAGGTTTGAATATTCAAACGGCAAGCAATTTGCCTGTTTAAAAAATCAAGAAAAATCAGACGGCAGAAGAGTCTTAAATGACGTGGAAATTGAAATTATCCACTTGGATAGAGTGAAAAAAAGAAGAAAATCAAATACCGTATGAAGGAATAGGGAGGCTTGACCATTCCCATCTACGTATGTACATAATTAGTTTAGTTAGAGTGCAATACGCAACTCTATGTTGCGATATGTTAGGGGTTTATTGAATATTTCATTTGTCAATTTGGCTTTTCAAATTGCTTTCATTTCCTTAATGTTCAATCACCTTAATTAATTAAAATAAATAGTTACAAACTTTTATTATAGAGAAGTCAATCATTGATCTATCTATCCGAATTGATTAGTAACGTTAATCAATTTATGCAAGGAAGGGATTCTCTCTATAAATAGATCGATTGATGAGCTCATCATTCTTAAAGAAACTCAATAGTGTACTAGTCGTAGTTTCTTTACCATGTTTTCTCTCTTCTTTCTCAAAATTTTAAAACACAATCCACAATATTCAAGGAGCAGGAAAAAAGTACAAAGAATTAAAACACCTCTCGTCATCAATGGAAACGGATTTGGACGACAATTATTGGCCACTCGAAATCTTCGTTCCATACGGATGAGATCTAAAAATGCATTCATTCGAGTCTTCGTCAAGCAAAAACGTCTTTGACTTACAGAGCTAACCCAATTAGACACAAAATGAAAGCACTCTTGGAGCTGAACGCGACCAATAATTATTGGAAGCAGCACTGTTATCAGGTCAGGGCGGTGCTTTTGCTACTGTGGATGAAGCGGAGTTCAGTGCTGACGTTGCCGTTCCTGTTGCAGCCGCAGTCGCAGACGGACTTTGACTTTGGCCTGGAGGAACTAGTAACAACTATTTTGTCAATTTTCATTGAGTTTTCCCCTCCTAAAACAAGCTTTGGAAATGAAAAAAAAAATAAAAATTCCATCGATGTTCTCCTAACCGATGTTATATTAAGATAGACCTTAATACAATCGTAAAAATTGCAGTATTTGTTAATGATTTATTTAATAAATAAAGTTAAAATATAAACAAATCTGAATATATAAATCGGAATGATTTCATATTGATTTATTTATTTTTTGTTTATAAAGTAAAAATATAAATATTTAAAAATTAATGATTTGACATGTTATACACTCAGGTGATTGGATCAATTCTATGTACTAGAAAATAAATATAATCTATTAAAAGATTTTAAAATTAAAATTATATAAACTTATTTAAATTTTTGCATCAGCCTTGAATAAAAAATTTTAATTTAATTTAATTAAAAAAATTACTTAACTTTTAGTGTTAAATTAAAAAACAAACACTTTGATAATATTTAAATGATTGAAGCTGAATTATAACAAGACTTCAAACAGAAAACAAATGACCACAAGTCCTAAAAAAAATAAAAATAAAAAAGACAATATATATTTGTTGTATTCATATACACATGGGGACAATTAAACATTAATAATAACTCATTAGCAATTGAAGAATCATTAAAGGAAATGTGCAATGGAATTTCACATTAAATAAAAAAAGAGTATTTTTAAATTTTATAAGGATGGGTTCCATTTATCATATTGCACATATTTTTTAAAGAAAAGGTAATAGCCTAACTCATAATAAGTGGTATTAGAGTTAAACCTATTTTTATTTTAATATTTCAACTAAATACCCACGCGTATTGAATGCGTTCACGAAGACTTCATAAGTCTTGAGGTAGAACACGAGAAGTATGTAGGGAGCCCTATTGTGATGAGAACGTCATAAGATTGGGTGGGGGGAGGGAATGTGACAGAATCTCACGCGTACTGAATGCGTGCATGAAAACTTTAAAAGTCTCGAAGTAGAGCAAAATTGGCATGAAAGGAGTGTCCATAAAGACTTTATAAGTCTCGAGGTAAAATAAGAGGGACATGTAAAGAACCCTACTATGACGTGCACGCAAGGAGCATCTATGAAGATTTTATAAATGTTGAGGTAAAGTAGGAAGGACATGTAGGGAGTCTTATTGTGATTAGGGCGTCACAAAATTTGGTGGGGGAGAATGTGACAGAATCTCATGTTTACTAAATGAGTTCATGAAAACTTTAAAAATTCGAAGTAGAATAAGAAGGGCATGCAAAGAGCATCCATGAAGACTTCATAAATCTCAAGGTAAAGTATAAGGGACATGTAGGGAGCTTCACTGTAACGCACATGCAAGGAGCGTCTATAAAGATTTCATAAGTCTCAAAGTAGAGTAGGAAAGACATGCAGGAAGCTATACTATGACTAGAGTGTCAAAGGATTGAATAGAGGAGAATGTGATAGAATCTTAAGGTTTCATAAGCCTCGAGATATAGCAAAAGATACATGTAGGGAGCCCTACTGTGGCACGCATGCAAGAGCGTATATAAAGACTTCATAAGTCTCGAGGTAGAACAAGAAGACCATGCAGGAAGCCCTACTATGACTAGGGCACCACATGATTGAATGGGAGAGAAAGTGATAGAATCTTAAGATTTCGTAAGTCTTGAGATAGAGTAGGAAGGGTATATAAGGAGCTTTATTGTGATGAAAGAATCATAGGATTGGGTGGAGGAGAATGTGACAGAATTTCACACATACTGAACGCGTCCATGAAGACTTCATAAGTCACAAGGAAAAGTATGAGAGACATACAAGAAGCCCCACTGTGACAAAGGCATCACAAGATTGGGTAGGAGAGAATATGATAGAATCTCAAGACTTTATAAGTCTTGAGGTAGAACAGGAAAAACATACAGATAACTCTACTGTAACAATGACGTCACATGATTGGGTAGGAAAGAATGTGATAGAATCTCAAATATACTGAACCCGTCCATGAAGATTTCATAAATTTTGAAGTAAAGTAAGAGGAGCATGCATGGAGCTCCATTGTGATGAGGGGGTCACAATATTTGGTGGAGGAGAATATGCCATGGACTTTATAAGTTTCGAGATAATAAATTTCAAATTCTTGAAGTAGAGTAGAAGGAGTATGTAGAGAGCCCTACTGTGATAAGAACGTTACAGGATTGCGTGAGGACGAATGTAACAAAATCTTACATTGAATAAGAAAATGAGATTTTTTAGCGTTATAGGAGTGAGTTCTGCACATCTTATTGAATATAATTTTTTTAAAAAAAGATAATAGTCCAATCCGTAACAAATAGCTAGCAAATTAATTATAAGTAATAAGAAAAGAAAGAAACTTACCAACATCACGAAGTTCTTTTCCATTTGTCATTTTCTTGTAATCAACATTGACCATTTTGGTCAGATCAATATCAAGGTTTTTGGTCTCTACTTCCATGGATATCAAGAAGAGAGCATCTATGAATATTATCAATAGAATTAAAGCAGCATCCTTAACCATCTACATTGCCAAAACTGATCAATTATAATCAAAATGTTTATTTAATTAAGAGGAAGGAACATTTATATATATGTATAAGAAGGTTTGAACTTCTAGTTAATTACCCTCCCTTCATTGTTATTAAGGTGGTTTATAAATAGCTTGTGCTGATATTCTCAGTCTTTTATCTGTCCATGAAATGAAAGGAAAATATTTTTTAAGGACCATAAAAATGGCTAACATTCCATAAATATATCTACCTAGGAAAGAAATAGAAATTGTGAATATATATTTATATATAAAACGAAAAACTTAGGTAAAACAGTCTCAATAAATTTATGTTATATATTTTAAATTTTTTTATTTAATTATAATTATTTCTCTTATAATTAGATAATTTCAAAATGAATGTATATGACCATTTAAGATTTTTCTCCTATATAGAATATGCGTGCATTCATGCAACAAGTACAACATGCAACATAGTCATTAATGATGTGCTTAAAATAGGGATATTGTCACATGCATCCCTTGAGATTTTTACTTTGCTTAAATAGTTAAAATTAAAAAAATAATCATTTATCTTTTATGGGCTCTTTTAAAATAGGGATGAAAATTTGGTTTGATATTTTGAATATTCAATACTATTTAATTAAAAAATATTCAATATCTAAAGTTTATTGGACAGTAGATAAGTTTCAATTTTCAAATTATATAGTTTAAATTGATTACCATTGATTATGATTTTTAGTATTAGATATTTGATATCCAGTCAAAAAATAATATTTAAAAAATATTTTTTAAAACAATAAGTTACAAATTAAGTATTTAAAGAAAATTTTTTTAATATTATTATTTTGTCAAATATTCAATATCCAAAAATACTATTTAAAAAAATATTAATTTTTAAATATTTAATTTGAAAAAAAATACTATTTATAAATTTAACTAATTTATTTTTTTGTTATTTCGATTAATTTTGAGTTTTCAATTTTTTTTGTTGATTTCCAATACATATATCAAACATATAATTACAGTTAAGTATCAAATATTTGATATTTGAATCGATTTTTGATTTGGACACAAGATTTTTTGAATATTTCATTTATTAAATGTAGTTAATTATAATTATTTTAGCTAATTATAGTTAGTTAAAGAGTTGGTTAGCAACTAATTGTAGTTAGTTGAAAAATTAGTTAGTAGTATATATAGTCAAATGTATTTTGCAAATGACCAAGTAATAAAGAACAAATCCATTTCTCTCATTTCCTTCACTTCTCATGCTCAATATGGTATCAGAGTGGATCATATGTTGCATTTCATTTTTGTGATCTACTCTATCACTTTGCAATCTTCTATATTTGTTAAAAATTTCTTTTTAATTTGATTCGATTAAAATGGATTCTGTACCATTTATGAATGTAACTGTATTGAGATCTTAGTTAAGCAAATTCCTCATTGACAATCATTTTAGTATTTACTTCTTGCATCATTCAGATAGTCTAAGTTTGATTCTTGTCTTATAACCTCTCACAGGAGATAATTGTGCCTCCTAGAGCATAGCAATACTAATTGCATTATCAGTGAAGAACAAATGAAGATTTGTTGATAAATCTATTTCTCAACCTGAAGGTACAGACTCTAAACTCATAAATTCCTAGATTAGGAACAATAACATTGTAATTTCATGGCTTTTGAACTTGGTTTCTAAAGAGATTTCTTCTAGTATTATTTTTGCTCATTTTTCCTATAAGATTTAGATTGATTTGAAAGAATGATTTCAACAAAGGAATGGACCTATAATTTTTCAATTGAGGTGTGAACCCATGAATCTAATTTAGGATCAGAATTTTATTAGTATCTACTTTACTAAACTAAAAACAATTAAGGAGGAATTAAATAATTATAGATTTATGTGCAATTATGGACATTGTACATGTGGAGGTATTAAAGAACTTACTTTACATTATCAAATAGAATACATTATGTCATTTCTTATGGGATTAAATGATTCGTTTGCTCAAATTCGATGGTAATTGTTATTGATGGATTCTTTGCTAGTAATAAATAAAGTATTCTCTCTTATTTCTTAAGAAGAATAATAAAGGAAAATTAGTACTCAAGTTGTTTCTACTGAGATCAATTCTTCTATAGCTTTTGCTACACGAACTGATCATTTTACTAAATCTGGAGGATTGGCTTCTAGTATTTATAGTGTTAATAACAATTATGGGAACATGGTTGGATCCAAGAAGAAAAAGAGACCTTTCTGTACTCATTATAATTTTCATAGAAACACCATTGATAAATGCTATAAAATACATGGATATCCCCCCTAGATATAAGCCTAAATAGAAAGACAATTCTTTTTTTAACAATTTTATTTCTATCAATCAAGTTTCCAAAGATCTATAGCCTGATTCTCAATCAAACTTTGGTGGTTTTGTTTAAAATCTCAACCCAGCTTAATATCAATAACTTATGCAAATGCTCTTTAGCCATTTAACTTTTTCCACAAAACTTGACAACATAAACACTACTAATACTTCCTTCATCACAGGTATTGTTTATCATTATCTATGAATCCTTTGCTAGCTTTATCTCAATATTGGATAGTTGATTTAAGAGCTACTCAATATATTTGTTCCATTGCTTTTGCTTTCTTTATAATGCAACCTACACAACATTCTTCAATCACATTGTTTAATCATACTAGAATTCCTGTCAATCTTTGTGGTGATATCAAGCTTAATAATATGATTACTTTTCAGGATGTACATTTTGTATTATAGTTCACTTTTAATCTTATTTCTATCAGTGTTTTGACATATAGATCTCAACTCACTGTTAATTTTCTTTTGAATTTTTTTGTCATTTAAAATATCAGCAATAAGAAGATGATTGACAAGGGTAAAAAGATTGCATAATTGTATATTCTTGATATCGGTGATTTTAATTCCACTTTTACAGTTTATATCAATTTGGTCACAGCTCATACTTGGTACAATTAGCATGGACATTTCTCTTTTAAATGGTTAGATTCTCTAAAAAATAAATTGTCTTGTGATATGTTTACATTGAATAAAGTTTATCGCTATTACATTTATCTATTGGCTAAACAAAGAAGGTTATCGTTTGTTTCTAATAATTATCTTTTCAATATTCTTTTTGATCTTATTCATTGTGATATATAAGGTTCATATCATATTGATTCTTATGCTGGTCATAGATTTTTTTTTTAACATTAGTGGATGATTGTTCTTAATTTACTTAGGTATACATATTGAAACATAAATATGATGTTACAACTATCATTTCAAAGTTTTTCAACATGGTATCTACTCAATTTCATACAAAGATCAAGGTTTTCAGATATAATAATGCTCTTAAATTAAAATTCATTAATTTCTTTTATGATATAGGAGTAATACATTAATTTTCTTGTATAAAAAACTACAATAGAATTCTGTAGTAAAAAAAAAGCACTAGCACTTATTAAATGCTACTTGTGCCTTTTATTTTCAATCTTGGATTTTAATTCAATTCTAGAAAGAGTGCATTCTTACTGCCCCATTTCTTATTAACAAAATATCTTCTCCTTTGCTACATCATAAGACACCTTATGAAATACTATTTGGCACTAGTGCAGATTATTCTTATTTAGAATTTTTTGTTATCTTGCTTTGCATCAACTCTTTAAGCTTATCGTAATATGTTCCAGCCTCAATCTTGATTATGCATTCTTTTGGGTTATCCTTCTGGCATGAAAGGATATAAATTGTGTGATGCAGTTTCCAAGAATATATTTGTTTTTGAGTTGTCATCTTTTATGAAGTTATTTTTTCATATCATACCATAATTTTTGCTGATAAGTTAATAGATCGTTTTCTAAATTTGGTTCTTCCTTTATCTTCTCCAAATTTGTCATCTTTTACTTATGCATTAGAATCAAATCCAAACCCATATGTAAATCATACTGCTAATTTTGTTGTTCTAGAATACGATAATTCCTTAATACCTATTACTACTTTTGCTGTTGCCATTAAAATTGGTCTTTGAAGATCCACTTAAATATCCAAACCTTTATCATATCTCAAAGAGTTTCATTGCCATCTTGTCTTATTACTTATCCTTTGTAATAAGTTTTTTTTTTTTTTTTATATCCCCTTACCATAAAAATTTTGTCTTAAATGTATCTTCTTAAGTTGAATCTTAATACTACCATCAAGTTGTCTAGTTTCCTCAATGGAAAGCTACCATAAATGCTCAAATAATTGCTCTAAAGCTCAATAACACTTGGTCTGTTATTCTTTTACTTCAAGGAAACACTTTATTGATTATAAATGGATTTGTAAGATCAAATATAGGTATGATGGAACAATTGAAAGACATAAGGCTAGGTTAGTGGTCAAAGGCTACACACAACATGAAAGCCTTGATTTTCTTAAAATATTTTTACTCATGACCAAACTTATTACTATTAAAGTTCTTTTAGCTCTTGTTGCTACTCAAAAATAGCATTTAGTTCAATTAGATGTCAATAATGCTTTTTTCAATGGTGATCTTTTTAAAGAAGTATTCATGAATTTACCTTTTGGGTACCTTCATAAGAAAGAGCAGCTTTAACAAAGACAAAAATTGGTATGCAAATTTTAAAAATTTATCTATGGCCTTAAGCAAGCTTTTCGACAATGGTACTTAAAATTGTCACACACTTTTCTTCAGTTTAATTTTCAGCAATCCAAATATAATTATTCTTTATTTACTAAAGGTCATGGTTCAAGTTTTATGACTTTACTAATTTATGTTAATGATATTATCGTCACTGATTCCAATTTTTAAGCTATCCAATCTTTAAAATTTTTTTTAAACTTAGTTTAAATTAAAAGATTTAGGTTCTTTGAAGTATTTTTTAGGGCTTAAAATTGCTCTTTCTTCTCATGGCATTATTCTTTCTCAATGACACAGCTTTTTTTAATTGTTAAAAGATACTAGTTATTTGGCTTGCAAACTTACTTTTGTTCCTATGGATCCCAAGTTGAAGCTTCTTGCTTCTAATTGCGAAATATGTTCTAATGTTTCTTCTTATCGCAAGTTTATTGGTAGATTACTCTATCTTACTTTATCTCGACCTGATATCATCTTTATAGTTCATCATCTCTTATGATGCTTAAAGTCCACTCCTGGTTAAGGTTTGTTTTGTCCTTCTTTAATTTCTGCACATAATTTCAAGCTTCAAGAAACTTTTGATGCCGATTGAAGGGCTTGTTTGGATTCAAAGAAGTTGGTTATTGGATTTTGCATATTCATAATTCAATCCTTAGTTTCCTGGAAGTTTAAGAAATAATCCACTATTACTCGTTCTTCAGCAGAGAAAGAGTATCATGCATTAGCATCTATAGTCAGTAAGATTATGTGGCTCAATTAATTACTTCATGACTTCCAAATTATTATTTCTTTTCCAACTTTCTTATTTTGTGATAATCAAGCTACCATTCATATTGTATCAAATCTCATTTTTACGAAATGACAGAGCATATTGAGATCGATTGCCATTTTGTTTGTGAAAAAGTTGTTAAAAAGTTTATCAAGCTTATGCTAGTTCGTTCTCAGCACTAACTTGTTAATATGTTTACTAAACCTTTTCTTTCATCAGTTTTATTTTCTTTTCTTTTCAAGATATTTATAAAAAATATTTACAATCTATCTTTAGGATGAGTATTAAAGGTAGTTAATTGTCATTAATTTTTCCAATTGTAGTTAGTTAAATAGTTGGTTAGCAACTAATTGTAGTTCATTAAAAAGTCAATTAGTTGTATATATAGTCAATTGTATTTTACGAATAGACAAGTAATAAATAATAAATCTATTTCTCTCGTTTCCTTCGCTTTTCATGCTTAATACAATTTATGGTCAATGGCTTTTGAGAATCTCCTTACCCCAAGCAAGTAAGGATTATTTTGCAATCTCTACTCCCATTATTAGTTGACTTAACAACTAAAAAGACTATTTAGTAATTTGATAATTAAAAATTAAATCGTGTTTTGACATATGAAACAACACAACATGAGGTACTGTGTTTTGTCAAAATTAGTTATTTTGAATCTAACTATAATATGTTGGACGTAATATATATTTAATTTTTACAACTTTTATATTAATCATTTTAAATTTTAAATTTGTGTTTAAAGTTTTTTTTTTTTTTTGTTTATATTATATGTTTCAAGTTTTATATTAATCGTTTTAATTTTTATATTTTATTTTTAAAATTTTTTATGTTTTCTATTTAAAATTTTATGTTAATCATTTTAAATTTTATATTTCATATTTTAAATTTTACACTAAAAGATATAACATACAAGAAAAGTATTATAGCCAAATTTATTTATCTTACTATTTCTTCCTTTCACTTGGCACCCTTTAAACATATTTTTAAAAAATTAAAAAAAAAACTTAATAAATAAAAGATCACTTGATGAATTCATTTTTGAAAGAGTAAGTAGGTTTTAGCTCGAGGAAAAAATAAAATCACTATACATATAATATATATATATATATATATATATTTTGGGATTGAAGAATTTTTAACATGATTGATGCAGTTATAATAATTTTTTCATTATTATTTTATTAATTTTGAATGATTAATTTCTTCAACTTTTTCTAACAAGGCTTTGTCATGAGAATACTGTATTTGATTATAATAGATGAATTTAGGTTGTACTCATTTATGTAGTATGTTTAGTTTATGACTTGATGAGAGGGAGGGAGTTGATTCTCATGAGGGATAGTGGTGATTTGCATTTTGGAAACTATTGACTAATATTTCATTTTAATTACTAAATATTTTATTTGTTTTTACCTACAATATATAAATATTAATTTTAATTATTGAATATTTTATTAATTATTTTTGTTTATAATAATAAAATATATAAATTTTAATTAGTCAATATATTATTAACATTTTTAATCTATAATAATTAAGTGTGTGTGTGTATATTTTAATTTCATGAGAGTGGTTAAATATAAATGTGTTGATTTTATTCTTGTCTGAAAGGGTTAAAAAAAATAACTATCCAATATTTTGTTAATTGATACTGTGAATAGTATGATGAAAATAAATACTTATTTTTTTATTTTAACGGTATGAGTGATAAAATTGTAAAAATCTCAAATAAAGTATCTGATAATACTCCCATTGAAATATTTACATCATAATATAAAATAAAATTGACACATTCCTTTTAAGGGGTGATTATTGTAGAATATATATATATATATATATTTTAAGGCTCTACTAACTAAATATTTTATTTATGTTTCATACAAATAAATACATGTATATTTCATAAACATCTAATCTATAACAAGAAATAGTTCATCCCCTTCAAGAATATATTGGAAATTTCCAAATTAAGGAAACACCAAAGAGCCCCGTTAAATGTAATTTTAAATCGCCCTCGCATAACGGCAAGGCGAAAATAACCTATTGGAGTATACGGAGATAACGGAGGCACAGTAAGATTCTCTTCCCATCCAATTAGACGGCGTCAACCGCCAGCAGCCGTTACCCCCACCGTTACCGCTTCCTCGGGTGCCCCCTTCTTCACCTGTATCTACGCTGTTTATGTTTCCACAGATTTCCTCTTTTTACCGCAATAAACTTGTAATTCAGACTCTGTAGATTTCGAATTCCCAACTTCAAGAGGAAAATTGAGGATCGCTTTGCTTCCCCGTAAACTAAACGCAGCGTTGTCGTAAGCTTTTGCAGCTTCCATGGCAGTTTCGAAAGTTCCTAACCAAAGCCGGATTCCTTTTCTATTTGGATCACGGATTTCTGCCGCATATGTCCCCCATGGCCTAGTCCTTACTCCTCTGTAGTGCTTTTCCTTACTCGCATGAGATTCTTTAACACTCACCACTACTGGGTTTGCATTCGAGCTCAAACCAGAATTTGTAGCAGGAGGTATTGTGACATCTATAGACGGTTTCCGCTGACTCAAAGTTCTTGAAGATTTTAGTAGGCTTGCGTTCTGTTTCAGAGGCTGGATTTGGACATGCAAATCATCGGAGTACTGGCTGATGAACTCTAAGGTTGAAGCTTCTTCCGCAGTTGCCATTTTTGAAGAAATTTATCGAGGGAGAGTGAACTAAAATTCGAAGAGGAGATTGCTAATTGCTTGAGTGGAAAGGGGGAGCGTGGTGGAACTGTATAAAAAGGGGAAACTGGAGAGAGAGAGATTCATTAATTCAAGAAATGAGGGAGGAGGTTTCCGTTGAGGTTCTTGGTTGGAAGCATCAATTAATGGCATGGCAAGTGGAGCCGATTGAAGTGCTAGTGAAGATGATGTTTTGTCGTGGCTGTTTTCTTCAAGTTTTAACCTTCTTTGTGGTCAGTGTCTTCACTCTGTTTCCAGGCCACTTCCTGAACCATACAAGTGTTCATTTCTTTAATTTTATAAATACTTCTTTCATGTAACTTCTAACCATTTGCGGTGTTGAGAGAGAAGTCGCATAAAAAATAAATAATTCCCATAAAAAAAAAAAAAAAAAAACAATCGTTATCAGAAACAACCCACCATTACCGTAGTTGTCTACGTCGCCGTCATCGTCGTCGTTAGCCGAACGAAGACTAACACCAAACGGAGAAAAGCAATAAGAAAATCTTATCCAATTCAATCTTGAGTCTTTTTTTTTTTTTTTTTTTTATTCACCACCATTTTTCTTAAATTTTGTAAATAGTCTCCAAATTTCTTAATCTTCTCTGTGAAATAAAAATATTAGATGTTAAATATTAATCAAATAATAAATAAATAGATACTACCAAAAATTAACACATTATCAAATATTTTTTAAAATTTTATTTTCAAAACACAATTAAAGCACTACAATTTCAAACAAAGCCTAAATATATTATAAAAACAAATTAAAATGATGCAAATCTTTTACATTTGCACTGCACTGTAGTGTTTTTTTTTCATTGTTTATCAAGTAGATTGTGATAATAAAAGTAAATTCTTGTTATTACGTGGCTAAATACCTTAAACATGACTATCAATATGTTATTGTTTGACTAAACGCCTTTGATATAACAATGGTACTATTGGAACCCCTCCAAACTCTTTTTAAAACTCATTTTGTTTCTTTATAATTTTAATTATAGTTTAAATTATATAAAATATAATAGACACTAAATGTGTTTTATTTTTTGTTAAAAATTATCTAGACTTAGTTTATTATTTGTATTAAATTTTAACTTTATTTTATTAACAAGTTTGCCATCAATCTTAATTCTACAATCGAAAATATGCAACAATACTGTCATAAAATGAAAACTTCAAAAAGAGATATAAAATTAACATCAAAATTTTAAAAAAAAAGTTAAGCAAAATTAAAAATAAAAAATTGAAATAATACTCTTAGAGCTTAGAGAAAAATAAGGAGTAAACTTTTTTTTTATTATATAATTATAGAAAAATTCTCTTTATTATTGTTAGATATTGAAAATTAATTTGTAATACTTTTAATGGGTTAGAAAATTTTAAGAAAGGAAAGTACTTTTAACTGATGGTTTGTAAAAAATAAAATATTTGAAATCAAGGTTTATTGAAAAATAGAAACAATGAAGTTATTTTTGAAATTAAAGAGGGTATTATATAAAAAAATAATTTTAATATAAGTAAAGAAAGAAAAGAAGTTTTAAGATAACTTTTTAAAAATAGAACATGGTGTTATAGAAAATTTTTAGTTTTAATATATTCGTACTGATTGAAGTATGGTACATGCATGTACAATTACGTCCAAAAATATTGTGCCTTGCAACCTAAAATAATTTTTATAAAATCTTAAAATATGATCAAAATTTAAGTATTTAAAATTTTTATTTTTTATTTTAAATTTTAATAAGGACATTTTCAAGTTGTAAGGTATAAAAAAATTTTAGATACAATTGTATGTACATGTACCATAACTAGACCCGTTTTGCAAGTAAATAAAAAATAAATAAAAAAAAAAGGTTTTCAGCAACTTTAGAATGGTTCCAATAGCAACACTTTAAATATAATTATTAATTCATTTGAAATTGCAGTGATATAGCTTCTAATCAACAATTACTATAAAGTAGAATGATAACTAAATGATAAATATTAGTTACCAAGTAAAAGAAATATTTGTTACAAGTTTAACTATTTTACTTTTAGGTAAAAACAACAATGGTTATATATATACTGTGTTATCTATGAGAGTTCTAAATCTTGCAATAATCTATTGAAAATAAAAGAATATTTGCACAAAGATTATGGACTCGGTCCTTTTCGACTTCTAGAATTTAAAACCAAAAAAAAAAGAAATTGATTAATTAATACACATAGAATTGGTTGATTGGATTTAATTTATTTATTTTTATTCTTAATGTATTTTCACATGTTTTATTTAAATTTTAATTAATTTAATAAATACCAATATTAAAGTGTTGTTGGAAAAGGCAAGTCTTAACCCCCTTATAATAATAAATTAAAGCTTTTTGGCATTATCTCAATCATCAATCCGGTATGGTTTGATTTATTTTTTATTTTTTAAAAAATTGTTTATATTTTTATTAAATTATCAATATTTATCTTTTTAATTCAAATTTAAATTAATATAATAAAATTTGTAATAAGTAATCAATAAAAAATGACATTCATGTAACACTATGTTATAATTTCTTAGAAAAATATTTTTCAGTTAGATTCTTGATAATAAAACTAAAGGGTTTTCTTTATTATAAAAAGCCAATTGAACGAATTAATAGAACAATTACAGGATTCAAATAGAGAGACCACCACCCATTAGCCAGGTCGGGGCCACTTTTGGTGTTAAATCCTTTGTAGTGTCCTTGAGGAAGGAGTGTCTTCCCCAATATTTGGAGAAGAAATTATCCATTTGGGTAAAGAGACTTGGGCTGCCTTCCAATGATTCCAGTAGAGAATATCCCTGTAAAATCCCATTTGGGCAAGTCAACTCTTGATGCCAGCTCTATGCCATTTTCAAGGTGATCGAGAAAATATTAATCTTAAATTGTAGTGCATTAGTTAATCATATATCAATTTTAATCTTAATTATTAAAAGTGTTATTATTTAACATTTTGAAGATAATATAAAATTTTATGTAAAAAAATATTACTTAATTACTGGGTATTGAGCATATATCAATTCATAACTTCAATTTTCCCTTCCGAAGAACAAGAAGAGATTCCTAGGAGTTGCGCTGCCTATTAATGGGACTGTCCAAGTACTTAGCTAATTTAATTAACCTTCCTCCACTTAACTTACATTCTATATACTTCATTGGCAATAATATGTTTATTAACCATCTGGCTTGAATATATATCAAGTATTATAAACTTGTTATAATCATTACATCATTTCCTTTGCTTGTCTTCCAAGAAGAATATGAATCCATGTATTATATTCATCTATTGACTTATTAATTCAAGAGTTAAGGCTCAATACCAAAGAGATTTTAATCATAATACTAATAACAATAATAATAAAAACTCAAGCGTGCTTAATTTGTAATGAATCTTAGTTTGATAAGACTGCCACATAGTTATTTGTTAACAATTACAGCCTACAGGCCTTTATTAACATTTACACTGGATGTGCCAAAACCAGCTGCAAGAAGAGCAGCTGGCATTCCTGTAGCGGCCAAACAATGATTGGAAGAATAGAGAGATGGAGCACGGTTAGATGGCTCCGCTGGGGCAGAAGAGCTCGCCGTCGACGCTCCAGTTGAAGCTGGAGTTGATGATGAAGAACTTCCGGGAGAGCTTGGAGAAGTCGCCGGACTTCCATTTGAGCTCCTTGATTAGTCTATTTGATGGTCGAGATTTGTTCTCAAATATTAATTAAATACATCATTTTGGTAATTACTTTCAAATATTGGTCTTCTTTGTTTTCCAAACACTTCTCTTGTCTAAATTCAAGAAAAACAACTAATAACTATTTGTTTCTTTATTTTTGTTCGGTTACAAGATTCAAATATAAACAGATTAAAGACAAACAACCATCTCTAAATTTTGATGGTCACTCAAAATTCAAAGTGATTACCTAATTATTTTCACAACTTGAGTTATAACCAGATGATTTTTTTTTTATTGATTAAAAATAATTTTTCAAAAAATATTCGCAAACATCTAATAAAGAGTTAAATAAAGCATAGAAACCATAAAAGAATCCATAAATGAAATTAAAATTTTGTTTAGTTAAGAAATGTTGTACTTTATTGTTTGAGGAAAGTGAAAATTAAATTAAATTTCAGTACAACTTTTAACTAACAATATAATGGTATTTGGTTGCCTAACAAAGAAGATTAAAAGTAAATTAAATCTTAATTCTAGAAACTTTAACATGTCACATGTCAAAATCTCTTAAAAAATTTGAAGCAATTAAAGAAGTAAATACATGTGGTAATTAAAAAACACTAATTGATAAAAAGAGGATGCATGCGTGGCTTAATTCTTGTTATTGATTTATTGAAATTAAAATGGATCATGAATGAGCAAAAATAAGAGAAGTTAAGATACAAATATGCCAAAAAATTTATTAGTTTTTGTTATCATAAACTTACAAATTGTTGAATTATGTAAACTTTTGATGAACTTATTTATACTCTATTATATACAATGCCGTAGTATATACAAATTTTACACAAATTCACTCATACTAATTGACGTTATAACGTTATATTATCAATACATGTCAAAAAAAATTATATGAACATATGATTATGATATAATTTTTGTGCATTAGTTTGTTCAAAAAATTTTATACAATAATTTTTACTTTTAGTATTATTTGTAAAATATATTTTAAACAATTAATCTTTAAAAAATTGTTACAAAAATATCAATAATCTAATATGTTGATAACAACTATTTAACTTACATAAATGTAATAGTTTTCTAACTACCATTTATATATAATACGCCCATTTAACTTATAATTATTTAAACTTTGAATTTTTTCTTCTTAACATTAATGGTGCATTTATTAATTTGTAATCGAAATATGTTGGAATTGAAATCAGAATGAATTATTTACTTTAATTGTAAGAAATTACAATGGACTAAATTCTTATTGATGTGTTTATTTTATATTAAAATTAGAATAGGAAGGAAAAAAATTATTTCAAGTTACTAAAATGTCATTAGTTAATATTTGTCATTATTATTATTTATTATAATAATTATGATTATTATTATTATTGAAGAAATTATTTTTATTAATAATTAATTATAAAAATAATATTATTTTGTGAATAATAATTATTAAAATATTAATAAAAATAATACTAATTATTGTATTTTTTTAAAATATATAAAAGTATGTTTTATATATATTTTTAAAAAATTAAGGATAAAATAAATAATTTATTATTTGAGTGAGGGTAAAATAAATAGTTCTAGAATTAAAAATTTGATTCCCAAACTCCTTTGAAAATAAAGTTCTCATTTTTATTATATGAGTCTCACTTATCAAATAAACACCAAATTGATTCTGAATTTGTGTTATTAAATACACCATAAATCTACATTATTACAAATTTTATAAGTATTTAGACTTGCAGTAAAAGAAATAAATGATTTTTACTTTTTTTTTTCAATAAGTATTACATATTATTTTTAATTTTTTTTCAATAGTTAAAAAATTATTCGATAGATTTTTTAAAAAAGAAAGAAAAAAAGTTATCAATTCTAAAATTTAAAAAAAAAAAAAAACCTTGCAACCAAAAAATTTATAATGAGTAACAATTTATATAAAGATAATATTTTAAACTTGAGTCAATATGTGAATTTTTATTCATCAGTCTTGTGAGTTTTTTTTTTTTCTTTTAATTTCAATTAATTTTGTAATTTTTAAGTCAAATTTTATTTTTTTTTAGTGATGAATATTTTTACGAGTGCATAAAAAAATACACAATAGAAGAGGTTGAACTAGTATAGAGTAAAATTTTATTTTAAATTTTATAAAATATGTGGAGAATAATAATTAAGATGCTTAAAATATATTTTAAGATGCAAGTGGAGCTCACCATTAATTTTGACTTGATTATTTAATTACTTTTCGCTCAACTTCATTTATACAATCTATGTGACATGACATTGACATTATCAATAATTAATTTTAGCGAAAACCCTTAGCTCATGCTTAAAGCCAATTTTCAAAAAGTCTTAAGTAGCAATTTTGAGATATAATTAGGCTTTTAATTGAATATAATCTCACTTAAAATTTTAAAACACTTTGAGCAAACATATATTATGATCATCGTTGATTAATTGTTTTAATTTTATTTTATTCATTTTTATAAATTATTGATTACAAACTTACTCAAATAAAAGTTCTAAACAATGATTTTTTATGATTATTTATTTATTTTTTAAAAAAATTTAGTTATGAAATTAGAATTAAACTTTCAATAAATAAATAAAAATAAAAATGAAAAATCCTCTAAGTTATTTTTCTGCCTCTGCGGGATGAAATAGCACATGCAAAATTATAAAAACTTGTACAGTCTGTTAAATGTGGAGACCCTGTAACAAGCAAGTCATAAATTTTGTTGTCTCCATTAAATGTCCATACCCAACACTTCTATAACTTATGCCCAATAGGGGCGGCTCATCAAAATTTGGTGCCTTTAGACGAATTTTTTTATTAGGCATTCATAAATTTTCAAATTTATATTAATTTAATCTAATTTTTTTTTTTAAAAGTACATTTATTTTAAGTTTTTCTAGACTGTGGTCTAGCACTGTAGGCAGCTTGGGGCTTGCTTTGAGGCCGAATTCACCTAACATGCCAGTAAAAAACTACAATACGCTATTGTGCAAATACATACGACCTAACATTGTAAATGCAATACTTGGGACTCTATTGTACCATCGATCTAACGCACGTTTAACCGACATAACACCATGTCATTTTGATGCTTCTGCATGTTTGTTACTGATGTTTGGGTGTCTTGTGGTTTCAAGCACATCTCCAGCTCCCTCATTTATGTTTTTAACATACGACTTGGGGCGTATAAAGATTCATATTCGGGACAGTGAAGTGGCCAATAACAATAAATTCTAGTGAGTCCCACATGATGGTTAGATTCTCATTCATTCTATCTATAAAATTCGCTCCTTCATCTCCCCCTCTTGTTCAGTTCAACATGACAACATTCAAAGAATCCTCCGCCCTGGAATTTATCCGTCAATTTCTTCTCGGAGACTTCACTTCCATTGATGACCCCAATCTCTCTTATCTCCAACCTGTCAAACCTGAGCCCCTACCCGACTCTCCCCCTCCTTTTTCCCGTGGAATCAAACCTGAAATAGTGGACATGCCATGTTTTCCAGAGCAACTCCTTTTGGGTTCAAGCAGTTGGTCGAACACGAAATCACCTGAGCCGAAGTCGTTAGACGCTCAAGAGAGGAAGCATTACAGGGGAGTCCGAAGAAGGCCGTGGGGGAAGTATGCAGCAGAGATTCGAGACCCCGCCAAAAAGGGGAGCCGGGTCTGGTTAGGAACATTTGATAGAGCCATTGATGCCGCAAAAGCTTACGATTGTGCTGCTTTCAAAATGAGAGGTCGTAAAGCAATCTTGAATTTTCCATCGGAGGCCGGAGCAGCATGCCCTCCACCAAACATCAGTAGAAAAAAGAGAAGGGAGAAGACATTGGAATTGCAGCAATCAACTACTCCAATCATCTAAAGAATAAGAGAAGCTACTATTATTGTTTTTGTTATGATTAGGTGATATGTAATTATCAAAAAAAATGCCTTGAATTTCTTAGTTTCCAGGGTTTCTGGATTCCGGGTAGTCATGACAAAAGCAAGATATCCGATAAGCTGTACATAAGTAGACTTGCAGGGAGGAATTTGGCACAATAATAAGATCCTTGAATAAAGGCTTTTCCACTACGTTATCTGGACGTGCAAGACTTTTCTTGTTGCCAGAAATCCTCCGTCCATCAATGCAAACCATTAATTGGGTTTAGATATTTTTTCTCCTTTTTTTTGTTTTTGTTTAAGTCAATAATATAACAGAGACTTGCAACAAATAATGGATTAAATGCTTAATAGCAAATACTTTTTCTTTCTGGTATTCGTCTTTAGCTTAATAGCAAAATACTTTTTCTTTCTGGTATTCGTCCTGAGCTTTCTTTTAGACTTGGACTTGAAGCTCAAGAATTTCCAGCCATTTTTGTTGGCAACCGGAACAGTGGATCGAAAAGGAACATCCAATTTCACAATGTCTTCAAGTCTTGGAAGAGTGGATAAGGATGGGGCCTGGCCAGATACTATTGTAAAAGTTGGCTTGGAAAGGGGACATCCAACACCATGGAGTGACATCGGCAGCAACTAGCAACAGATAAGAACATAAGCAGTTGGATTTAATGATTTGGGACCATTTTGCTTTAACTTATTGTTTGAAAACAACTCCTATAGACTTTCAAAATGGTTACCAATAAAAACAAATTCCCTGTACCTACTCAAGAATTTCACTGGAGGTTGTCAAAAATCCCAAAACTATTTTTAAAATGTCCTTAGAGCTACACAGATCAATCTTCCATTCTGCGTTTAACAGTGTTTATGTAGAAAGCACTTTTTGAAGAACATTTTCTAAACCAATACAAAAACTATGCAAACTAGGTACAAAATCATTTTGAATGGAAGCTAAAACTTCCAAATACACTATTACTTAATTTATAATTTTCTGAAAATTAAATAAAATAAGTTTTGAATTTAAAAAACCAAGTCAACTCGGCTCAAGTCTCAAGTTGACTTGAACATAGAAACTATTTCATGCCGGGCCACCTAGTTTAATACCATTACGCCAAGGGTTGAAACCGTACAAGTGAATGAGTAATGGTAGTTCAGCTATCACTATCAAACCCTTAGAATCAAGGTTGTAATAAATCCAACGATAACTACACAGATGAAGGAGATAGATTTGATGAACAAGTTGCAAGACAGAACCCTACTCAGATCAAGTTGCATAAGTTTTTGTCTCCTAGTTTCTTGCATGCATGTCTATGCAACTAATGTATTCTTGTAATGTAACTAATGCATATCTCCAGTTGTAAATGATGGGTATAGGGCACAACTTGCAACTTCAAGAAGGGACAAAAATTCAAAATAGCTAGCTGCTATCCTGTTGTCATCATCGTCGTCACCAGCTCCTCCTCAATGATGATATCATATTTCTCGGATCTGATAAAGGTTGTCAGTTCCTCGGTTGGAAATTAGGATAAGCATAGAGGGCTTTCTCCATCTGTGCGCCACAAAACTCAATCTAACATCCACTGACCAATCTTCCTCCCACGCGATCAGCAAAAGAAACCGAACACATCAAATGTATTTGACTGCACAAATATTGATCCGTGTAGCTGAACATATTAATAAGCCACAAAATTTTGTTTGTCAAGAGGAAGAGTGATTGATGTATGTGGGAAGAGCAATAGAGGGAAAACTAGATGTTTTATGGGGCTGCTTCTGGGATTTTTGGGAGCGCATAAAAATAAAAGTCTTTATCTTGAATTGCAACGGTGAGCGCATTGAGAAAATGAGCGTAGAGGACAATTCGCTGTGTGTATTTATGCTCATCCATACTTCAAAGTCCATGCATATCAATTGAGGTATTTTCAAGATTTGTCACCATTGCATAAAATGAGTCAATTATTTAACTACTAGTATCAAGGTGCAAATGTTTATGTAAACACTAAAAAATTACATTCGCTTTTAATAGTGTAAGCTACATTGATGCTTTTTCAGTTTAAAATATCTAGCTGAATTGCCATTTACTCACAGATTTTCATGAGTGGAAAATTCTTGCAATATACAAACTTAACTCAAGTAAAAAATAAAAAATAAAAAATGACAGCAATAATTAAAGCAAACCAATGAATACTAGAATTAATCTTCTTACTGTTGATTGCTTCAGTAGTCTCGCTATCAATTGTTTCTTCCAACATCTCACTGCAATTCAAGAAATTAGGTTGATTTGTTGGTGCAAGAAGCCTGGCCCAGATCCTGTCAGTCAACTCAACCGTGTTTTCTGCCTCAGTCACACGCTACAATAGCATATTGTGCCATTCAAAATTAGAAATGAAACACAACAACATGATAAATTGACGATGCCCAATTAGTTATCACAACACCAGGGTTTTATCTTTTATTTATTGTTATGTTTCAATGTAAGGGCAAGAAACTCACTGCCAGAAATATTATGCAAATAATATATAAACATTTTCTTGTATGTCTGAATAGCCCCTGCAACTCTTTTACATTGATTATGGTGTATTTAGAGAATAACACATAAGATTGGACCTACTAGCAGCTTTTAGCCACTTTGAAAGTGTTTATTTTACAACCTGAACCCCTCTTGTCCCCAAGAATATTCAGGTCACTTACAAAGTTAGTAGATTTACTCGATTGGAAGTTAACCACGATCTTCAATGTAAGATTAGCACAGTCAAGAAAGTCTAATAACAGTTATTTTAGTCTCCCCATGCATAATCTATTTAGAAAAAAGGGCGCAAAATTGGCAAACTGAGTAACTTCCTGTGTTGGTGAAAGAGGCATAGATAATATGTTGTTGATTCAAAATATTTAATATTTCGTCGATTCAAAGAATGGTAGCCAACTGACAAATAAATAATAAAGACATATCCCAAGCAAGAAATTTTGGCAATAAAGATTATTGGGCTTCTCCGTGAGACCAAATAGTTCCCCAGACAATGACCAAAATTATACCATCATTGTTATGCCCAAAAGCATCCAACTATTGAATGTAAGAGCTAACAAAAAGAGAGAGAGAATGTAGAAGCTAACGCCAACAACACATTGCATAATATGTCAACTAGGATAAAGGTTATTTAGTAATACTGAATTATATATAGTATTCCATTTGCTATAGTATCTTGACAAGATATAGTAATGTCTCGTCACAGAATACAGGCAACAATAGCAGTTCTTATCTTAGCCATCTTATATTGCTTCCTAAGTTCTTAATATTAATAAATCATTATAAAAAACTTCAATAAAACATTTGGTTTAATAGGTATAGGGTCCCCTTATTTTCAGAAACTTTGGTTTCACAGAGCATAGCAGGGAGAATTAGAAATGGTGAAAGCCCACCATTTTTATGATTTAGATTATACTAGAACATTTTTAACTTTTAAATATATATTCAGTCAGAACCAAGTTTCATCATTGAAGACAAAGGCGAATCAGTAACTATTAAGCTGTATATTCATAAAAAGTTACAGTAATCATAAAAACAGACTAACAAGATGCAGCACTCACACAATTGGAATAGAAGTATGTCTGCTGTTTTACAGGTCCTACTGTGAAGACCATATACCCAGCCATGGCCCCATGAACAGCACCAAGAGCAAGCAGAGTGCAGTAAATGTTGTCTGAAGCATTACTTATAATAGTATGCATCATGTATGTTGAATCTGCAGAGAAATGAAATATAAACAAAATTTAAATAGATAGACATATGAACTATGAAAATGTTTTGCAAAGACAGAAAATCAGTACTAAAATAATAAACAGAAAGACCAGAGATAAATTGAACATTTAAGATATCTTGAGTGAAGGAAATTAAGCATAGATTGACCTCACCTCAATGCCAAGAATATCATCAACCCCAGACACGTAATTCAAGCCACAGACTCTCTCTTGAATGACTGTATTAATCCCTGGGCATAACCCACCACAAATTACTATGCAAGCACGCACTTCATCTGGCTTGACATACAACTGGCATCAGAAATACTTCCAATCAGCTTTCCAGGATTCCTTTCCAAAGAGTACAGATATAGCTTGAAGGAAATGCAGTAAAAAAAGTGACAAAGAGAAAGTTGTAACATGAAATATCAAAATTCAGTTCAAATATTTGTACCTACTTTTTGGGCAACTGCATCATCTGGGCTCATGAATGTCTGCCTAAGAGAGAATATATGCATAGTGGATTAATGACTACAAACCATACTATGGAGGAGAGAAACTATTGAGACATAACTAGAGATGCTCATTGACAGTATGGACTCAGAATAACATTTTGCTAAAAATTAAAAATGGGCTTACATGACAATAACATACTATTGGCTCTTTTGCATTGGATTTGGATATGAGTAAAAGAAAAGAAGAAGCAACTACACATTAACTAGTTGGAAATGCACAAACAATGAAAAAATATTAAATGTAACAAGTATTAATTGCCAATGGGACAAAGAAAAAGATCAGTATTTGTAATTCATAACACAACATAATAATGTCTCGATTCCAACTATTTAGGATCGATCATATAAATTCTTTTCCCCGATCAATTCTACCCTCAAATTCTCCAGCTTACCGTTTTCATTAGTCCAATATAATATAAATTCCATCATGTGAATTATAAGCCTGCATTGCATACAACTGAACCATATTAGTCAACTTGTCCACATCTACAATTATTGCCACATCAGACCACTTACTTGAGCATCAGATTTTTTTATATTGTTCTTGTGTCATTACCATCCCTTTAACTAAATACTTTTCTACACAGAAACAAAATCAAGCAAAAAGCAAATGTTAGATCCTTCATAAATTTGATGTGCAATTGGTGACCTTATCTTTTTTTTTTTTTTTTCTTTTTAAATAAGAAACAAATATTATTAAAAAGTTAGAACAAAAGGAGAGATGGACTAGAGATCCATCACTGGATTACAAAAAATATGATAGACATAATTGACAGTACAAAATGGTGCTACAGCAATCATTAGCACAAGACAGCATCCCAGTTCTCGTAATAAAAGACAAAAAGTAACCAATTGTTGACCTTATCTTAAAAGTAAACAATGCGAGGCACCTACTGTACTAGATGAAAACTAAAGTAGTATGGAGTGAAAAAGACAATTAACAGTCCATATTAAAGCTCAAGTTGCCTTGGAAATTACTAGAACTTCAGACTTCTTCTGTGTTATTTTATTACCATACATAAAATGGCATAACAACTCCAACTCGATACAAAGAAAATACTTATAAGAATTACAACAACGATTATGGATTTATGATTCATCAATTTTTATAAAAAGAAATTATCCCTAAATACAAAACCACTTTAAGCTGAGTCTGGCGGTATATAATTTGAGCATTGGATTCGGAGTTGAATGAAATCAGAAATTCCAGTCCCTAAAGTGCCATGGATAAAGTTTTCAGATAGCTTTCTCTGTTTTACAAACAATAAGGATAGCATAAAAGTCGTTGTTGTGCGTGGTATGTATAAAGAAGGATCTATAGAAAGCAAAACTTATAATCTTAAAACTAATGTGCAGGTCCAAAAACATATTGAGATGTCTTATGCATATAAAAATAAATAAGAAAACACACAAAATTTATTGGGTCTTTAGCAGGTTTATTGATAGAAAATCAATCGTTTATTCCTGGATGCATTGACATTCTGCTTCTACTCCTCAAAAATACTGGAAACAGAAAAATATTCACACTTTTCTCATCATTATTGAGCATTTGATTAGAAGCATGAACTCTGATTGGTCATCGGTTGATTTTGGCGCGAAACCATCCGGGATGTTTCTGAAATCGAAACTGAATTTATGGAAAACAAGATTGCTGTTGGAGTTGAATGGAAATAGAAACTGAATTTTCAAATGAGCGAGAGGAAATTGAAAGATCCATTCAATTTTGAACATATTTGGCTGAAAATTTCAGAAAAGCTTGGGAGAGAAAGAGAGAAGTGATCAAATGGGCTTCTTGCCAACGAGTAACAGTAGGGAGATGGTAAAAACGACAAAGACGGACTTCAGTGCCAAGATGAGTACATAATTGTTTTTGGCACGTGCAAGTTACAACTACAAATTTTAGTTCCTTTGTTGAAATATTTTTTAAAATTTTTAATTAATTAATTAATTAACTGCTATTTTGTAAATTTTCTTTTTTGGATCTTTCTATTTTTTTCAAAAAAAAATACATTTTCATGTATTAAAAAAAATACACCAAAAGACACTATTGCGAGAGAGAGAGAGACGATGAAGCCACTGAATTGAACCAATCTTACGTGCCTCTTCTAATTGAAGCTTTAATTGCCATAAAGTAGAAACAGTACCAACAACGAATAAAACCTTCAACTGGACATATTAAATCTTAAAACAAAACCTCTAAAAATTAACACATATCATTCCTTCATATAATTGATTTGTTTGGGAAACAACATAAATGCGTGTGTGTGTGTGTGTCTTTATACTTGGTGCCTGCCATTCATAGAAAGTAAAGGACTGATACGAAATACTATGTATGAATTGTCTGCATCTGTTAACAGTAGTATTCCCATGTATAAAAACAATGAGTTAACGAATAAACAAAATTTTGTAATTGTGGATTTTCACCGTAATTTTCTGAATGGGTCACCACTGAGATTTCATCACGTCCAACCTGCAACGCTGATTGAAATTTCAGAAACATAAGAGGTCAAAATTAAGGAAACTACAGGATTGTACTCTTTCGTAGCTTACCAAAGAGAAGCTTGCATCTCAGGATTCCACGTGTTACTTCCAAGGGTCAATAACTCCTTAAGTAAGAAAATGATCAATCATATGCTGTATAACGTCTGCACCTTCCATATGCATGACTTCATCTTTGACCTGCAAAAAATATGCAGAGTTGGCCACTCAGAAGACAGTAATTTAAGATTTTAATTTTTATGTTTCCCATCCTTAACTTGTTCGTTAAGAGATCGGCACACCAAATGCCCCATAAAACAGCTCCTCAGATTTAGCCAGAAAAGTATATATAGTAAAGAAACCCTCAACTGATCAAGCAACACCGAAGCAAACAATCTCTAGACTGTCATTTTTCAAATCACGGACACTGATAGAATAAAATTTGATAAAAGTACAGTTGAGTTGCATGGAGAAGAGAGGGTTTTCTGTTTGGAAAAAAAAAATGAAGGAATCACCCAACAAATAAGTATTAAGCCATATTTATTTATTTTTTTTAACAAAATCATCATTCTAGACAAGATAGCTGCAGATATGTTATTTCATCTCTCCCTTCTCCCAGTCACCCCCTCCCTCGTGGATGATACCTACCAGTATCGTATACAAGATTGCTAGGAAAACATGAATTGTTTCATTTTAGTAAAGAAAAAGACACCACTATTGTCCATGGAACTGTAACATGTAACTGGAAGTCTGGAAGCACATAAACCACCAAACAACAGCAGCAAGTTTTATGCATTCTAATTTCTATACAACCTTGCATAAATCTGCTGAGTGTCTGTGCATGCATGCTGTGAGAGAGAAAGCTACCTGTATAACACTATGAGCGGCAAACCTTTGTCTGCTGCTATGAAAGCTAACATCTATCTTTTCCCATGAAACACGAGATAGGCCCCTCACGAGCTCCTCTGCACAATATGGTCCAAAAACGAAAACTCATTCAATTAGAAAACCAATAAATTACAGAATATAACATTTTTCTTTCTGGGTTCTATTATTGTAACGAACTAGTAAGAACAGATTAAAATTTCTGTAATCAGGTGACTGGGAAAGAAAGAACTCAATAATGGTCAACTAGATGAAAACAGAACTGCAAAACCATGGAGGATAAGTCTATATATTCTCATGAAGCAAGCAGGTGAACTTATAATAACAAACTCAAATAGCATAAACAAATTAAATGGACTCTGACATAATTCCTTTGCAATAAAAAATTTTAAGTTGCAAACCTTCTAGTTTATCACTGCCTTCATCTTCCATTGAATTAGAGTCAAGCTGCTCTGCATCACTGGCCTTGCAATGTTCTTCGTATACAATATGTGGATATTTTTCATTAAGCGAATCTTCCCACTGTTCACCAAAAAGATGTCTTGCTTGTCATACTCTAACTCAAAGATTGAGAACTGGAACTGAACTCACAAATTCAAGACAATACCTTTGGCAATTCACTATTGCGTCTTATTGATGACGTTCTCCAGCCAACAATATCTATATTGTAGTTAATAATGGAAAATAAGAGAAATATATTGAACAAAAACCTGAAAAGTATGAAACTGCAAAAGCTGCAACCATGACCATCAAATAAACAAATAAGAGAAATAAGATAAGAGCTACATAAATCATGAAAACAGGATACGGTCATAGCCTACGTTTGAATATGCCACCCGACGTTTAAACATACGCAATGCAGTCCTTCACAAAAAAGATGACCATTATTCAATCAGATAAATACAAACTCCCTAAAGAAGGCAACTCATGACTTTCTAACTAGAAAACAATTCATGTAAGAAGTACAGGGGTGTGCCATACATGAAATAATTTCCATTGTTGTCTTCCAACATGAGTTTAAGCAATGGAGGCTTTCCCTCATCATTATCATTAAGAAAAAGATGTCGACCTGTTCTCCTAAATATCAAATGAATAACACAACTTGCAACTTTCTCAAAGGCAGTGACCCCAAAAAGAAATGGTACCTGCAAACAGATACCGAGCTCTTCATATAACACAACTTAATATAAGTGATACCTAACAAAACAAATCATCAACATACAGAAGAACATAGAATGATGAAGAGTGAGTGATACACAGGATGGGGGAGGGCCATCCACCAAACTGCTAAACCAAAGATCTACAATTGACAATAAAATCCATGCGTAAAAAATCAGTGGGAAGCAGTTATAGCATTGTATGCTGTCAGTCATTTGAAATATTTCTTGATTATACAAATGAAGAGAAGTTGTGGACAAGCATAAGCGACTCAAGCTATTCTCTCTCTTGCAAAGACATATCAGTCTGTAATTTCTGTCTATTCTCCAGGGTAATTGACTCAAGGTTCAATAACTTCTATCTTATTCCCTTGCAGAGCCCCAAGAGGCCAAGATGGGGAAAAAGAAAATGTTTCCAATGCAAATCTTCCAAAGAAATTCTGTAATCTAAGCAGCATTTGCAATGGCTCAGTTGTTTGACAAGAGAATGCCCATTCTCCAGGGTAATTATACATTAGAAATATAAATTAGTAGTTTAGAGCAGTATCAGTGGAAATATCGTATTTCACTAAATTATATTGAGTAAAACAAAAAAACTTGGAGCAATAAAGCAAACTCAGAAAATAAGAACCAATGTGAATTCTGAGAGCATGGTCATAATTTTGTCCCTTCAAAATTTTCCCTCTGGTTTAAATCTCATGGCATCCATTCTCCCTGGTCAACAAATAACGGAGTTTGGTAACAACTGAGAAATAAAATACACTCCTAAGCATGGCCGAAAACCCCCAGCGGCCGTGATCATTCCCTGAAAGATTTATTACACAATTCATTAATATGTCCAACGTGCCTCTCTTAACATTGTCAGCTTTAAGTCAGGCTGAAATCAAAAGGATTTAACACCTTTTGCTGCATTATGCAGCACATACTAAATGTCAGAACTTTAATGGAACAAATGCTGCCAACTGTTCATTCCCCAATAAAAATCAATAAGCTTTTCGCTCTCACAATTATCCCAAATGAGTTCATGAAGCTATAATTTTCCTTTTGCACTCTCAAGCAAAGGGCTCTTCGTGAAGTTTTCATAAAGTATATTGTTCTGTTAAATATTCATAAAATTTGACTATAACGAAACAGAATTTAAACTAAAATAATAGATATTAAAAGGATACCTGCTTATTACCCCTTGAACCAAGATGAGGCGTTGCAACAGTGATGAAATTCATAGCCTCTAGGCCACCTATTGTACCCCTTGAATTCTCTTCTCGTGTATCAGCAGATGAATCTTCGACATTTTCAATCCTAGGAGGTCTATACAGTCTTCCAATTGCATATCTTGCCACTAAACCTCCAACAGAATGTGCAACAAAGGAGATTTTGAGCAGATTTGGCTTTCTGTGAACCATTTCAAGGACCTATAATTCAAGCATTCCATTTATTAATGAAGCAAAAGGTGAAGTAGATGCATCTTGTACAAAAGTAAATAAGCCTACGATATGCTGATCCATAAGATTAACAAGATAACAACCTCTTGTGCCAGCCGCTCACCCATCACATCCACACCATCTAGAGAGAGCCTATTCATGTTCCGTTCGCTACCTAAAAAATGTATCACATAAGTATAATTAAAGCTTAAACATCAATGTTGCACAAGTTTTTACACATAAACACTTGTGTGTTCTAAAATATGTTATTCTGGACAACTTGTTGACGTCAACATCTGATTTTACATCTATTTCACAATAAAACAATGGGAAAGTAAGGAACAGAGAAAATTCACAAAATTCATGCTACATAAAGAGCAAACCAACACAATCCCAAAAAAAATTAATAAATAAATCATCTTGGTATATGATTGCATAAATGTTGATCAGCACTAAGACTTGTAGTACATATCCAGAGAGAGACAATCAATAGCAATACCACAAATGCATTTCATTAGAAAAATTTCCCAATCAATTTAGAGAACATAACACATAAATAAATAATCCTCACAATGAACAAAAACTTTATCGGGTAGCCTCTTAACGAACTGCTCAGCTCCGAACTTCCAATTTGTAGCACTGTACAACCGAATATACAACCACCATCAGCAAACAAATTCAAAATCCTAAGCATGTACCAATTAGGAAATAATTAACTACTACGATTGCAAATGATAGAAATTCAGAGATTATACGTAATTGACTCGCTTTTCATTTGTTGAAAAATTGTATCTAATTTTGCAGTCAAAGATAATTTATAAAAGTAAAACATTCATCATAATTAATCAAAAACAGAAGAATTCAAATCCAAGCAGAACCTTAAAAAAAAAAAAAATCTTGAATTCAATTAAAGCGAAGATTAAAAATTAAGAAAATCAGACCTTCCAAGGATACCATGGACCATGACAACAAGATGATCAGCAGAAGAAGAATCAGAGTCCTTACAACTCCAGACATCGCGGCTACCATTCACCAATTCTTCAGAGCAAACTCCGTTCTCCACTGTTCCGTTCTCCATAGTGAGTCCAGTTCACTAATTACGTATGTGATTGTAAACAATCGAAAAATCAATAAATGCAGAGCTAAACAAGAGGTGTTTACGAGAGATAAGGAGATTCTCGGGAAAATTTGGGAGAGAAAGGGCGAGAAAGCGAGGGAAAATTAAGAGGTGGGTGGGAAAGTTTGCTACGACTATCGTAGAGAAGCAGAGAGAGAGAGAAACAAAGACCCAACGGCGAAGGAAATGAAGAACGGAAAATGGGTTGCGACGGGCTTAAGAATTTATATCATATGAGTTGGAGTAAAGGCTGTGGGACTCAATTGCTTTCCTGCGGTTTCGTCCAGTTACCCATAATATCACGCCACGTAAGCAATACTCAGATGGTTTATCCAAAATTTAGTAGCGATAACAGAAGAAAAGCTCACGCGAAACGACACAGGTTTATAAATGAAACGTAAGCGCGTCCGGTTCGGAGCGCGTGCGTTAGCAATCGTTGACTATAGTTTAAGTTGTGTATTGGGATGGAAAAGGCGAATGGGGTGTACAAGTGTAGTAGAAATATAAAATACAAAACGACTCGCTTTAATTAACCGACACGTGGTTGCGTATTTCCTTAAATACAAAGTATTCCTTTTTTTTTTTATTTCTTAAAAATACCGACAAAATTGACTCTTTAATTAAATACACACAATGGTCATTATAAAGTGAGTGTTTTGTATTTTAATTAATATAAATATTTTAATAATATATTAATTTAAATTAATAGTATTTGTGTTATATTTTAAATGTAAATATAAAATAAAATATTTAATAATACTATTTTTTAATAAATTTTAATTATTTTTTTTATTATTTGGATACAATATATTTTATTTTATACTTTTCAAAGTAATTGATTGTGGGTCGGTAAATGTTTATATAAGAAATTTAAAGGGTATTTCGGCTGCCTCGATGTTTCCATATCAAGCATGCTTTTTAGTTAGCCATCCATATCTAAGATAAGATTTTTATTCCCAAACGTGGTTCTAATTGTTCTAATAATGGTGCTTCCACTAAACTGGTAGAGGAAAATGAAACCCACAAACACTTCTACAAAAGAGAAAATGGGGCTCCACTAAGAGCAAATTTTCTCGTTGGCCAAACAAGTCTAGTTCTTTCTTTTCCGCCGCCTCTTGTGGTAGCAAAGGATACACAGGTAGGCAACATGCATGCCACTTAGCAACTGAAAAAGGAAGGTGGGTTGGGCTTTTATGGCTTTTGTGTACATATGACATGTCATGGAACTTAGGGCCAATAGAAAAGAAAATTATCCTTCCTATGATGACAATCAAAGAATTGCACCAATGATTGATGTTGGCACAACTCAGGCAATTACACCCATTTTTGTTCATCATTTGAGATAATTCTTAAATATCATTTGAATAGATGTGTTGATATTCAATGTTTAAATATTATTTTAATAAATATTGGTTCGAATTAATAGGTAAGATAATTTTAACAAAAATTTATTAAATTACGGTAAAATAAATAATTTTATTAAAAAATTAAAAAAATAACTTTAAAAAAATTGGTAATACAAACCTATTTATAATAAACTAATTCTGATCCTATAATTAGAGTAGAAAGGAGTCAGATTCTCCATGTGGCCTGCCCTTCGTCGCTTTCTAACTTAAGTATTGTTTCCTTAAATAGGCCCCTAAAATAGAGCTCCAGGAATTCTGGCAGGATTTTGTCTGTACCAATGATTCCACAGAAGGAAAATATTTGTTCTAAATTATAGAAGTAATTATAAACAAGTGAATGAGAGAAAGAGAAACAGAGAGAGCAAACTTAATAGCTGAAGCATTAAATTCCTTCTATAACACATGTAAAGCCACTGTAAATAGTTGGACATTTTTATTCTGCGCAATTAATCAAACAATACCTACTAAAAATCAACTACGAACTCCTGACAAATCAATCCATGCAGTGCTCTGAAGAAAGATCAAGAGGTGGCCATGCGTGGCCCTGAAGAAAGATCGAGAGGCGGAATGCTTTGTTCGTGCCTGAAGAAGTTGTCAGGATCAACTTTAGTCTTCACACTTACCAATCTGTTGAAGTTATCCTTGAAGTACTTGTAACCCCAAGCACTAGACTTAATGAAACTAGTGCCATTCTTCTTGTTCATACCCAAATCAAGATCCCTGTAATTCACATATGCACCTCTGGGGAGCATTGAAACATAAGGAGCCATGTAATTGTATAGCTTCCTGATCCAATCTATGTGCTTTGTCTCGTTCTTATCTCCCTCTTGCCAGAGAGTTACGTACTGGATTTTGAATAAGGTTCCGTTTCTATGAGGGAAAGGTATTTCGGATTCTGAAATCTTGCTCATCATTCCACCGTAAGGATTGAATATCATCAATGGAGAATCTTCTTCCAATAGCCTTTCCCATAGCCCCTCCAGCCCAGTTTCAGGAATGGGGTCTTTGACAAAGTCTGATTTGGCTTTGAAATAGTTCTTGAATAAAGACTTGCCTTGGAGTAGAACTTCTGGTGGTGTGTTACTTGGATAGCCAGCAATATAAAGCACGGACTTGATCCAGCTTGTTTCGGTACAATCATTTCGCGTCAAACCCAATTCAGGGAAGTTCTCTTCCATTACCTGCAGAAGTCTGTCAGCACCACCAAGAAACACAGCATTGTATGAATTTGTTACAGTTTTTTCTCCTTTTGGACCAGCATTTGCAACTTGAGTGATAACTCTTATGAAGAGATTCTCATCAAGCTTATCTGCAACTTGTTGCCATCTATAGAGAAGCTTCGTGGCACCTTGTTCCAGGGTCTTGGTTACTGTAAAAACTGTCACAATTTCTGGAACAGGAACCAATTTTAATTTCCAGGCAAGAATAACTCCAAAGCTTGCTCCTCCGCCTCCTCTTATCGCCCAAAAAAGATCTTCGCCCATGGCTTCTCTGTCAAGAATTGTGCCATTAGCAACAACGATTCTAGCATCAACAACATTATCAGCACCAAGGCCAAATTTTCTCATCATGGTACCATAAGCACCTCCTGTGATGTGCCCACCAACGCCTAAGCTTGTGCAAAG
Source organism: Khaya senegalensis (assembly GCA_032402905.1). NCBI lineage: Eukaryota > Viridiplantae > Streptophyta > Magnoliopsida > Sapindales > Meliaceae > Khaya > Khaya senegalensis. Next base: position 8,464,320 of record CP135558.1, on the reverse strand, counting down.
ACCAGCAGGAAAACCATGAGTTTTGCTTTTCTCTGCAATTCTGTAGTAAGCTTCACCAATTGTCGCTCCAGCCTGAACCCAAGCACTGTTATTATCAATGTCAACACTAACAGAACGAAGCTTGGAAAGGTCTACAATAATAAATGGTGTTTCAATTTCAGATACATAAGAAAGGCCTTCATAATCATGGCCTCCACTTCGCAGTCTTAGATGAATTCCAAGCTCTTTGCAGCAAATAACAGCAGCTTGAACATGGGCTTCATACAAAGGCGTGAAGATTATCTCAGGCTTTGGCATTGAAGGCACCAAATACCTGAGGTTTTGCGCAGAAGATTCTAGGAATGAAGAAAATGAAGAATTGTTATGGGTATAAAATGTGGAGAAAGGAACGTAAAGCTCGGAATTTACAGAGAGGCATTGGTTAAAATTGTCCAGAATTGAAACAGAAGTGGTCCCTGAAACTGATAGCAGGAGAACTGAAAGAAGTGAAAGAAAGTGTTTGCTTGGAGACTTCATTTTTAATGATTTCCTGCTTCTGCGCTTGTGTTTATGTACTAAAAGCTCATCTTATATATGGGCTATGGCTTGATAATTCTAACGTGTAATGTAGCTAATCCAAACGTCAAGTAATTGTTTTCCTTCCTTAAATTTGGGTAAATTGCTTGAGCATCTGAAGGCTTTCGTCAAAACTTGAATCTTCATGGATTAAACGTCAAGTATTTTCTTTGGGGTGTACTATTAATTATCTTCATAGATTGTGGTTACCATCAACCTCTTATAACTTAATCTTCAAACAAACAATGAAGATCACAGGAAATAGAGCCTGATTAACTTAATAATATGACAAATCAATTCAACATTAGTATTTTCATAAAAAGGAGTATAAGCTGAGGAGAAAGTAAAACATCCTTGGCTTAGAATGCAATCTTGACAATTAATGGGTCCGGCGCTTTGTGGGAATGATGCAGACAGTAATAAAAATTCAAACAAAACAATAATAATAAATGACAGAAAGTTAGGAATTATAGTAAGAGTTGTCTCCAAATTACTCAAAGACATGGATCAAAAAGCAAATTTTGTGTGTACTCAAAAGGCAAAGTATGTGTGCACTCAAATTAAGCATAGCAATTTGGACCGTCCCTTTACTTTGAGTGCCGGAAAAGAGAAACAATTCTTTTGACACCATGAATAGAGACAATTCTTCACACCATACTGTTCCATCCTTCCAAAGAGTTTTAAGGGCATTTTCTGAGAGACCATGCTGGGCATAACCCGATGTCATGGCCATCTGAGATAATATTGGGTTAGAAATCCTTTCAAATATCTTCCCTGCCTTGCTTATACTGCCACATTTGGCATACATGTCCACCAAAGCACTCTCTATGCACTTGTCAGTGTTCAGCCCAACCTTGCACAAAAGACCAGGGACTTGTTGACCAAACTCAGGTAAACAAGGACACCGGAAAATGCGAACTGGTTAGGCTTAAAGCCTTCTTCCCTCATCTTTGAAAAAGTAGCGAGTGCTTCCTCCCATTCAGAACATTGAAAGTGAGCAGTAACCAAGATAGTCCGGGAGACAATATCTCTCTCCTCCATCCTGTCAAAAACCTTCCTAACATCATCAAGAGCCCCGCATTTTGCATAGGCATCAGCAATTGCATTGTAAACACTTGTAACCATCATATCACTCCCAGACTTTAAAACCATCCCATGAACTGCATTTCCAAACCATAAATACTTCAAAGCGGCTATTGCATTGAGTACACTACAATATGTGTAAATATCTGCTTTTATATCTTTGAGACATTCTCACACAGAGCTCCAAAGCTACTTGGCTACACCGATTTTGTGACTAACCAGAAATCATTGCATTCCATGGCACATTCACTCTCCGATTAATAAAATTAGAATCAAAAACAGTTCTTGATCATGCAAAGACCCACATTTAGGGTACATTTCAACGAGAGCAGTCCCCACCTGCACATAAGACTCCACGCCCAACTCAAAGACAAAACACTGAAGCTCTTTCCCTTATTGCCCAGCGGTCCAATTGCTTTTGAAACACTAGTGACTGTCAACATATTTGGCATAATGCCGTCACTCTTTATGCGAAGAAAATGATCAAATACTTCTGAGTGAAATCCATTTGATGTAAATCCCGAAATCATTGCATTCTAGGGAATTTCATTATGTTCTATCAAAGTGTTAAACATATTTTAAGAATCCTCAATTCTACCCAACTTGACATACATGTTAAGAAGAGATGTAGTAACAACAGTATGAGAAGCAAAACCCCTTATAACTATTTGTGCGTGCACTATTTTACCCAATTCAACACAATCTAGACCAATACATGTCTGCATAATTACAGAAAACGCAAAATTACACTTGAGAAAAGAACTTAAACCCCTCCAAGAAAAAACCATTCCATGTTGACCCAACATTTATAAAAGTCCAAGAGAATATATTTTTTTCAGATATTTTATCAAACATCCGAAAAGCGGCGCTAAAATCTGAGCACTTTTTGAGTAAGCATGAGCTAGTGATTCAACAGTACTAGTAAGTCCTTGTCCAAAATCCGGGATTTTAATAGAAACCCATGAACAGCTTTAGCTTGTTCCAAAGACCCTTTATTTTGCGGAGTCACGCAGGAGGTCAATAAGTGTGTCGGGTTCATTCGCTTCTGTTGAAATAGGAAATTTCGTTTTAACGGTAGCATTTAATTTCTGGGTAGTTTGATGATGTACAGCAACAGTTGTTGAACTCCTACTCTGCAAGAAAATTTTGTGTTACAATGATATACATCTGCTGAGGAAATAAAACTGATAAAAGTTTTACTCAACCAACGATATCAGACACTGAAGGAAAAATGCAACAGACGGGCAGATTTACCTACTTTGTAAATAGAAACTAGAGTTGGGAACTCAAATAATTGATAAGGCTGGGAAAATTCAAGGTTAATGGAGAGACTCATTGTCTATTGCTGGTTGTTAAATTGAAGAAGCTTAGCTACCCTTTCATGCACCATTTAAAATTCATCCGTGCATTTCATTGCCTGTGATATTTTTATCTGGACTAATTCTCCGCTTTTAGATTTTTCACGAAACCTTGTCATCCATTTCTGCAAATTTACCTTGATTACGTATTTCATCATTAACAATTTTATAATAAATCTTGCTGTAATGTTGGTGATCATTCCATTGTTTACAAGAAATATTCCTAACACTAATTTTTAACAACAAAAATTCTTAATGTTTAATATTTAATCCGTCCATTCCACTAATCTAAAAATAAATCATTTCATCGTAATCCTCAATAGGGCCCTAAAGCATTCCATTGTTATTGCTTAAAAACTCCTTTATTTAAGATGAGAAAAATCTGCATTGCTAGTCGGAAAAGCAATGGTAGGTGTTTCTTCAAAGGAGACCCTTTTTAAGTGCTTATAAAAGACTTTTACTTTCTTGTGCCACTGTCGCTTCAAATAATTAACTCTGAGAGAGACAAGAGAAAGAAAAATAACAAGAACATTCACCAAAACAAGAAAATGTGCAAACATAGGGTATTGGAATGTTTTGACATGAATAAACATTATAAATTCTTTTTAATCCACCTTATCATAGACTTCAACTGTTCTACAGTTAAATCAATCAACACATGCGGAAATCTATCAATAAGAAAAACCCGCTGAGTAACATTTTTAGTAAATAAATGAATGTAAGATAACAGAATAGTTGCTTTTGACAATGATGCACTTGCTTCACAATGGTGAATTATCAGAAAACACTGAACCTTTCTTTTTCCTTCGGGAGAAGATACTTTCAACATCATATCTCCAATGTGAATTGACAGATTTTAAGTTTGTGCCTTCTGCTTTACCTTCTCGCCGATGCAGATGATGGATTCTCCAATGCCGTGAACATGAAATTCCCAGAAAACATGGCTTCTTTATCTGAAATGCCCAGATTTCTCAAATTTGTATACTGACTGCAAGTTCAGCAGTTCAAATAGGATAGTATTTAAACATTGAAAATTCCATGTTCCCAACAGAAAACAAAAAAAAACAAACGTTCAGAAATAAACAAAATGATTCAAGATTCACAAACTCAGTACCCCTCGGCAATTAAGAGTAAAGGTAAGGAGAATCGTCATATCCTATACATAGGAAATGAGTTCATTTTGTCAATTATATAAGCAAATATAAGCTCTAGCACGGAGCAAAATGCTGTATTTAACAGCATACTCAACAGTCTAGTGCCAACAGATATACAACCTATGGTCAAGGGGAAAGGAGAATGTTGTAACCTACCAGTTAAGGACAGACAACTGACTTCTCGACGGACATACCTTGTCATGGCCTGCAGATATAAGTAAATGGAGTTAGAGATGCTAATGCTTTGCTTAGGAGGAAAATGAAAAAATATCTGAAAAATTATGGACAAAGGGAAAACAATTGAAACATTGATGTTCTTTCTCAACCCTCTTCTGTATCGAGGGATTTGTACCACAATGCTAAACAAAGTAAAGTTCTAGTGCACAAAGACGGAAGAGCTCTGTGAGTAAACCAATAGTTCATGGCATCTCATTCACATAAGAGTAAGTGAATGGCACATGACTTCTTCATGGCAAAGAAACATCCATCCACTCATCAGAGAGGAGCTGTCAATACTATTACAGTAATGACATCTCTCAACATTCCAACCCATGTGATTCATGGTTTTCTCTGATATACAGGTGACAACCATAGAGACAAAGCAAAGTTGAGAACACACCTGTACTGCCTGTAATGCAGAATCATCTGGCTTCGATGTGCCATTGTCACAGAAGACATTCCTACAACAGAAATAATTCCAGGGCATAGCATTAAAAAGAGAAATACAGCACACAAGGTTAAGAAGCTAGGGTCTTCTGAATAGTATGGCAAATTAAGGAGGGCTAAAGGCTAGGCTTTGATTGGTAGAGTGTGGCTATAGCCCAAATCACAATCTAATCCTTAACATTGAGCCAAGTCTAAACTGTCTTGAACTCGAGTTTTATCATAACAAAACAAACCTACCATGGAATCTATATCCTTGTTGGCCATGAATTAGTTGAGCATGGCAGCTAAAAGTCTCACCTCCAAATCACATTTTGTAGCTCGTCCTGTTTAGCCTCTGGAAGCAAGGCAGCATCATAAGCAACAGTATTTCCATAGAATATCTTCTCCAGTTCGTTCATCCATTTTGATATCAGTAGGTTTACGTGCAATTGAAAAGATCGCTAAGCAACAAGTAGTGCCGGGACTATTCAGTGGAAAAAGTCTTGTCCAAAACTACTGAAGTTTGAAAGATGCTATTTGAAAATAAAACAATTTCCCTAACCTCCTGCCTTGTATATTCAAACATCATTAGCCCACTGATGAGTGAAAACATCAAATCAACTTTAGAGTCTACGAGAAACTACAACATCACCCTGACAAAGATTTCACAGTGAACAACATAAAAGACTAAGACTATCTGAATAATTTATTTATAGTTTTTAAACAAACTACAAAAAAATGCATCTACAGTTGATGGACCTAATTGATACCTGAATACATTCCTAGACAAATGGAGAGCTCAAAAGCAATTGTCTCATTCATTTCTTTAAGAATGAAAATTGAACTTTCAAATTACATAAGATGGATAGGTCCAAAAGAAATTCTACATAGGAAATGAACAAAAATCAAAGAAGCAGCCAAGCATGAATGATAGTTGAATCAATCAGTAATACTGATTACAAACACCAGCTTTAGATACTCTCAGCTCAACATCATGATTGTAAATCTCATATATATATTGACCAAGCTCAACACCTTCCTTTCCCTCTTCCTTCAAGCATCATAAACAAAGCCACATATGAAGCACGAGCAACGAAAATGACATTTTAAAGGTCTTCTCCAAGCTAAATACTGCACAAGAAACAGAATATAAAACTATTACATAGATCTCAAATCACAGTACATACATGAAAAATTCCTTACATAATATATCCAACCCCACCACATTTCTGCAAGTTAGATATATGAAAATACCACATATCTATCAGATATCCCATTTGAAGAAAGGAAACAGCTTTAAGGAATGAGGATCAAGCATTGCATACCATTTTTTGCCATATTACTATCTGTCTAACATATCTGGGATTCTATACTAGCATTAGTTTCCCACAAATAACAAAAGTATGTTTGTTTTTGGCAAATGAATATTAACATGAGCAAGGACTAACCATCATAAATGGCAGGTTTATCAACTTGTGAAACAACTCTTCGGTAAATAACATTTGCATTGCGAATAGACTTGCTTTGTTTACCATAAAACAACACAAGCCTGAGGATTAAACGCTTTATTCCCTCAGACTTTGGCTCTTCGATTCTGAGTGGGGAGTCCGGGGCCAGAGCCAAAGAACAAGGCTTAGACCAAAACATATTATCCAAATTCACCTGCCAATAACAAAGGCCAAAAGAAAAACACATCTAAATCTAAACTATCTAGTGATCCAAAAATGGCAGAGTTCTAGTATTAAGTTTAATACCGGTTGTTTCGTAGAACTAGGAGCAGGTGCCAAAGCTGCAGTAGTAGTAGCCATGGAGCAGCTTTGGCGTGAAATGGCATAGAAATCATTTCTAGATATAATATTCAGCGACCTAAGTGATCTGCTCCATCTAGGCAACATTTTCAGCCACCTTTGAGATTCAAAACAACGTCCATAGATAGAATAAAAAATTATGATAAAAATTTTTTACTTTGAATCGATTACTGAAGTAAATTAGAAAGGAAAAAACTGACCTTTACAATCTTTGCTTTTTTTATCTCTAAGGGTCCATGAAGACGTGTCGTTCATTGCTTTTTCTGTTTCAAAGCCCCATATCCTTAAGCTCTAACAGCGGGCGTTCAATCAACAAGGAAAGCCATGTCTGTACCAAATTTATCCACTTTATCATAAGCGAGTCATTAGTTAACGTAACTTATCAACTTAAGCCCAACCACTGCCCATTAGTTGAGCTTATATTAAAGGGTATAATAATAATAATAATTTTAAATTAAAATTATATTTATTAAGCATTTTTTAAGCGAACTGAGTTTAGCACAGATATTGTCAAACTTACGTCCACGCTTACTTAAAAAAATTTAATATTAATTCTATATTAAATTTATAATAAATTTAATATTTTATTACTAAATTCGTTTAAATAAGTACTTAATATTTATCAAATTTATTATTAATATTTATAAATTTTTAATATATTTTTATATTTTAATTATATTTATATTATTATTATTAAAATATTAAATTTAAATTTATAAATTATTTAATTAAAATTATAAAATTTTAACATTAATTTAAAATAAAATATATCACTCATAAAATATTAAATACATTCAACACAAAATAAAATTAACCACAATCATTTTATAAAAAAAATATATAATTATTTTATATTTTCATACACACGTGTATATATATATATATGTTATAAGCATAGTAGGTGACTAGATTAATATAGTAGCAATATAGTTATATCATTTACTTGTCATTTTATTTTATTTTTTTGTGTTTTAAGTGCACAGATTAAATTAAAGTGTATTGATAATTTAGATGAATACAGACACTAAACTTAACGTACTTTAAAAATAAAAGTCTATTAACTCATAAAAATATTGGCCGATGCTTAATGAATTTCCATGGTTGCCATGTCATATATACATTTTATTGTTCTAAAGTTTCTGCTTTTCTTTGTTTCTTCTTTTCTTGGAACTAAAGTCTAGACCTAAAGTACCGTGAGGGTCGTGGGTTTGTGTGATTTAAGTTGTGTCGTAAAATCCATTGCATGCCAAATCCGTCCCAAATCTAATAAAAAGCATAATAAATCTGTCTTAAATTCAATAAAAAAATATATATTAAATTCATTCTATAATAAACAAATACCAATAAATTTATAAGTAAAATTATCGTTCCAAATCTAAAGTTAAAACTTGTGGATCGCATGCTTATTATCATAACAGTGACATATACGTACCTATGGCTTAACGATATTTTAAAATCAAATTATAAGACATAATTTCCTCGCATAAACCAATAAATGAACAAAAACTTCCCACAAAGGTTGAGTTGAGTTGCCCATGTCTAGTATAACGTTAAAAAGCAATCTACAGAATTAAAGAATAAGAATATTGCCACAAAGAAGAGGATAGAACATAAGATTTTCTTCACGATGAAATTGCCCACGCATATTTTATACAATGGTAGTGAAACCACATAATCTGGCAACAACCCTATGTAAATACTTCTTGGAACTAAGCCTCTCGCCGTCTTTCGCCTCGCTGGGAACAGCAGAGCTTGAGCATGTTAGGTTAGCCTAGACAAACAAACTTGGTGATTTACAATTTCTCTCTCTCTCTCCAAAGAGAGAGAGAGAGAGAGAGAGAGAGAGAGAGAGAAGGGAAACTGAACGCATTGATATCTCATTTAAACACAGGCTTAAAATTTGGATCAGCAGAAAGCATTACAACCACATCAGAGGTATTGTCGAAGGCTTTCACCACTCATGGATTCCATTTCCTTGATAATATCCTGAGCTGGAGACTTAACAGGTAACTCTACATCCACCAGCAATTCACCCAGCAAGGGGATAGTTTCAGCCAGCAATGCTAGGTATTCTTCCTTCAAGTTCTCAAGAAGATACTTGACAATTCTCAGTTCCAATATTTGAGACCGCACCCTCTCACTTCGAGTTTGCATCAATACCTAGAATGTTCAAAAAAATTATAATCAAATTGTTTCAGTGCTCTTTTGTAAACCTTCAATATTCCAAGCTCAGCAAAAATTTGAACACCGGTGCTTGAAAATAAAAACATGCAAACTCCAGGGAAGCAGGGATTTTTCTTATATTTATCACCAAAAATATGGAAATGACACAAATATGGCAAAAAAAATACAAATTCTAGGAAACTATGCTAAATTGTGTATGAAAAGTCAAAGAAACCCACTTATTTTACATTCAAAACTACGCAACATTGTAGTTATTCTCACAAGATCTCGCTAAGCTAGCTCTCTAAACAAGATTTCACACTTCAAGGAGTTTTCTACGTTTATAACAAGCTACATTGTCCATTATTAATGCAAACTTGAGATAATTTCTGAAAATAATGCAATACATTAGCCATTCTGTCACAGGTCTCAACCTCGAGCTGAGTAATCAACTACTCAAGAAAACAACCCAATTTAGTCAAGTTTAGTAATTAAATGAGTACTTGACTACTCAAGAAAACCACATGAATTTGATTTACTTAACTAGTCATTCCGGTAAATTAGCATACACTCAAAATATGGGTTTTGATTTCTTTTAGGTTAGTGTTTCTGGGAACATTATAGTAATCTCATATCTAATTTAGCATGGTCCTGCTACTTATGGCAGCATCAGCATGTCCAAGGTCCCTCCACAGGATTTGTAGAAAAATCCAACTGCTGAATTTCAGCTTCCATTTCAGGACCTTAGATAACAATGCATCTACAATTTTCTAAGAGGATATAATAATAATTATAATAATAGAAAATGCTCAGATTAGTAGCTCTGAAATGCAATGCTGAAAATTAATTTACAAGCAAAATGTAAAAAATAAAGATGAACACTCAACAGAGTTGTAAAATAAAATCTCAAAAGAAAATAAATGTGTGCATGTGCATGAACAATTAAAGGAAATGCAAGAGTGCAAACTACGGAATACAATATCTCAAATGCAATATTACCTGATGACATGGAATTGCTATTGTTCTGTGATAGCCTTAGACAGGACAAGAGAACCTTTGAGATGACATGACCAACTAAATTCTTCATTGGAACTTTCTCTATCATTGATACCAAAGCAAGATGGCATAAATCATCAAAGGAACTGCATATAACCAAATGCGTATTTCAAGTGACGAGCTGCGAAAGATAGGTATTTGTAGAGACAATTGGAACTAGTTAACAGGTACGAACCTATAGTCAACCAGAGATTCCAGAAGCATAGCAAGAAATCTATCAATATTAAACTCCTTAGAAAGTCCAACAAGAACTCCAGCAATATCCCTTTGGAAGAAGCACAAATGAAGCTTAGAGAATTTGGGTAACAAAAATAACCAAGTTAAACAGGATGCAGAAACGTTAGAAGTGTTAAAGGATTACCGAATTTCCTTCAAGATGTCCAAGGCCCTCTTTGGGAATTTGTCAACAGGTTGCAACTGACAAAATTTTATGCAAACCAAAGTAGGAGGATAAAAAGGCTAAATTTTACACAAAATGGTTCCAACATCCCAATACAAATACAACTTATATGAAAGAAATATTATGTATTGACAAAAGCTATAGAGTCCACACCACCATATTACTCTAAGGTCAAATAAGTATAAATCAAGATGAAAAAATAATAGCATTTAAAGCTAATTCATATCATTCTTAAGATGATTTAATGGCTCAATTGTTACAAGTAAGAGATGGAATTTGAAGTATAATCAAGAAAACATCATCTTTTCTTACACCGCTATGCTCACTAGAGAGAGAGTGAAGGGCCTTGCAGAGCATCATGGCCACAGCAAATTATAGATTACTACAATTAACCAACAAAGGTAAACTTATAAAACCTTTCGTGTATTTTAGAGAATGAATCATATAGTAATATTAACTCAATTCGATTAGAGTTGTTTTCAACTCCACCAAAAATGTTCTTTCCCTAAGAGTTACTCTTCCACAAATAAGAATAGAACCCAAAACCTTTTTTTTCTTCCTGTGGTGTAGAGGGAAGGGAGCAACAAAAATTTTTGAGATTTTGGTAGATGAAAGAAAGCCAAAGAAAATAGGATAAACTACATAGCTGAATAGTATAAAGTATGTAACTATTTTCAGTTTAAAGAAGAAAGAAAAAAGATTACATATCTAAATTACTCTCAGAATATATATGCACACACATATGGAATAAGCTCCTCTTTTCTTAACAAAGAAGTCCAAGTAGTCCTCAATCCTCACTTTCAGCTAATTCCTTCAGTTATTGTGTTGAAAGCATCAATTAGTTAATTGCTTCAGCATAAAAATAATGCGCATGGAGTAATTGTACTGATAAAACAAATAAACAAGTGCATATTAAAATAGAACCATCTCTAATTGTTGAAAAGTAAAATGAAATATGAGAAGAAATGGTGAGAAACTAAAATCAAGTCTACTTCATTCTAACTATTGACAATCGCTTCTACATAAAACGTAGTTGTATTTTTGTGGTACTGATAGGTAAATTGAGTCATTATATGGACAGAAGTACCTGGACAAGGTTTATTAAAGCCATGAGTGACAACCGAAACCATTGCAGGTCAGTTGACTCTTTTACATCTTCTCGAGCTATCTCGGCAATAGATCGAATCAAACTTCTAACAAGTTTTGGAGAAAAAGAAATTTTATTTGCCAGTAAAGAAACAATCATCAAAGCACCAGCCTACAAAGAGAGGTGACTTAGCATTAGAGATTTAAAAGTACAGCACAATACAACTCAGAACCAGAATGTTGAGAAAATGAAATGAAGTAACATTACATTCAAGGAGCAACCACAGTCCACTAAGGAAATAAAGATAATATGAGAACAACTACAAATAAGGACTGCAAACACGCAGCAATAAAATGACATCACTAAAATAAGATATAGAGCACAATGTAAGCATCAGGAATGTAGTTTACATTCCACATTCAAATCATATACTTTGCGTTATTGTCACCAGTGATAACCTATGAGCGAGCATCAACTTTCAGGAAGCATAATGCCAACAACAGTTGATATTAGTATGTTTGTCTAAATTTCAGTAACAATTGTTTTAAACCTTACCTTGTGATCTGAACCTCCTTTTGTGCCAGGCTGAAGTCTGGAAACCGCAAAGGGAAGGATCCTCTTCACAGCATCACTATCAACAGTGGTAACAGAACCCAATGCCTCAACAACAAGTGCCGTGCAAAAGTTAATCATAGCCCTTGAAGGAATAAACTTCTTTGAAGGAGATGCCTGCAACATAACAGTCATTTATGTGACACCTACAACAAGATGTTTGACCAAACTATTAAAGGATCAAAGACCAGACATTCAGTAGTTGCATAAAACCTCCAAAACCCCCCTTATCATGAATGCATTGTTGCATTATAACTGTCCTAGGTGGTGATGCACCTGAGACTAACACCTTCCAGAAATTTCCATTTATTATTGCTACAGTAAAAGATGTCAAAACTCAGCGAATTTCACTGATGACAGAATCAACCATAACAATGTACATGAATAATGTACTCCTCACCCTATGTTAAGTAACTGTACTATTCGAACAAAAGCATGTTATCATGGTATGGCAGAGCGCATAAAATTAATTCCTCCGTATTGTATACGTGAGTTCTGCAAATTCCAACCAGAACCACATAATATAAGATAAAAATTTAGAATACCTCGTCAGACCAAAAAGCAAACAGGAAAGCACACCCAAGAATGAAATCAAGCAACTATTTTTGTAATCTAATACTTACTTGTATCTACGTATTAAGTACTCAGGTGTCTTGAGTGTCGCAGATAGTTGAAGATGTCCTGAGAGTAATCGTAAATACAAACTAATAGATGCGTTGATCCTATTATTCACGTCTATACCCATCAATTCTCTATCTAAATCTTTACTCTAAAGACTGAATAAGTCATTCCTACAGTTTCTGAATCTTTCATTGACGCTTGTAAGAACCTCAAGACCTGCAAATCAAAATGATAGCTTACAACTCCTATCTGAAAACAAATTCAACTTTTTAAGTCTCCAAAATTCGCAACACTGAAAAATAATTATCCATGGCAATCTAAGAAAAAATAAGTGAAAGGTTTAAAAAAAAAAACTTTTATTTTAATATCAAAGCCTGCTTGTAGAAGTACAATGCACTAAGTCTTTTCAACTTTTATACATATAAAAAAACGCAGAGACACAAAAAAGCTGTTCATCGTCTCTCTTCCATTCTCGACAACTAGAAACATACTTAACAGTATATTCACAATTCATATAACTTAAGAGAAATTCAAGCAAATTTTCTGCGGAAACAAACAGGAAAAAAACTTGGCAAGGAAAATTAAAAGAACCTGAAAGCGCAATGTTCAGAATGGTGTCGATATCTATATCAGCGGCTTCTTAAGGATTGAATAAGATGGATGGACGCGTAAAAGGTCTCCTGAGGGTTTCTTCGTCCTCTTGCACCAGAGACTTTATAGCTTGTAACTGAGAGGCTATTGAGGTAGCCATGACTGCGAAAATAACTTCTCTGTAGCTTTAGCAAACAAAGCCGGGAAATCAAATTTCAAATTTAGTTTCACACTTCGCGTACCAGCTCGTAAGCTTTGTTTTTATGTGGACACCGAAAGACTTTGTTAGGGACACATATAAGGGTTATTTGGTCTTCTTCACAATTTTCATACAATATGACATGTCATCGTTGTATGATACATCGCTTCGAATTCACTTGGACCCCCACATAAGGGTTATTTGGTCTTTTTAAACATGTCATCGTCGTATGCCACTGCTTTTACTTTGCGCCACATTAGTTTTGAGTTTGTCCACATGGCATTACCATTAAATTTTAATTATATATTAAGCACTTTTATTATCATGAAATTACCCGTTAATTTTCAATTGGATATTAAGCGCTTTCGCTATTATTATTGTAGTAATTATTTGCATTAGCTTTAATTATTTTAGAAGGCATATTTATTTGTTGTCTAAATTATTTAAACATATAACTAAGACTTTTATTTATAAAATCACGCTTAACACGAACTCATTCATAATAAATCATTCTTTTATGTTCCACTACTTAATTTATAAATTTTAAATATTTATTTAATTTTTATTTTTATCTAAATTCATACATAAATAAAAGTTAAAGAAATTCCACTTTTAAAATTACAATGATAAAAATAAATAAGTTATTTCTTTATAATTTTTTTAATTAAATATTTTTATTTGATATAAAACTTTTTTTAAAATTATTTTCATAAATATATTTTTAATACGACGTTTTAAATAATTTTATTTTAAAATTTTAACTTGAATTGCTTTTAGGAATTAATAAAATATTGAATTATTTAATAATTAAATTATTTATAACTATTCTTAATTTTTATCAAATATAATTTAAAATTAATATGTCTTATAAAATAGTTTATTTCATTGTAGTGGAGAAATAATTCATTATTAAAAATAAAAAAGTAACGGATGTCCCATTAATAGGATTGTTAAGAGTGACTTGAGTTTTAAATGAGAGGGTGGTCGTTGCTTGGAATGGCGAATGGGCCGGGTCGGGCAGACAGGCCAGCAGTCGGGCAAATCTTCAGCGATTTTTGATTTTCGGCTCATTTCGTAACTTTTCGTCTGTCTCGAGTTTCGATCTTCGCTATCTAATTTCAAAAAAAAACACTTGAACCTACTCTCTCTGCAGCTGCGGTCACCTGCATCAAAACTCACCAAATCACAGACAGATCTAGCTCGAGCTGGACCTCCGACAGCACACATTGCTCTGGCATGATCTCTAACACTTTATCCGGGACGATTCGGCACCGTTTCATCATGAATTTGTTTATTTCATGACTCCTACGTTTCTTGTTTCCGCGCTCGCCATAGATGGAGTTCACTGAAGCTTATAAACAGACCGGGCCGTGTTGTTTTTCACCTAACGCACGTTACATTGCTGTCGCTGTCGATTACCGTTTGGTCATTCGAGATACTCATTCGTTTAAGGTAAACCCTTTGTAGTTGCGCTGCTATACTGAGTTTTATATTTGTGGAGTAATGTGAGATTTGAAATATTTTCTTCTCAATTCTTGCAATTAACCGGTGTTTATTTGATCTTTATTGATATCATTTGGATAATTGTTTCAATTGGAATTAGATCACCGTTATAATATGTGGTGATGGCTTAATTTATACGAGTTCTGAACTAAACTCAAAATGCTTAAAACATGCCAATGAAAATCGGGTAAAGTATGTGTTTTATTGATGAAACGGTGCTTATAATTTGACATCACGAAGTGACGTTTGTAAACTACAAGAAATGTCTAATTGAGTTCTAGATCGACTTGCAATTGAATTTTGGATATTAAAATCATCTGCAATTATAAGTGGTGTGTTAAATATTATACTTCCATCAAGTATGTACATTTGTTCAATATATTATTGGCGAATTTCGGGTACTTTTATAGAATGTGCTTTTGAGTAAAAGCATTTTTTGTAACTGAAGTGTTTTCCAGTAACACTTCTCTAAAGAGCACTGATAAGTACTTTCTTACTAGTGCTTTTTGAGAAGACTTAACTAGTAGTTTTCCAGAAAGTATTCCATGTGCTCTTTGGATATGTAGAAGCGTATTTGTTTATTTTAAACAAATATTCTAAATTGGTTATGAAATTGTTTTTGACAAGGTTAAAAACACTTCCAAACAAATTTTAAATTTTATTAAAGGTTACTCAGTGCCATCATTGAGCATAGCAGTGTACTGGGGGGTGCTTTTAAAATTCCATGTATCTAGTTGGTGAATCTATCTTGT
Source organism: Khaya senegalensis (assembly GCA_032402905.1). Classification (NCBI taxonomy): domain Eukaryota; kingdom Viridiplantae; phylum Streptophyta; class Magnoliopsida; order Sapindales; family Meliaceae; genus Khaya; species Khaya senegalensis. Next base: position 8,448,733 of record CP135558.1, on the reverse strand, counting down.
GTTCTATGATGCAGGTAGTGCAGTTGTTTTCATGCTTGGATAAGATAAGCTATATCGAATGGGCTCTGGATTCTGAATACATTCTTTGCGGTCTATATAAAAGACCAATGATACAGGCATGGTCGTTGACCCAGCCTGAATGGACATGTAAAATAGATGAAGGTCCTGCTGGTATCGCTTATGCTAGGTGGAGTCCAGATAGCCGTCACATACTTACCACATCAGATTTTCAGTTGCGATTAACAGTTTGGTCACTACTGAACACAGCATGTGTTCATGTGCAGTGGCCAAAACACACTTCCAAAGGGGTTGCTTTCACCAAAGATGGGAAATTTGCTGCCATTTGTACCAGGCGTGATTGCAAGGACTATATAAATCTACTGTCTTGTCATACATGGGAGATAATGGGTGTTTTTGCTGTTGACACAGTGGATTTGGCTGATATTGAGTGGTCACCGGATGATAGTGCCATAGTGATCTGGGATTCACCTCTGGAATATAAGGTACTTCTTTGTTCTTTTCGTTGCCATTGATAGAACTAGTAGTTACTTATCAACTTTTATATACTTTCTAAGTTTACAGTATGACTAAATATATGAAATGATGTTGTAACTTCTTCTTTTCTTGTAAAATTGTTTGGCTTTGATCTATTCCCTTTTCAATTGCTTGGTAAATGAATCCCGCTCTAGTGTCTACCTAGAGACTAATCAGTCTTTTCAACACTGCTATGCATCTATTAGTTTATATATGTAATGAATCACTCTATATCTTATTAGTAAGACCTTGAATGCAAATTATCAAGTTTTGAGTTGGGAAAATTGACTCCAGGGCCTGAACTAATCCTTGATTACTGCATGAAAACAGAGATAATGCAACTAGTCCAGCTGTGATTTTATATAATAATTTTACTTACCAGTTTGTTTCCTTGATTTAATGAATCACTCTAATATCTTTTGTGCAAGAGCTTGAATGTGTATAATTGAGTTTTGAGTTGGGAAAAACTGTCGCCATGGCCCAGCCTAATCCTTGATTAGTACATGAAAACAAAGATAATGAAAATAAAAATGGCTGGAAATGCTAGGTCGGCATTAAGTCTGAAAGTATACAAATGGTCTGATATATATGTTACAGAGTAAGAGCAAATATTGACCATCATGCTATTTGCACCTCCTTATTATTCAAGTTTTGTCTTTCTAATTATTGGATTAGCGTATATATTAACTTTCTTGTGCTACAGTTTCTTCAAACTATTCTTAGCTGAATAATCAAGAACTAATGTGTGCTGTGCAGGTTCTTATTTACTCTCCCGATGGGAGGTGCATGTTTAAATATCAAGCATATGAGAGTGGACTTGGTGTAAAAAGTGTTTCGTGGTCTCCATGTGGCCAGTTTTTGGCAGTGGGTAGTTATGATCAGATGTTGCGGGTTTTGAATCACCTGACTTGGAAAACATTTGCTGAATTTATGCACCTATCTGCAGTTCGCAGTCCTTGTTTTGCAGCTGTCTTCAAGGTGAGAGTTTTCTTTTATGATTTAAGTTGACAGATTTGCATAATGGTGATTCCTTTTGTTAGTAGTGTGTAATAATAGCTCTTGTTTCTTAAAATGGCAGGAGGTAGATGAGCCATTGCAACTTGATATGTCTGAATTATGTTTGAATGATGATTTTATAAAAGACAACTCTGGTAAGCACGTTTCTCAATCATGTCGCCAACACATGATATCCATACCATCCTCAACATATAATCTCTTCTTTTGTACTTACGACTCTACTACATTTTGCTAATGCATGGTGCTTTAGAGTTTTGTTATGTTTACAAATTTGATTTTGCCACTTTTAATTTAAATCTCCATGCAATCTTCTTATTTAGTTAATAGATTTTATTCAATAGAGGTCTTTAATCGAAGTAAAGCTTTCAAAGATCTGAGGGAACATTAGTACAAATGTATTAGGTTGAAAGTATGTGTCTTTAATTTGTCTGATATGCTGAATGAGAGAACCAACAGACAACTCATTTAAAAAATAAGTGAAAGATTACTTTTGTTTGTCACTGATATACTATGATCTTTTAGAGGTGTGTTCTCAATATGCAAATTTCAGTCTTTCAATCAATTGATTGGTTTTCTTTTCCTCTATGAAGATGCTCCGGATGGACACTTCAGAGTAAGGTACAAGGTTATGGAATTACCAATTACATTGCCCTTTCAGAAGCCTCCTGCAGACAAACCCAACCCTAAACAAGGAATTGGTAAGCCCTACTTCCAAGTGTTTACAATAAGAGTAAAAATATATTGACTTTTATAATTACCATTCCCTGTAGTAATGTCTGCTTCTAAAATTGTAATGGAAGGATAGATTGTGTGTAAATTCTCAGAACTCTACTTGGAGGTTTTATTGGTTGGTTAACAACCTGATCAAAAAAGAGTTGACCAATTTCATTCTGATTTTTCAGCTCCTATTGTTTGATGAACTGAAAATATTACCTAAATCGCAGGCCTTATGTCATGGAGCAGTGACAGTCAGTATATTTGTACTCGCAATGATAGCATGCCAACTGCTGTCTGGATATGGGACATACACCACCTAGAGCTTGCAGCCATCCTGGTGCAGAAGGATCCTATTCGAGCAGCGGCATGGGATCCAAGTTGCACGCGTCTTGTTCTTTGCACTGGAAGTTCTCACTTGTACATGTGGACCCCTTCAGGTGCCTACTGCATGAGTAATCCGCTACCACAATTTAACATAACTGATCTGAAATGGAATTCAGATGGAAGTTGTCTTCTCCTAAAAGACAAGGAGTCATTCTGTTGTGCTGCATTGGACGTGTTGCCAGAATCTAGTGATTACAGCTCAGATGATTAAGACTCTCACCTCTCTCTCAGTTTACTTGGGATTTTAGGAATAGTTTTGCTTTGTTGTAACATTATCTTGCATAGCAGCAGGTTTTCTTCCTCTGGTTTTACTAGCATCAGGTCTGTATAATTGTGTAAGAAGAGAGATGGTAACATTTCCAGAGATGCCTGAACTAAATAACTGAAAAGTTTAAATATGGCCTTGGAGAGGGATTAAATCTACATTTTGCTGAAGTTCCTGATCTCATTAACATGCTTGCCTCTTTACAAATCTTTGCAGAGGCAATCTGAGGACTGGCTGTGTTATGGAAAACTGAATATGTGATTTCTGTCTTCTAGTTTCTCCTCAAATATTGAACTTATGACTTCAATGACTGGGAAACAGATGAAATTGAACATATGCTACAAGTGCAAAGTTTGCAACATGGCTCAGATTCTTGCAGAAATTGCAATGGTCTTTGAAGTATTTGGATGATAGTGATAAACAACTTGTGTTAATTTTCTACTAAACTGCATCAATTGCTTGTTTAACTGCCAGAAAACAAGTTCCTGCCGGAAGCTGGCGCTATGTTTTATGAAAGACTATTAAGTTGACATTTTCAGTGCAGCATACATGTAATAATTTGGCCCATTGTGGCCACTTACTGGTTCAGGTTGGAGAGATGCAAATAAAACAAGCAGAGAATCTGTTTTTGTAACTGTATCAAAACACATGATTTAAATAATGGGCAAATCTCATAAAAATTGGGAATAAATTGAATGTAAAATTTGGGAGAGATTGTCTGCAATACACCTTATGCACATTATATTCAAAATCTTTAACTCTTACGTTAACTTCTTCAAATTATTCGTTCACATTTTAAAAGTTTTTGTTATGAGTTTCAAATTTTATATTAATTAATTTTGTATTAATTTAATCTTTTTGATTGAAAGGTTAATTTCAGTTTTGTTCTCATTACTGACCTTAAGAAATAGTAAAATATATTCAATGAAATACATATGCTATTACACGGTGTGGAAAATGTTGTGCATTAACACTCTTTTTGTTCACTCTTTCTGTCTGTCCAACTCCAGCAAATCCATAACCTTCCCTAACATGTTTAGCCGGAGGGGAGAGTTAAGGGCTAGTGGGTGGTGGGTGTGTGCGAAAGAATATGAGTTGGACAGCTCAATGTACAGTTAATAATTTAATACAAGAAAATAACTATAACTTTCCTTTTGATATTGCCAATTTTTTTGACAAATTGCCCAGTGCTTTATGCACTTAATTGTCCAACAATATTGGACCATTGCTCGTTCTGTTCTATTTCATTTTCTCTCTTTTGGCCGATAGCAGAATCTCTTCGTTCATTGAACCAATGCACTAAATAGTACTCCTTTACAAGAACTTTGCCAGCACACCGAGTAACCTCACCATAGCTTTATCACTGACAACTATTCGTATGCTTCGAACAATTAAATTTGATCAGACTCCTGCTGTTGTTTAGAAACTAACAGGGAAAGTTGAGTACTCAAGAGTTCATTATATTACTGGAGGTTTAAGCATGTAACAGAACAATATAATATAAAGAAAATTGAACCGGAAATTCAGCAAGAACTGATTATAAACAGCAAATGATTTCCTTAATTCTTTAGCTGTGATATCATGATAATAAAACTCAAATCGATCATGGAAATACCTCAAGAGTTTCAGCACTAGATGAAAACATTTTTGAAAATTGAAAATACAATTCGTATCTTTGGTGGAGATCTTTGCATACGCCTCCTAAAGTTGGCATTAACCCGAGACCGCAAGCTTAGCACAATTATATGTGTTCTTGTAAATCTGCCAACTGTAACTCCATCTCCTTACCATATTCTCTTGTTAGCTGTGGCAAGATTCCAGTACTTGTCTATTAAGATCTGGGCCTGGGTCAACTTTGACAAGCTCACAGCCGGTTGAGTAATCTGCAAGCAAATGAAAGTCGTATGGCTTGAGAAGCCATCAAAATTCTCAAACATGTCTTCTGGCAACAGGGAGCTAGCACCTGATGCCATTGCAAATAATGATGATCTCTTTACAGAAATCCTGGCATGCTTACCCATAAAATCTCTTCTGAGATTCAAGTCAGTGTCTAAACACTGGCGACCTCTCATTTCCAGTCCTCAATTCTCTTACCGTGTTTACCCTGACAGCCGCTTAGTCTGAGGCCTCATCTTGAGCAAAAGCTACACTGTCATTAATCCGGAGCACTATTCCGCTCCTCTCAAAAACAAGCCAGTTGCCGCTCCCTTCAAGTCCCTCACTTTTGTGAACCATCCTGCAGGTCTAAGAATTCTACAATCTTGTAATGGGTTAGTATGTTGCTCCAGCTTGCGCACTAGAAAATTCGAGCACGAGTATTACATTTTTAATCCAACAACCAAGCAACTTGTTAAGCTTCCTTGACCCAGTGCTAAAATCCATGGAGTTAATATAGCTTATGATCCGGCCAAATCACTTAATTGTAAAGTTGTCTGTGTTCGTAGTTCTGATTCATTGACAGGGCAAAAAAATGACTATTTGAGTTATCAGATTGAGATCTACTCATCTGAAACTCGCTATTGGAGAATCTCTGGCAATCCTTCCGTTGCACAAGTTCAAACGCTATGTGAAAATGTAGTTTTTTGGAATGGTGCTATTCATTGGATTAATTGTCATGATACTTCCCTGTATTTCAATGTTGACGAGGAGCATCTAGGAGAAATGCCAATAACTCCAACTGCAGTTCCCGATGATTGGAAATATGGTAGAAGGTTCAGGTATTTTGGCGAGTCTCGAGATCACTTGCATCTTGATGAGATAAATGGTCCTTGCACGACAAAATTTGTTGTGTACGAGATGGATAAAGACTATTCCAGGTGGGCTGTGAAGTATAGTGTTGATCTAGATGCAGTAACTGAAGCATATCCAGAGATGATTAGCAATCTTCTTTCACCAGCAGATATAGACTACTACAGATTTTCTAGACTTGTCATAGTTTGGGAAGCAAATGATGCAAAGTCATTTATGGTTTTGCACATACCTGGTAAGGTCATACGATACAACCTGAATGATAAGACTTTCAATAAAATTTGTGATTTTGGTTCAGGTCATGACAATATTGGAGGAGGCATTCGTTACTGGGCAGCACCGGTTCAGTGGGTTGATGCTTATCAGTATATTGAAACTCTCGCTTGTGTTTGATGATATTTGCTCCTGATCAAATGTATTTATGCTACTCTGATTATACCAGTATCCTAGGCGCCTTTTGGTTTCGTTGATCTGAGAGTGATTGAAAATTTCAAATGATTTTGCTTTGATTAGGACCAATGCAATTATTATACTAATTAAAATTAATTAGCTTCAGTAAGGAAGTAGAAGAGAAGCGTTACTTAGGGATGCTTTCTTGAGACAGCTGAGTGCAGAGGCGTATGGAGCCAGCGCGATCCTTTTTGTTGGTTAGATCCGTAAACTATGGTCTTTCGGCCAGTTCTAGGAAGAACTTTTCATGACCCCGTCTAATCGCAACGTGTAGTGCCGTAGTGCCGTCTCGCTTGTTTCTGTAACCTCCATCTCCAACTGAGGGCAAAAGATCAACAATTCCTTCATCATATCTACCTTCCATAGCTGCCATGTGCAGAGCTGTGTTCACATTTTTTTACTTGACAAGACAAAGCTGCTGATAGTTTTGTATAATTTCTCTCGCTATGTTGAGTTTGCCTGACAAGGCAGCCAGGTGCGGAGCAGTATAGCCAACTCTAGAGTAAAATCAGGATTTTCTTCTAGTATCTGAGCCCCTAATTCCCTTTCTTGACTGCAATATGCAAGGGATTCTCTAATGCTTTTCATGTCTACATATTCATATCTTCTGATCACCTGTAATCTTGCCCCGCATTAGCAGTTTTCCTGATGTCATCCTCGCGAAACATTTTGGTTGGCGGATGCAAGTCCCCGCGCGTGCAATAAAGAAATCTAAGAGATCTTATCTTCATAAACAAAGAAAAAAGTGGCAGTTCCCTAGCTTGATTCCATTTGCTCGAGCTGTGTGTAAAAACATCATTGAGAATTTCCGAGCTGTGCGAAAGCTCCATTGAGAATTCTAAAACTATATGCAAATCTCTTTTATAAATCTCTAAAGCTCTGTTAAAGCCCCTCTGAGACTCTACAGCTTTGTTATGTAAAGCTTTATTATGAATCTCCGAAGTTATGTAAAGCGCTCTTATGAATGTCAGAGCTTTGTAAAGCCTTCTTATAAATTTCTATAGTTGTATTAAAAAGCTGTCTTATGAATTTTCTGAAGTTGTGTAACTCTCACTCATTTGTAAATTTCGGAAGGCGAGTGGAAGGTCCTCTGCGGATTTCAAGCTTCATATTTTCTTCCTCTTTTACACCTCGTGCCCTCTCCGCAGGAGTCCGCGGAGTTGTTTTGGTTAGATTAGATTTTGGGTCACATTATTGAACCGAAATAAAGATAGCATATGAGCTAAAAAAATGGGCCACCACCATTGAAACCACTAATGAACCAATTATTACCCATAGGAGTCCATAGTAAAAATACTATGCTATGAAAAATGATCGAAATAGGCCAAGCTTATATTAAATACCCATCACCTTTCAGGTTAGGGAAGAAGATTGTCACATGGTATTTTGTGAGATCACACAATACGATTTTCAGATACGTTTATTGACAAGGCCTAAAGATGAGACAATTTTACGGTACATTTTGTGGTCAATCTTAGCTTGGCTTTGTTTTCATGGGAAATGGAAATATATTTTATGGGTTCTTCGTTTGGGTGGTTCAAATTAATAACAACAATGGGCAGTAAGCAATTGGTGATAATTCTGAGGCAAGCTAAAGCCTCTTGTATAAACAAACTCAGAACAAGTCAAATCAAATATTTGCTCATATTATATTGCTTTTTTTTTTTTTTTTCCAACTCTACAGTCATAATTTAATATGATTTTATGAGCAGCTTATCTACATAAAACTGACCATTCTCTTCTTCTATACCAAACTCTTTGAGCTGTCTACCAATCTTGACTTTCTGTTGTCAAGCGTCACAACACCAGAGCTTACTGAGCAATCTTCAGTTAAAAAGCATAACAACATTGCTACTACTACAAGAGACAGACCATGATGCCAAGTGGAGAAGCCACACATAAGAGCTAAATCTTGTCATCCACCAAATGTTCAAAATTCTCAAATGTCTTCTGGGCTGTCATTGCAAATAATGATTGTATCTTGATGAAATCCTGGTTCGCGTACCTGTAAAATCACTTTTCAGATTCAAATCTGTTTCTAAGTACTGTCTTTACCCCGATAGCCACTTGATCTCAAGTATCATCTTGCACAGAAGTTGTCGTCTAGTTAATCCAGAACACGATCTTGTTCCTCTTTCTGACAAGCCAACTAGTGCACGCTTAAAGTTACTTTTGTGAAACATCGTTCAGGTCTGCGAATTGTGCAATCTTGTAGTGGGTTACTATGTCGTTAAGAATTGTAAATGAATGAAGCAGTGTAAACCTGTCGTTTTTAATTTCAGAGAATGAAGAATACAACTTGTTCTTTTCACCCTACAATTCTATACAAAGAATATAATGAATTTATATACATGAGAAAAGGAAAACCTAGCTTGCCCTAAAGTAAATTGTACAATACAGATCATCACAAAATCAGATGCAAATTCATTTTGCCTTGCCTTGCTGTCCATTGCGGCTGCTTGATTCTCTGTACGTTCTAACTTTCTGCTTGTCGTCTTCTGCATTTTGATTACTTCTCATTTGTGTGGCTGGGCTGGTGATTGCTTCCGTAGGGCTTGTGTTGCTTGGTCTCATGTTGGGATTGAGTCCATTAGCTTCAACTGTTTTAACTATCGCCATAGCATTTTCAAAGCATGGCTGCTACAAAATTTGACGTCTATGAGGTGAAAAGAGACTATTCTGGCTGGTTTCTCAAGTATCCTATTGATCTCAATACAATTACAATTGCATTTCCAGATATGATTAGAAGTTATCTTGACCCATCGAACTTAAATTACTATGAATTTTCCATGGTATTGTTCGGGAAGCAAACGATGCAGAGCCATATATGGTGTCGGACATACTGGCAAGGCTATACGCTACAAACTTAATGATAGGAAATTCAACAAGATCTGTGATTCTGATCCAGGTCGTGAAGATATTGAAGGCCCTCGTTTTGAGGGTTCACCGAAATTTTTAGGTTTTCAATATATTGAGACTCTCGCTTGCGTTTGTTGTCAACATTGTTTTGGCTGCTCTGTTTGTAACCCTGTCTTGTTGCCACAGTCTCGACACATTAATTTCAAGTACGGATGCCAAAATCAATACTTTGATTCAACTGAAACATTATCCGATTCATTTGCGTCCCGACTAATAATTGTGTTTATGTAAGCAAAAGAGGCAGAGATATCATTAAGTTGAGGGGATGTTACGATCATCGTATTTCAGGTTATTAAGCCAAAATCCAATTAGTATTGTTCTCAGTAAGTGTGTTGATGCTTTAACATTTCACAGTTCAACCTAAATGCACAAGTCATCAAATTTCTTAACCAGACTAAGAAATGGGAAAGTTCATAGCAAAATTGCAATTGTTAGCAAATTATTATTTGATCAGTCTCTTCCATTTGCAAGCTCAGAACTAGGACGATTTGAAACAAATATAAAGAACTTCGAAGCATTATTGATAACCATGCGCACAGGCATGAGAGTACTTCAGATTCTTCACACATATATTCACAATACAATAGCCAACAAAAGTAAAATAAGAAAACCTTAGAAGGTTAGGTAATACAGCAACAATATAGTGCAGCGAAATAAAACCTTATTTCTCTGCTTATTCTATATTTTATAGGCAGATGCATATCCATGACAAATACTTAAACACCATCATATTTCACCCCACAGGGAACATAACAATGCAACTGCCAATTATTTGAAATGATTGACTAGGATGAGCTCAAGGGGGGCTTGAAAGTGCCCGATATTGTGCAGATGTAAGCACCGAGCATTGAAAATGCAGTAACTAGAAGCAATGGCCTGAGGGGAAGCCCGTTGAAGAGAAACATCATCAATGCTATGGATAAGAAAAAGGCTACCGAATTGAAGGCAATGACCAATCGGATCAATAATGGATCTCGATTCACTATCTGGCAGATGGGATTTAGGCTGGAATTATATCCGTAGCCTTCTTCCGATCTGCATCCCCGGATATTTAATGCTGTGTGGAAAGTTATGATTGACACCAATGTGGCCATGATCAGTAACAATAAAGGATAGACATTGCTTTGAGATTCATTTTTTATTCCCATATAAGGCCAATTGTTATGCAAATGTGATGGCTGGTTCCACCATTTAAATGCCATCTCAGCTTCATCTTCATCTCCAAGTCGAGACCTTTGAGTTTTCATACCTGTCTTCCCAGATAGTTTTGAGACAGAAGAGACGTCCAAAGCTGTAAACTCACCAGCATCCATAGCATTAACATTCTCTATGGACTTAGGACTAGTCTGCATCATACAGAAAGTGGTTGGATGCTATCAAAGATTATATGACACAAACAAAACACAAACTACACAATAAATAACTAAAAAATTAATGAATAAAAGCGAGAATGGAATCAAAACTAACCCCATCAGTTAGCAGTATATTGGAGGCCTTGAAATCTTTATGAATACATTTCGTCTCTAAATTATGTAGAACATTCAAGTCTCGAGCAATTCCAACAGCAATTTTAAGTCGTACATTCCAAGACAGTTTTTCAATATGTTCTGCACCACCAATATGGTTCTTGCATTTTAACAGGCTTTCGTTCTGCGTGAACTCTTCATCCTTGCAGCAATATCCCGACGGTTTCACTTGGTTTTCATGTGAAAGTTTCTCTGGTGAGCGGTCTGACTGCATGTATAAGTTTTCAGAAAAGGGGATTCAGAGCATTCAACTAATTTGCAAGCCAATTAATACTGTCGAAACATAATTATATACATGAAACGCTAATTCATCTTACAGGTAGGCAATACTGAAGATTAATACTTATATTTGGTGATTAATGAAAAAGGCATCACTACTTCAAATTGAATATAGAATTAGAATTGCGTGTCTTAGAGTCTTAGAATTAGATTATTGTTAATAACCCATAACTTTTGATAGCAGAGAATTTATCTAAATTCAATACTTGAATTTTGTAAGCATGAAGATGATTCACATTCGCAGGCGGCAAACCCTTGAAATCTTAGGGGACTTTACAGTCTAACTAACTTTTTTATGGTAAATATATATCAAACCAAAATGCGAGATTGATTCATTTGTCCTACAACGGCCGGCGAACGTGTTTAAGTTGGGTAAGCATACCTTTGGTGTCCCCCATTCATATGGCTCATAAAACATACTTGAATGGCTAATCTCACCAAGCCTATGGTCATGATGCGATGGATAATCAGACAAACACACTACTTCCCGAGGATATAAAAAAGATTTTGCCCTTTTCAGATCACTTAGCCGAAATATGAAAAGATTTCGGGGAGAGTCGATTCGAGAACGATCAACACCGTCTGTCTCCGCCTCCCGAATCCAATCCATCGCTAGCATAGTCCCAAACTGATCAGCTTTGTAAATCTTGTCACGAGGGCACGATAATTCAGTCGGAAAAAGCTTAATTTGCTTCAGACTCCGACGTCTTGTTTGCGCAACACCAAAGAGAGAATAGAAAATTATTTTAGGAGCAAGTAAAAAGAAAAAGCAGCAAACTTTTGAAATGGTATTTGATCAGTACTCAGTGAAGGAAGAAACCACGAAGCACATGCAAAAGTCAAGGGTAAAAGCCAATCAATTATCAGGTAAGGAGAAATTTCCTTCAATACTTGGTCCAATCAAGGAAAAGAAGTATGATTCCCGAAGCCTTCCAGGATTAGGTGAATACGTCTTTTTCAGGGATTAGGTGAAATTGAGATATAACCAGTAATTTTCCTGAAGTTTACTTGGAAATTTCAGAATACAACAAAAGAATTCAACGGAATCATCCACTTTGTAAACCATGGTGAAATTACGAGAGATGCTTCCTGAATCCAACGCGGTATTTGTTATCTACAGGTTCGGTCAGTCAATGTTTCTACTTCTAGAAGAAAATTTCACACGCAAGAAATTGAAAATATTACGTATATTTTCATGAATATCCCTAAAGCTAGGCCTTATGTATGTGCTACCCTCTAAACTTCAAAATTAGTCCTCAGACTCTTCAATATTGTTTGTCGAAAATTCATTAAATTTAATTATCATTATTTTAATTTTCTTATCATTTTATTTTCATTTTCGTTTTCATTTTTTGGTTTGTTTAAAATTTTTAATATCAATTTTTTTAAATGAAAATTTTGTATTAAATCTAACCCAAGAAGACTAGAATATGATGGTCACTAAACTTTTTTAAACATGAGGTGTGGTTCTTATATTAATTCAAGCTCTAAGGACATCTATGAAAATAAACGTTTCTTTGGACTCCTTTCTTTTTTTTCTTTATTTTTTTTTTAATTTTATCACAGAATATAAGAATAGAAAGCTGACTCCAAGTGGTTTGGTAGGAGAATCGTCTTCAAAAATATTGCAACCCCCTATTCTGAATTGCCTTCATTTCTCAGGAGTTGCCTTGCCTCCTCCCAATTTAATTATTTCTTCTTATACTCTTACCTGCTGCCATTTACTTGAGGTTTACACCTCTTTTTTGTGAGGTTTACACCTCTTTTTTATGTAGCTTTGAAAACTGAAAGACAAGAGTAATATATTGGACTGATCATGTCTAACTCATTTCAGTTGTTTCGGGAAGCACTGATAAATGATAACGTTGATGAAGTTAGGTCATTACTTTCACAGGATCCGGAATTGTCGAATCATATTAGATCCTCTGCATCTGCAGAGAATCTTCTAATCACTGCCTGTGAACGCGGAAGCCGCGAAGTTGCTAAAGTGATTGCAAGCCTTTTTCCTGAACTTGCCGGCATAAAAGATCAGAATGGTTACACGGCTATGCACGTGGTTTCCGGGAGAGGAGATACCGAGATGGTTAAGTTCTTTGGCGAGCGTAATTCTCACTCTTGCCTTGTGGAGGACCACACCTCGATGATACCTCTACATAAAGCAGCTATCGATGGCAAATCTGATGTGATTAGGGAATTAATCAGGCTGTGCCCAGGATCTCTTGGTAAGCCGACTTCCAATCAGGACACAGCTCTTCACCTTGCACTCGAGAATTCCCAACTCGATGCTTGTCAGGTCTTGTATGACGAGATTAAGATTCGCAACCAAGAGCATCTCTTCAATAAGAAAAACAAAGATGGCAACAGCGTTTTGGTCCTCGCTACAATGAAAAAATCCACTGAAGTATGCTCTCTCTTGAACACCCGCAACATGCACACAATCTCGTTTACCGTATTTAGTACTTACTGTTTTAAAATGTATACATAATGTTCGTTGTAGGTTGTGAAGCAGCTGCTTCTTGAAAGTCATATGATGGTACGAATCAATTCCATGAACAAGAAAGGACAAACGGCCTTAATGATATGCAATGCTAATTCTCAAGATAGGGTTTTCAACGAAATCGGCTTGATCCTTCGTGGAGCAGCAGCTCGTCGACAAACTTTTGATGTCCAAGGACAGCAACCTCTACAGCTTCCTGCCAGGACTACGAATGGCAGCTGGAATCTCACACGGTGGACTACAGATACAAGAAACGTGTTGTTTGTGGTTTTAGGAATACTGGCTGCATTTTTTCTCACTGTAATTTGCAATTTGCCAGACCCCTTTCTTAAAGAATATCTTGCGGGTAAAACTTTAGATTCTGTCAAGTATCTATGCTTCTTTCACAGAATTTCCGTGCTAAAAGAGACCATTTTCATGCAGGTAAGACGTTGAATGCTAAGGATGTCATATCCGGTGGATTGCCAACCGTTGTTTACCTCATGATTTTCAACACCGCCGGGTTTATGACTACTATGGCTGCTATTGTCGTCCTGGCATGGCCGCTACATTTGAGAACGATTCTTCTCTTCCTTGTGTTCTGTGCATCCATTGTTTATGTCATATTAGTGAATAAAATCATCCCCAAATTCTCTGTAAGAGTTAAGAAATCCAGCATTTCCAGCTTGGCTTTGATGTGGTCGTCAGTCTTTGCTATAATTTTCTCCGGTATCTGCACACTGATTATTGCTTCGTATCTTTGGCGGTTCATTCATTGGTTGTGGAAAAAAATAACTAATCGTTGGTGCAACGTTGTTGAAGATTTGGACGCATGATAGAGCTTTTTTTATCAGAGTTCTGTAAGAAATCTTGTGCTTGTTTAGTATCTGAGATGTACATAAATAAGTGGCACTGAACCTGATGAAATTGTTATGTAGCATATGCTGAGATTAATTGTTTGCACGATTCATGAATGTAAGCAGTGATGCAAACGCTGCAGATTTATATATCATACATAAATTAGAACCACTCCATTGGAAAACACAGGAAGTTTGCTTTCAATCGGCTTGAGGCTCTATCAAGCCAATACAAGAGCAAAATTCGTAACAAGTCTGAGAAAAAGAAACTGGATTGTAAAGGTGGAATTATAAGGTGGAATGAAAGAAGGGTTCCAATGCCATGGCAGGTATAGATCTCTTTCATTCAACCAGCCTCTCTCATTATCTGAATAAGAATAGTGGAATGATTTGCTCTAAAACTGCGTAATTTATTATTATCTGAATCAATAAACATTCCCAGAATCCATAACATTCATTCAGAAATTTAAATGTTTTAGAAAAGATCAACGACCTTTGAATTTATCCAACAACAAATAAGTAATGATTGGGCTATTTAATTATATCCAAAAAGAAACTCGCATCGAAGAAAGAAACAATAGGGTATGCTTCTATACTTCTGTTAGGAAAATTTCAACCTTTTTTTTTAATGAATTAGTCAACCGATTTTATTTTTTTTTCGGGTAGTAGTAGTAGTTCAAACATTAAACTGAACTGACCCAAGAAGCTCATTTTTCCATGAGCCAAACGCGTATAATCTTGGGCCCAAGAGTCAAGTCAATTAATTTGTCTGCAACTCGGTGTTCGCCGGACTAAAAGTGAAAGTAAGACAGCGTCAGGTATACATTATTGATGCAAAGTGAAAGCATGCACAACAGTGACATTTATTTTAATAACTGCGGGATAAGAGAACAAGAGAAACCACTCTAGGAAGAGTATAAACAGAAACAACTAGAACGGTACACCGGACGAAGAAAAAATAAAAACTGGAATGCAGAATTGATTGGATACTGGGTTTGCCACTCTTCTTGCTGTTTTCAGTACCCGGTACAAGTTAGAAATAGAGATATGTTACAACAAAACTATTATTGAAATAACCGATGAACGAACAGTTCTCAGTCTGAATACCTACAAGCTCCAAGATTTCCTCGGCACGAGGAAGAATTGATGTTCCGAACATCATGCTTTTTGTAACCTCCATAATTCTCTGATTTCCAATCAGAACCATCAGTGTGACACATTCAATAATGAGTTTGAATCCATAATCAGACTTTACCTTGAAAGCATACTCACGTCTAAATCGAAGCCTCCTTGTGTTGGTGCTGGTGGTGCTCAAGTTTAAGATGTACAATCTTTGCAAAAATTTTGGCTTCAATTGGGGCAACAGCAGCAGTACTATGCAAGACCCTCGGTGCTCCCACATTTTGCAGGAGATTTGAATGTTGCATTGAGTACCGCCCTCCTGGCATGGTAAACTATGAAAGGAAATTGAACTTGGGATAATCTATTAACCATTCTGCCGAAAACGGAGGTAAAAATAAAAGAACCTGACAATTGTGTATATGGTACATGTTTAGAGGGCTGCCACCACCTTATAACTATCATTTTTTTTAAAAAATAAATAAATAACATCCCTTTGTTAACTCTAACAATCCCGCATGTCATATTTTAAGCTGTTTAAGATTGAGAATGATGATATCATTAAACCTAAAATCCACCTTGTAGATATGTTTAATCGCAATTACATAGAATGTGCTATCTGACGAAAAGATCAGGAATGTTAAATAAATTTGACATTTGCATTTATGATTTGTGTAACTAGAAAATAAAATCCAACAATACAGTTGGTAACACTGAATCCTACAAGAAAATTACCATACGAGAGGGACAAAAAGGCTTACATGGAGAAGAGCAAATGCAGCACATGCTTTAAGCGTGGATGAAGACTTAACATAGAGACAAATCTTCCAATCTCAGGCCCACTGAAGAGGAAACTAACGAAAGCCAACATAGAGAGCTGAATCATTAAAGGACGCATGCTGAGTAATGTTGGCCAACTAAAACTAATAGATGCTCATACAAACAAAATTATAGCTGAATTTGCTGCTGTTTAAAGGAAACTTCAAAGTTAGCACAAGGAAAAGTAGAAAAGCCAGGAAAGGGAAACGTGCATGTCAGATGCCCTGCTTCGAGTATTGATGCTCCTTTGGATATTTGTGCTAGAGCTGTGAGGGAAGTTGATGTAAGATTATAAATTCACTAAGAAAGAATTTATAATATTTAAATTATGACCATTAACTTCTCATTATATATTTGTAACTCTAAAATTTAAATTCAAAACTTGTAATTACATTATTAAGTGATTATAAAATTTTTATTAAATATAAAAATTCTTTAATAGGAAGAATTTTAGAAATTGAGAGGCTTTTTCTTTACTAAAGACTTTAAACTTGAAATTCTTATTAAATACCATCTTGAAAGAATTTAAAGAGTTTAAAAATATTTGGTAACATTAAAAAATGTCAACAAAAGTAATAGTAAGATATTAGTAATCTATAACTTTGGTACTTAATTTTTTTAATTTTAAAGTATACCTTAAAATTGTATACTTACATTTAATATCAAAACATATTAATAATCTCTTTCTTACATAGTTTGTTGAGTATTTTTAAAGGAAATATGAAATATATTTATGGGTTTGTGAAGAATTTAATTTTTTATGCAACATGAATTTATTTGTTTTTGATATAAATTTATATTATAAATCATTTTAACATTGAATTTATGACATTTTTAATGTAAAAAATATTAAAAATAACATTAAAAATGGTTAAAAATATTATTTGAGTTCGTGGTTCTACATTCGAGTCAAATTGACCCAACTGGAGATTAAAGAAGAGCTTTACCAATAGATGATATGTCGGTTGATTTTGAGTTATATAAATGACATATCGTACAAGTTCTTTTCTATTTGAAAAATAAAATATAAGGGCAAAAAATTCAAACCCAAGCCCAATTTTTGGTTATTAAAGCCCAACCACTATGCGACAAGCCTATTTTTGTAAAACAAAAGTCTATTTATTATTTTTAACTATTTTATTTTTATATTAATTACATGAAAAATTAAAAATTTAAAACTCCTAAATTAAACCTGTGATTTAGTATTTGAAAAATCACATGGGCTACTTGTCCTTGTGTATATTTTTAACAATTTAATCCATTAAGAATTTAATTTAATTTTTTAATTTTAGACAAAATTAAATCATACTATGTAATTTAGTTCAAAAAATTTATTTTTATTTATTCTAATTTTAGTTTAAATACATGTTTTATATACTATTTAGTTTTAAATTGAATTTAAATAATTTCAATTATACATATTATTTAAAATTATTTTATACAAATTTAAATTCAATTTAAATATTTAAATTTATGTATATTATTTATGTCATGTTATATGCATAATTTGATTTAATTTTAAATATTT
>CP135558.1:8414933-8430595 GCA_032402905.1 Khaya senegalensis | reverse complement strand
CACTTGAAAAATTTTCCAAGGCTCTTGCAGGTATCATGCATATGGACCGTAATTTCACTTATTTTTGTCATCTCTATCCAAATGGGTAGGCGTGTACCAACTTTTCCTCATATCAAATCAGTTTCAATGTTAACTCCACTAATCTACTTTCCGTCTTAAAGAAATGTCAAGCATCACCTTGACAAATTAACAAACCAAATGGAGAAAAGGGTTTCATCTTTTAGTGTGTCTATGAAAAATGCTATATTTGGTTATTTATATAGTTATTTGATATAATTTTATTAATTTAATTTTAAATTAATCAATCAAAATAATCTTTACAGTCAAAAGAGATAATTTAAAAGACATGGCATGAATTTATTAAGATTAACACTATTTTATTAAAAATTTTCTTTTATTTTATCTATGAAAACAAAATTATTGATCTTGATTTTATTAAGTAGAGACTAATTTGTAAAATAAAATTTTAAAAATTTTTATGAAACTTTAGAAGAAGTATTCTAATTTTAAGAGCAGTTTGCAATAATTTTTATTATATTATTATAATTTTTTTTAAATACTTCAAATTTTAGTTCATTTCGTACACAAATAGAAATTAAAATTTTTTTTTAAAAAAAAATTAGCATAGAAAAAAATCGATCCTTTAATTTTTGTTTTCTTTTATTATAAGACATTAGAGCAATTAAACTTTTTTTTAAATTAAAAAATATTTATAATTCAATCAAATTTCGGCTGAGATTTTAATAAAATTAAAAAAATACGGTGGACTAGAAGAAGTGGGAAAGGGATGGCTTAGCTTAGTTTCAACTTGACAAAGTGGAATATCGACCCAAAATTTGAAGCTGCCAATAATCGAGGGCACATTGTTGGAGCCTCCTTGCTCAGAAATTCACATGCACCGCCAGTCACTGCTCTCGTCTTAAAAAATCCATTTCCTAGCCAATTTGTTAAACGAAAGTTCATTTTTAGACCCCTCTTAATCAGCCCAACCGTGTGGGGTACTTTGTATTTGAACCTCGCATGCTCCCAATGGCATAATCACCCAATTAAAAATGGAATCCAATTTCATTTTTTCAAAGAACAACTTGAGTATCCCTTGGCCCAACTCATGTGCAGTATTGCAATAATATCTCAACAACTCCCTTGGTTCTTGAAAGTGGAAATATCTCTACAGCATTTGTTTGTCAAATCTATATGGATGAAATATCTAATGATCTATCCATGTCTACAGTTGTTTGTTTCACGAATCTATCTCTCTATATGAAGGTTGTAAGACAATTATTGGAGCTATGGAGACACAAATTTGGTGCCTAATAAATAGTTAATTAGTGTAAGCACGTCAACACCGATGACTATTATCCAGACATAATTCCTTTTTGACTACCTAATATAACTCGAACTTCTTAAATCTATGTTATAATTTTAAGAGTTAATATCTTTTGGAAAATTATCATAAATGTATTAATGACAAGGTTTATTGATGTATCTTGGAAACAAAATTTCTGTCACAGTTTCGTTGGAATAATTTTGAACAATTTTGTGTATCCTGGTTTAATTGTTCATATAATGTTGTTAGGTTGTTTAGTTATTTTAAGAAGTATGGTTGTCAAACTAACTAGAAAATAATGAATGTTAATTATACAATTCAAAACCAAAAACAAAAAAGTATAAAAATAAGAATTTTAATTAAAGAAGACTCTCTCTCTCTCTCTCTGTATATATATAGAAAGGTTTATTATATTTTTATTCTTTTTTATCTTGTTTTATTTTTCTAAGTTATTTATATATGCACACATTTTTAAAGTGAAAATAATTTAATAAAAATTACAAGTTTATTAAATTTATAAAGTTGATCTCTTAAAGAATTGCGATGTTTCGATATTTTTTTTCTGGTAAATGAATAAGATTTTCTATGGGAGAAAAAAATTGGTTGTCAAAATAAATTCATGGATATCAAATAAGGAGATCTCACTAAATAAATTTGAAAGAAACTCAATCCATCAAAATAAAGGAATTTTGGTAAGTAATAGTTAAAGAAAGTTTAACTGCTGATCTCACTAAATAAGTCCACTTAGAAGATTGAACATAACAACAATAATAAAAAGAAAGAGTCTTTAACTTTTATAAGTTTATTAATATTTGTATTATTTAATTTTTTAGTAAATTATTTTATCTAAATGTAATCTTGTGAATATAAAATTAAAAAAATTTGAATCACGTTAAAATATTGTGTTAATTTAATTAATTATATAAATTAATTAAAATTTAATTATCACCTAACAAACGAATTTATCACAAATTTTTTGTCTCATTTTATAAATTAAATTAATGAGAAAATGTTTTTCCTTTTATCTTGCGTTATCCTAGGAATCATCAACCATCATACTGACATCAGCAGCAAAATATGTTTCTCTACCAATCAATCTTACAAAATAATTAAATGTAATAAATATATTAAAAAATATGTAATATGATATTGATTTTGACACATTTTCAAGTCGTGTTTATTTCTTCTGGCTTATAATATGGTTTACAATATACTAAACTCACAATCTTCCTCTTTCAATATTGCAAGTCGGAAATAAAGTATATGCTTGCAGTACGATGTAAAAGGACAATTCATTTTTAAGCTTTTGGACTCGCATAAATGGCTTAAAATATTTCTAAATGTTTTGTATCTTTCTCTACTTTCATCATTTTCTCTCTAACTTTTTAATTTGATTTTAGGTAACCAATATTGTCCAGGAGTCAGCCGTGGTCCATGACATCGAAGTAACTCGAATTGTAGATTTGTCTAATGAAAGTTGCATCGTTTCCTCACATTATTTTGACAACAAGAGGCTGAGGAATCCCTTCTGTCTGTGATACTCCATGAAGAAGAAGACAGGCTTACATAATTGTGATGTTACTAACAAGCTTAACTTAATGCTCATCTTGATCTTTCATTTGTAAATTTATAATATTTCTCCCTTTGATTGAGATTAATGAACAAAATCAGTGACATTATTAGATTGAGATGGCTTTAAAATTTAATTTAATTGAGGAGAAACTTGCTGTGGTCCTCAAAGGACAACTTAATTTTACTCTTAAACATTAATAGACCTATCAATGATACATTAAAATACACAGTTTATCCTAGACAACATAATGAATTGCTAGAGAAAAATAAATGAATGAAAAAAGAAAAAAGGCCATACATGAAAGTGAAAGGATTAGGACATTGGGGAGTCATTATCTGTCCTGAGTAGAAATAATAACCAAGTGCTATAGAACATATATAATAAACTGTCAGATGACTTTGAAAAATTAATTAAGGCTTGGTTTTGTCGTTAAAACTTAAAAGATTGCCCACATCAGTTGTCATCTTAAAAATAATGCCAACTATAGAGTAAATTTTCCAAACAAGATGGCTTCTTAGTTCTTACAAATGTCCTACTCCCCATGATTTGCAGTATAATTGTTGAAACTTCTCTGCCATAACAATATTTATTATCGCAGAAGGTGCAAAATTAAATTATATGTATACACACATATACATACACAAGTATTGAGAGTGTAAGTTCTACACAAATACACATATTATATATTATACGTCTCTTCAACGAATAAATTGTATAGTCGGAGATCATATTATTCTTCTTTTGAAAATTTATAATTTTAAGATTTTATAATAGTTGTGAAATTGTTAAGAGATTTGAATTCTTCCTTTGAAATTCTTTTGTTTTATTTTTTAAGGAAAAATTTTGGTTAAGATTAATTTTAATATTGTAGAAACAAACTACAGAGTTTTAGAGGGGATTCTAATCCCTTAAATCTCGTAATTTTTTAAAATTTATATATAAAATAAATAAAATATAGACTGACAAAATATATTATACTTATTCCCTTAAAAAATTTTAACCATGAGAATCTTAATTTATAAATTGTCTTAAAATTCAGTCTCTATGTCTTCTTACTCACAACAAATCACAATCAATCAACAGGGTATTTGTTGAAATAAAAACCTATGCAAGGAAAAAAAAATTGGGAAAACTTACAAAAGATATTCAAATTCGTGCACAACTTCAAATGCTTTCAGTTATTATGGTATCACGATAAACATGTTCCATATTAAGACAATTCAAAGACACAAATGTTCCATCAAACGCCTCCATTGTAGTACCACAAACAATATCATGCATTAAAAGGATCAAAATGTATGATAGGATAGCAAACAAGAGAATGTGCCAATGCACCTGTATATCCTGTCACTGTATCAATACTAGCTACGTCTACACCTTTGAGTTTCCAATCAAAGCATTGAACTAAGGATCCCACCGTCGCATGCATCACAAATGAAGCATGCAACGACCCTAAGCATGCTCTCCTTCCGCTACCAAATGGCAGGTAACGAAAATCTTGGCCCTTAAAATCCAAAGTTTGAAAACCAGGTTCCAAGAACCTCTCAGGTAGACACTTGTCAGATTCTTTCCATGTGTTTGGATCTCGCATGATGGCGTAGATATTGACTATGATTTTAGTCCCAGCTCTTATGTCATAGCCGTTGATCTTTCTATCAACGGCGCAAATTCTGCGGAGAAAGGCTTCTGGAGGATGTAACCTTAGCGTTTCCCTAAGGAATGCTTGCAAGTAAGGGAGATTTGGAACGTCTGATTCTTTAATCAGCCTATTAGATCCCACAACGGAGTTAATTTCCTCCCTCAGTTTCTTGAATACTTGAGGACAGTTGATCAGCTCTGCCATGGCTGATTGCATGGTCGTTGCTGTAGTGTCAACGGCTGCCATAAATATTTCCTTCACATTCATAAGCAATTAAGATTAAATAATTAGATCAAAGATTATACCAAGGAAGGTTTATTACCAATATGAATAAAAATATATTATTAATTTTTAGGGCATCGAGAATTTTTCTTCAAATCTACACTCTTAACACAATTCATGAAACAAATTAAAGGGTAGAAATAGACTAGAGATAAGTGCCTTAATTAACCCCATTCTTTTTAATCTGAATATTGAGCTACTGCCAGTAGTATAGGCAATTACTTCCTCATCTCTTACCTGAACACACTAAATTAAAATGAGTCATCTCATAACAATTTCACATATAATTAAATTGCATTCATGTTCTTGAACTTGTAATGTCTGAATCATAATGTTAATTAGCTATTTCTAATTAATTTTAATTACTTCGACGAAAATAAGTTAAAACTAACCATGAAGAAATACTTGATATGATTTTTAGTTAACTTGACTTCAGCATTGGTGTCTTCATAAGTCTCCAGCAAAATATTCATCATATCTTTCTCTTCATCACTGACGTTCAACCGATTCTCCTCATACTCTTGAATGATCTGCTCTAATTTCTTATCATACCGGAAAAATGCAGCTTTAATTCTTTTCCCATTTCCAAATAGGTCAAATTTCTTCAATGGACCAATCACCTCGATGACAGGAAAATTTGATGCACATTCCATAATGTCCCTGATTATTTCCCTAATCTCCACAGCTTGTGATGAGCATCGATTGCCCATCGCCATTCTGTACATCGTATGATTTGTCGAGGCCTCCAGTTCCATACTCAAATCGCATGATTCTCCTTCTACGGATCTCTGTACTAAAAATTTCAGAAGCTTCATCCTCTCTTGCTCTCGGATATGGGTGAACCGATCAAGTTGTGAGCGGGCAAACAGCTTTGTAATGCACAGCTTCTTCATGAAGCGCCAATACGGGCCATAAGGGGAATTAACAAAGCTTAAACCTTTGTACATGAGTTGTTGTGTAGGACCAGGCTCATACTTGGAAGCAAAATCAGCATCATGGATTTTTAAGACATTTTCGGCTGCATCAGCATCAGAGATGATGACAAATGCCGAATCACCCATACGTATTTGCATAAGCGGACCATAGCGCTTGGCTAGATTTTCAAACGATTTCGGTAGTGGTAAGCTTAGTAAATGTAAGTGACAGATGAAGGGTAAGGCTGGAGGACTCGGCGGCAAGCGAGACTTGGCTGAGCTTGTACAAATTCTGAATATGAAGCGCACAGACAATGTTGCGATTAACCAAATGCAGAAGAGGTAGCAGTAGTCTGTGAATTCAACTCCAGTCGCCATGGATTGGTGCCCAATTGAGATTTTTGAGCAATTATAGCTGCTGATTTATTTTTTTTCCTTTGCTTTTGGTTTGATCTTAATGAAAAAGAATCCATCCTGAGTGAATAACACTTATAATGCGAGACTGGAAGATTAATTAGGCATAATGTAGCTGTGCTCAACGTAATGCATGATATCTCCTTCCTCGTCGGGAAATAGGAAAGCTGTTTTCTAACTTATTCTACGTCACTGATAACATATCTATCTATTTTTCAAGTTTTGATGCTCCTTTCAAGATTTCTTTAATTTATAATATAATGTTATATGGAATTTCTTGAGCTCTTGTCATAAGCAAAATATGCGTCATATTAAAGAAGATCATGTCCAAATCATGCAATCAAAATTGTTTGAAATAGGCTTTAAAGACTTGGCGATGTAGAAACCTTTTATAATTATATTAATTATCTAATTAATGAGAAACTTTTTTAATTAACCAGCCTAGTAGAAGGTTTTAACATCCAAACTCGTCCTGAAAGCTTTAAATTTATAATTTAATAATAGTTTTACTGATGGACAACGAAATTTCTCTATCAAGGTATTGAGGTATTTTAAAAGAAACAGAAGATCCAGAAAAGTTATGTCAAAAACTAGGAAACCAATACTATGTTTGCCTCGCGAAAATATCATACCCAGCAATCACCTTGGTAGTACTGACTTCTTTGTAACATATTGTTAGCACTTAACTCTCATCTAACTTCTTTGAATATTGTCATGATAACAAATAGTTTCTTATTCTCGTCAAACCTTTGAATATTGCCATGATAATAAACAGTTTCTTTTTAATATAGAATGTTACGAACATAAACATTATCATGCTTGATATTAAAGTACAAACTTATATATGCATGCATTCAAGGTGATCTTAGTTGCAAACAACATAGGCAATTGGCTGTGGTCGAATATTTAATTCAAAATTAATTTTAATTATAATATTAAATTTAATAGAAGTTACATTTCAAAAATTCGCATAAAATTTTAAAAAATTTAAAACTACTCATCACGCATTTTATGAAAACTTAATTTAAAGTCATTATTAGTGTGATATATCTTCTTGAATAATATTATTCATTTAATGGGATTAGAGTAATATTAAATTTTTAGACAATCTGAGAGACGATAATACGAAAGAAAAAAAAAATTATAATACAAGACTTGAAATATAATATAGTTAAGATATTATTATAATTCTAAATCTCATAAGAGTTAAAAATACAAATACAAATAAATATATAATTTAATGGACATTCTTTTCTCATTAGTCAATTTTTTTAAAGTGAATTTTACTTCTTTGTTCCTATCAAATGGTTTTCTGATATTGACCTCTAGTTATTGATGCTTCACCGAGCAAAAGAACAAAGATGTTAAACAGCTCCTCAAGATATAGATATATGGTTAACATAGAACTTGGACCCAACAATCGAAGATCATTATTACTCAAACCATGACAAAACACACATATGCCAGCAAGGAATAGCAGAAACAAAATTCTGTTTAACACCTCAACTATTCAAAAAGAACTAATCGAATTTACCATGAAAAGAAGAACTACAAAAATTGATTAATGACAAGGAATCATGATCGAATTTTATTAATGTTGTAAACTTGAACATACAAAATTTCAGAATAGATGCAGTACACCTTTATTCGCAGCCCTTCATTCTTCTCTTCTCTCCACTTCGATCACCTCTCCTCTTTGTTGCTTCTTCTCAGCTATTTATGCAGTTCTTTCTTCATTCAGTTATTTTTTAGTTAACATCCTTACCTAATTATCTAACTAACTAACTGACTAATCTTGTTAACACTGCATTCTACCCAACTCAACATTACATTTCAAGTTGGCCATGATACAAGAATAACTAATTACCACCTTGATACCTTGTGAATTTTGAATCTCTTTTCACAGTTAACTCAATTAATAAATACGTTTCCATTGTTCCCTATTAATTAATTCTTACAAATTCATATCTAGTACTAATGGATATCCATATATGTAAAAATATTAAATGGACAATGACAAGTTTATTACAAGTATAAATTCCTTATATGATTGATATTGTACGCCAAATTTAATAGTGGGTACTAGCCAGAAAA
The DNA here is from genome assembly GCA_032402905.1 of Khaya senegalensis. Taxonomy (NCBI): domain Eukaryota; kingdom Viridiplantae; phylum Streptophyta; class Magnoliopsida; order Sapindales; family Meliaceae; genus Khaya; species Khaya senegalensis. The sequence continues at coordinate 8,422,352 of CP135558.1, read as the reverse complement.
TTGAATGGACAAGGTGGTATTGAGTTGGTTTGCTCTATAGTTTTGTTTGGTAAATGAGATGGTGTAGGATTGGATTGTTTTATTATATTTTTAAGAAATCACTGCCAATGCATGAAGCAACATTAGTGCTTTCATCCAAAACATTGATTTCAATAAAATTTCATATGGAATACTGAATCCATGGCATTTTTCAGTATTTAAAGATTTAAGTTAGAATTTTTTAAATTAATTCATTCGTGGATAAAATTTTATATTTAATATTTTTTAGAAGAGTTATGCTTAACCAGTGCCTAATTGGTGTTCAAGCGAATATTGATGTGATTCAACAGAGTTTCAAAAGCTCAGTGTTAACAAGGGTTCAAATAGTCTAATTTCAGAGACCTGTTGTCTAATCAACACTCGATTAGCGCTCAAGCAGTCATGGGTACTTGACTAGCACTTAACTAGTGCTCAAGTGACTGTTATCAAGAAAGCTTGCGCCTGCCTAGTGCTTGACCAATGCTCAAGTGACCATGCTACTTAGAAAGCTCAGTCGACCTGTGCCTGACCTATGCTTGGGAGCTCTTGCAAAAATATTCTGACATGATTGCATCTTATTCCCTGCCAATCAATCTATTAATTCATCATCTATGAAAATTAAAAAATAATTAAATGTAATTAATATATTAATAGGTATATAATATGATACTGATTTCATCATATTTTTAAGTTGTATTTATTTCTTCTTATTTACAATATAATTTAAAATATTTTAGACCCATAATTTTCTTCTTTTAATATTACAAGTCGCAAATGAAGTAGACGTTTGCAGTATGATATAAAGGGACTCTTCGTTCATAAGCTTTTGGACTCGCATAAATTACTTAAAATACTTCTAAATGTTTCATATTTTTCTTTACTTTCATAATTTTCTCTTGTGACCTTTTAATTTAATTTTAGGTCATTAATATTATCCTGGAGTTAGCCGTGGTACATGACATCGAAATAACTCGAATTGCAAATTTGTCTAATGACAGTTACATCATTTCCCCACATTATTTTAACAAATAAGAAGTGTATTCAATTCTAAAAATCACAAATCGAGTGCTACGTTTGACAACAAGAGGCTAAGGAATCTCTTCTGTTTGTGATACTACACAAAAAAGAAGACAAGTTAAGGAGCTATGCTAATTAGTGTGGTATTTTATTAACATAATTGTGATGTTACTAACAAGCTTAACTTAATGCCCATCTTGATCTTTTTTTTTTGTAAATTTATAATATTTCTCTCTTTAATTGAGATCAATGAACGAAATCAGTGACATTATTAGATTGAAATGGCTTTAAAATTTAATTTAATTAAGGAGAAACTTGCTGTGGTCCTCAAAAGATTACTTAGTTTTGTTCTTAAACATTAATAGTCCTATCAAGAATATATTAAAATACACAATTTATTCTAGACAACATATTTAACTGCTAGAGAAAAATAAATGAAAGAAAAGTTTAAAAAAAAAAAAAGTCATGCATGAAAGTGAAAGGATTAGGACAATAGGGAGTCACTATCTCTGTACTGAATAGAAATAATAATCAAGTGCTAAAACAAATATAATAATCTGTCCGATGACTCTGAAAAATTAATTAAAGCTTGGTTTTGTCATTAAAACTTGAAAGATTACCCATATCAGTTGTCATCTTATAGAATGACAAGAGAAAATTTTCAAAACAAGATGGCTTCTTAGCTCTTACAAATGTCTTATTCCCCATGATTTGCATTATTAGATGCCTGTTGTATTCCTTTGAACAGAAGCAATACAGCCAAAAAAAATAAAATAAAATAGTTTTCATTGTTTGTATAATGAGATAGTGTCCTACCCATTTATACCAGAATACTTCAAATTATATCTTAATTGTGTACCTATATATTTGTTGAAACTTCTCTGTCACATAACAATATTTATTATCACAGAAGTTGCAAAATTAAGAGTGTGTGTGTATACGCGTGCTTACATACATTTTGAATGAGCTTACATAAATACATATATTATAGATTGTAAGGCTCCTTAACGAGCAAATTGTACAGTTTGGATCATATTACTGTTGTTTTGCAAATTTATAATTTTGAGATTTTACAATAGTTGTGAAATTGTTAAAAGACTTTAAATTCTTCTTTCGAAAATTCTTTTGCTTTTTTTGTCAAAAAAATTTTGGTTGAGATTGATTTTAATCTTGTAAAAATGAATTACAACAAGATTTTGGAGAGGCCTTAATTCCTTAAACCTCGCAATTAATTTTTTAAATTTTATATGTAAAATAATTAATAATATAGACTGATAAAATAAGTTATACTTGTTCTCTTCTCTACTTTTAAATATGAGCTTCTTAATTTATAAATTATGTTCTGAGGTCCCGAAAATTTTCTAAAATCCTAACAAAGAAGTTTAAGGGTTTAATATTTTTCTTAGGATCCAATCTGATCAAGATTCTGATAACAACAACAGTTATAGTCCTTAAAATCCAACTGTCTTACTCTGAAGAAACTACCCACTACAAGGAAACTTTCCACCAACAGAAAATCACTCACCATTGAAACTGTTAAATAGTGAAAAGCGGTTAAACAATTGTTGAGTAGTGGAAAATAACTAAAAAAGAATCTATAAAAAAAAAAAAGATGACGCTTCAAAAGAGGTATGAAATATCTATCTTGAGGGTTCCATTCTGCTATTTTCTATTCTCAATACCAATCCTTTATTCTAACTTAAGTATCAGAGAGTCTTTGTCAGGAAAGCCGGCTTCTCTTATTTGTAAATCTGGTGTCAACATAAATTGTCTTAAAATTCAACCTCTACGCCTTGTTGCTCATCAAATCACAATCAACGTGTATCTGTTGAGGTAAAAACCTATGCAAGTAAAAAATATATATTAATTTTGAAAGACATATCACGTACGTAAACATATACACTTGCGAAAATTTACAAAGATATTCAAATTCCAGCACGCCTTCAAATGCTTTCAGTTATTATGGTATTACGATAAACATGTTCCAAATTAAGACAACTCAGAGACACAAATGTTCCATGAAACGCCACCATTGTAGCACCACAAACAATATCTACATACGGATCTTCTTTCACTTGTTTATATCATGCACTAAAAGGATTAAAATGTATGATAGGATAACAAATAAGAGAATGTGCCAATGCTCCTGTGTATCCTGTCACTATATCAATACCAGCTTTGTCTACACCTTTGAGTTTCCAATCAAAGCATTGAACCAAGGATCCCACCGTGGCATGCATCACAAATGAAGCATGCGACGACCCTAAGCATGCTCTCCTTCCGCTACCAAATGGAAGGAAACGAAAATCTTGGCCCTTGAAATCCAACGGTTGAAAACCCGGTTCCAAGAACCTCTCGGGTAAAAACCTGTCAGGTTCTTTCCATGTGTTTGGATCTCGCATGATGGCGTAGACATTGACAAAGATTTTGGTCCCGGCTCTTATGTCATAGCCGTTGATCTTTCTATCAACGGTGCATGTTCTGCGGAGCAAGGGTCCTGGAGGATGTAACCTTAGGGTTTCCCTAAGGAATGCTTGCAAGTAAGGGAGATTTGGGACGTCTGATTCTTTAATCAGCCTATTAGACCCAACAACGGAGTTAATTTCCTCCCTCAGTTTCTTGAATACCTGAGGACGGTTGATCAGCTCTGCCATGGCTGATTGCATGGTGGTTGCCGTAGTGTCAACGGCTGCCATAAATATTTCCTTCACATACATAGACAATTAAGATTTAATAATTAGATCAAAGATTATATTAAGGAAGGATTATTACTAACGTGAATAAAATAAATTACACATTTTCAGGGCATCGAGAATTTTTCTTCAAACCTGCACCCTTAACAAAATCCATGAAACAAATTAAAAAGTAGAAATAGGCAAGAGGTAAGTAATTAAAATTGAGCTACTGCCCTTAGTATAGACAATGACTTCCTCATCTATCAGCTGAACTCACTAAATTAAAATGAGACAACTCATAAAACATTCACATATAATTAAGTTGCATGCGTGTTCTTTAAATTGTACTGTCTGAATCATAATGTTAATTATCTCTTTTCTTATTAATTTTAATTACTTACCACGAAAACAAGTTAAAACTCACCATGAAGAAATACTTGATATGATTTTTAGTCAACTTAACTTCAGCATTGGTATCTTTGTAAGTCTCCAGCAACATATCCATCAAATCTTTCTCTTCTTTATCACTGATGTTCAGCCGATTCTCCTCATACTCTTCAATGATCTGCTCTAATTTCTGATCGTACCGCAAAAATGCTGCTTTAATTCTTTTCCCATTTCCAAAGAGGTCTAATTTCTTCAATGGACCAAACACCTCAATGACCGGAAACTTTGATCCACACTCCATAATGTCCCTCATTATTCTCCTAATCTCCACAGCTTGATCGGAATATGCTTGTGATGAGCATCTCTTACCCATCGCCATTCTGTACATCATATGATTTGTCAAGGCCTCTAGTTCCATACTCAAATCACATGATTCTCCTTCCACGGATCTCTGTAATAAAAATTTCAAAAGCTTCATCCTCTCTTGCTCTCGGATATGGGTGAACCGATCAAGTTGGGAGCCGGCAAACAGCTTTGTTACGCAAAGCTTCTTCATGAAGCGCCAATACGGGCCATAAGGGGAATTAACAAAGCTTGATCCTTTATACATGAGTTGTTGTGCAGGTCCAGGCTCATACTTGGAAGCAAAATCGGCATCATGGATTTTCAAGACATTTTCAGCTGTGTTAGCATCAGAGACGATGACAAATGCCGAATTACCCATACGTATTTGCATAAGAGGACCACAGCGCTTGGCAAGAGTTTCAAGCGATTTCGGTAGTGTTGATCTAAGTAAATGTAAGTGACCGATGAAGGGTAAGGCTGGAGGACTCGGCGGCGACCGAGACTTGGCTGAGCTTGTGCATATTCTGATTATGTAACGCACAGCAACGGTTGAGATTAACCATATGCAGAAGAGATAGCAATAGTCTGTGAATTCAACTCTAGTCGCCATGGACTGACGCCTAATTGAGATTTTTGAGCAATTATAGGCTTATAGCTAATGAACAAGAATCAAAATTAATCAAAACTTACTATTGCGAGATTGGCAGATTCATTAGCATGATAGCTCCTTTCTCGTCGTGAAATATGAAAGCTATATTCTGAATATCTTAATCTTATTCGACGTCACTGATAACGTATCCGTCGAATTTTAAACTTTTGATGCTCCTTTCAAGATTTCTTTAATTTTATAATATAATGTTATATGAATTTCTTGTGCTCATGTCATATTTCACAATCTCCCTCAAATTAAAGAAGATTTTGTTGACATCTTGTTATTGAAATTGTTTGAAATAGGTATTGAAAGACTTGGGATGTAAAAACCTGTTATAATTATATTAATTATCTAATTAATGAGAAACTTGTTCAATTAACAAGCCTAATAGCAGGTTTCAACATACGAACTTCAGTTGAGAACTAAAGATTTTGGGCCCAATTCTTCAGGACCCGGCTCAATTTGTAATCTAGAGTTATCAAATTAATAATAGGGTCAAAGAAATCACTAGTCATTATAATCATAAATAGTATTGATATTTGTACATAATCGGTACACCTTCTGCACGGAGAGCTTTCGTCGTTTTGAGCCCTCGATGATTAACAGCCCCTCAAATGTGTCTCTGTATGTCTCCAACAAAATATCCATCAGGTCACTTCCGGACCTTTCATTTCATTGTCTTCACAGTCCTTCATGATCCCCTGCAGAAGTGCATCATATCGCCAAAGTGCTTCCCTAAGATTTTTTTACCATTTCCAAAGAGGTCGATCTTGGTTAGAAAACCAGACAATTCGTTAATGCGGAACTTGCCCTCTAGCTCCATAATCTCCACAATCAACTTCCTCATCCTCTTAACTTCATCAGCATTTTCCGAGAACTTCTTGCATATAGTCATTTTGAGTGTCATATTACTTGCCATCGCCGATAACTCCAGCCCAAAATCGCAACCCTCTCCTTGACTAGAACTCTTCATTAGTGATTTCCAAGAGTCTTTCAATTTCTTGCTCTCTTCTATGGTTTAACCGATCCAGCTGAGCTCCAGCAAGAAGTTTAGTCTCGCAGAGCTTTTTCATGAATCTCCAGATTGCACCATTTGGGCCAGTTACAAAACCAGTACCTTTTTATATGTTGCATTCACTAGGACCAGATTCATACCTAGAGGCAAAATCAAGATCATGGGTTTTACGGATTTCTTTGGCTACGGTAGCATTGGAAACGACAACAAATGTGCCATCGAATATGACTTGATTAACACCAAAGGCCATAGCCAATCTCTCTTATATGGCATATGATATGTAACAGTCTTGCAAGAGAACTTCCCATGGAGATATATATGTATGTATATGTAGTGCGGCTGTGAAATAACTTTCATGTATCTTAACGATATAAAGGAACTTTTTTTATCCAAGTTTTTGTTTGAGTAAATATCATTTTATAATGTTAATTAATAAAAAATGATATACTAATAAAAAAAATTCTTGATTACATATAAATTCTTTTATATTTAACCACTAATTATAATTTTAAATCTTACCCAACCAAATTTAAATTAAGAAAAAATTCTTATCCTTTAAAAAATATATAAATTTATTTAAGTAAAAAATAATAATAATATAAATAAAGATAAGATCTAATAAGTTATTAATATAAATTAATACATATGAAATAGTTTAATTTATTTTTATTTTAATTAAATTTAAATAAGTAATTTAACTAAAATATAATGATTAAATTTTAATTAATTTTTTTTATTTTTTTATTATTATTTATATAAAAAATATAAAAAATTTTATATTTATATTTTAAATTATATGTTAAGAGATATAAAAAATTAAATCATGTATTAACAAGTCAATTAATAAATCTGTGTTTAGTTGTGGGTTGATTGACTTGGATTCTCAAGAAGAGTTACTCGTATGTGTCAATAATCTTGGTGAGAAAACTAAAGTTTTGCAGCAAGCGTCATCAGCTCCACTACCAACTTTCTCATAGTTTTAGATTCATCAGCATTGTCCGAGAATCTCATGCTGATAATCATTCTGAATATCACATTGTTTGTCATGTTGTCTGACTCTCTTCCCAAATTACAAGGCTCTCCTTCTCTAGAACTCCTCGTCAGTGACCTCAAGAGTTTTACAATTTCTTGCTCTCGTATTTTGCCGAACCGATCAATCTGGCAGCAAAATGTCTACTGGCGCAGAGCTTTTTCATGAATGGCCAGTAAACGCTAAAGGGCAGTCATAAAACCTGAACCACCGTACATGTTGTATTCAGGATTTCTTTGGCAACGGCGGCATTGGAAAAGAAAACAAATTTAAATGAATA
>CP135558.1:8392320-8414433 GCA_032402905.1 Khaya senegalensis | reverse complement strand
TAAATTTTATTTTTTTATATTTTAAATTTTTTATTAATTATTTTCAATTTTATATTTAAAATTAGATCAAATTAATTGTTCTATACGTCAATTAATCTCGGCTCTGGCAGCCTACTATTCTACCATAAGAACATTGATGTTGGACTTAAAAATAGCCAACTGTTTGTAACTATTCAAAAAAAAAAAAGGAAGTAATTAACAATTTTTCTAAACAAATTATAAAGAACAAAGCTTAGCTGCCATTGATGTTACCCGGCAACTCATTACTTATGTTATAAATAACCCTATAATAAAATTCACAATTTGCTCCTATACACAAAAAATAATAATAATAATAAAAAAAAGAACACATTAGCTTCGGCAGCAGTTGTCAGAGAATTTTGTATTATTAAGACACCGGACTGTTTACGGAAACTTCCGAGGTTTCTCAAAACTACAGCTTGGTTGAGTTTTATATCAAAAAAATTACAAATACAACCCTACATTAAAGGGGAATTCACTTTAAGACAAAAACTTTTTGTATATCAGTCAGCTAGATAGAGAATTATTCCACATCAGTCGGCTTACTTACATTGACTTATTTTGGCATAAGACAAAACTTTAGATATGTATTGTGAGAAGTTACAGAATCAAAAAGTGAGTACTTTTCTACTTGTTTTGTTAAGAGTAGGGGTGTATTTGTAAGGTTTTTACATAATTCTATATAATTATAATTTAGACAAATGTTCGGATGTAATCCGTAAATATCCATTATGATGTGGTATCCTGTTTGTCAACTTTTGTTCACGTCTGCCATATTTCGAAGAAGAGCTGAATTGCATAAAAAGAAGCTGCTGATGTGAAAGTGCTTATTTTTAAAATAGCTGCTGATGTGAAAAGTGCTTATTTTCAAAATACCTGCTGATGTAGAAGTGCTTACGATGTACTGCCAATCAGCTAGCGGCTAGCTGGATTTTTTAAAAAAAATTTTATTATTATTTTTTATAAATCTAACATACGGCAGTATTTTGAAATTAATTAGTATAATCATGTCGATATTTTTATTTGGCAAAGGCTTAAACATTTCATTACACTTTTTTAAATCAAAAATTGACAACTTTAGCTATTTCCTCGTCAGCTAATCACCTGTGGACTGAACATTGCATGCAGCCCTGGATTAGGTTTTAAAATTTAACTTAAATTTTAAAATTTAAAATTAATTATATATTATTATTATTATTTTTTAATTTAATACTAAATTTTAAATATGATCCAAATTATCACACATTGTTTAAGAATAAATTAATTAAACTTTATTTTTTAAACTTAGACTCAATCAACTCATTTTTATGACATAATCAAATTTATATTATTTTATTTTTAATTATTATTCATTTATTATTTGTAAAGTTTTTAAAATAATTTTATTTTTATTTATTTTAAAAAAAATAAGTTCAATTCACTTAATTATATAATTTATAATTTAACTTATTAAAAACAAAACTGAAAAGGGTAACGTGGAAAAAAGAGGAGTGAAACAAAAATAAGTATAAGAAGAAAAAAAATTTACCTTAAATCTATTATGATCCTAGAAATATTAAATAAATTAAATATATTTTTTTATAAAAAATTTTTTGATAAAAAAAATTAATTATGAAGACCTAATATTAATTTCGTAGCAAAAAATTTGAGAAAATTAATTTTTTAATAATTAATTTTGTAATTAAATTTTAATAAATTAATTGGTTAATGCAAATTATATATTTGATTATATAAGAGTAAAGAATTTAAATTTAATTTTTGATTAAACTAATAAAATAATATAATTTTTAGATCTTATTTATCTTTTTACCATTAAAGCTACACTTCATAAGCTCAGTCTAAAGTTTCCAAAATTAAGAATTGCCTCTGCACCTAAAACCTCATAACAGACTTCTTATTCAGTATGTGTTGGAGAATTTGAGTACACGAAGACATGCTATCTTGTTTCCAACAACAGAAGACTTATAGAACTAAGACAGAACCAGTTCATTACCTCTTCTGAAAGTTCAGTTTTGCTATTGAGTATCCAAAAGCAGACGCGGCTATTAGGGGAAATACAAGAAGGACAATAGCTACAAAAGCTAAATCATCATATTTGTAACCATAATAACTTTCTAAGAAAGCGTTGATTGCTTTGCTCTCTCCGTATGCTGTAAACTCCTCCTTAATGTCTCCATATTGTGAAGAAATTATACCTCTTGTGGACCATGCCGTTGGGCAAATCCAATAGCTCCATACCCACCATTTAGGCATTTTCTGCAAGCAAAATGAACCATATTTGGTCAGCTGACTTAAACGAACCTTATGTCAAGGACGAGGATGCCAATGTGTTGCTGTAAACGTAAATTCTAGTCTGTACGAGAGTTTTAGATCATTTGGTGTATGTACAAAAACAACTCTATTTTGAGGAACTCATGTTTATACCATTTATTCATGTAATATTTGCAAAAAGTAGATGAAGTAATTATACATTTTAGTTCTTGAAGCACATGCGTAAATGATCTTATTGCGAATTGTAAACTTGACAGGTAGCTTGATCAGAAACGTAGACCAGTAATGTTAAGCATAATTTAGTGGAGATAAAAGATATGTAGACTTACAGGTCCGGGAATGAGATAACCTGAGAATAAATTGAGCAAGGTGTAGAAGAAAGCTGAAAATACTGAAGCAACTTGGACATTTGGGGTTAAAGAAACAAGCAGCATGCCGAAGTAAATGTAGAAGAGCTGGGTGCAGAACATGGTGTAGCAGTGCCAAAATACTTTGTAAACCGACCAGTATAAATTCATTGCTGGATATGAGATTGTTGTAAACAGAACTGCTTGAAGAAATATATATGGGATTTCAATTATCACCTGCAGCATGCAGAAGAACATGTTTACAACCAAGTGTGTAAGCTTAAAAATTACACAATGACCGTTAAATTTCTAGCTGATGTTCTTAGAACAATTTTCACCTGTGCAGATGAATATGCCCATGAGGAGTACATTCCAGCAAACCTTTCTCTGTAGACAACAACGCGCTCAGTAGCTACGAATGGAATAACAGATGAACAGTTGCCTACTCCAATGAGTTGCATGAAAATGAACATGGATTGCAGTATGGTGAGAAGATCTTGTTCATTATTTCTACACAAGGAAGATCATAAAATATTAGATTGTATACATTTTACATTGTTCGGTTAAACAAGGATAGATTTTGTAGCTACATAATTTATAGGAACTAGGTTATTCCTGGCGTTTTACTACTGTAAACAATGATAATATAATCAAATACTGTGATAATATAACCAAATACTGAAATGACTTGCATCTTCTGTCCTTTTTGCCATAGAAGTGCTCCTAGAAGCGCAGAAGATAGGATAACTAAAATCAATCGCATCAAGTTGTACTCGGGACTTCTCCAGTATGTGAGGTGCTGTTTCCAGAGGCATGCTTTAAATTGCTCCCATTCACTTTGTGGAAAGCGCGTAGAAAAATGTAGTTCCTTTGAACCCTGTGCTGGCAGGCTCAATTCTCTTACCATTTCTTCATTTTTCCTACACAAAAGAAAATAAAAAGAACACAAATTAGTTTGTTTCATATAGTAGATTTATATAGCAGAAGCGCTGTCTGCTAATTAGTCAGTCAGTGACAGCACAAACTATTAAATTTCAGTTAGTGTAAAACCTTGACATCTTGATGTTGCCTTTGAATTCAATTATCATTGGAAAAGCTTACCGGCATAAATGAGATTATCATTGGAAAAGCTTACCGGCATAAATGAGACTTTTTATAGAGGTTGGCAAAATCCAGACCAAGCTGAGCTTCTACAGAAGGGCTAGCGACCTCTAACATCCATGTTGCTGGATTGTAATTTTCTTTGATTTTTGGCACCCCTGAAATTGTCTGCCATAAAGTATATAGGTAGCAAACAAAATAGTTTCTTTATCTTTTGTTTCAGCTGTTTGGCAATGTAAATCTTTGAGTGAAAGAATTTACCAGAAAATCCAAATTATAAGCAGAGAATTAGAATAAAATAGAAACTATTACTGCTAATCCTTTTGGGCTTACCTCAAAATATTCGATGAGCTTGCTTGAATTTTGACCCAACTCTCCGAAATATATAACTTGTCCTCCCCTTTTCATCAAAAACAGCTGCAGGATGTATCAATAGTTATATAAAACCGAAGTAGCATGGAACTTTATGCTGTTTACTTCATAACTCTTCAAGTTGGATTTTTCATAATTACTAGTTTTCCTCGTGTGATCAGACACGTTTCATTAAGTTCTGAAAATACAATGTTGTAAAATATCATAGGAGGGGATTAACAAAGTGCACGATATTGTGAATTGGAAATCTAATCCAGTTTGTTTGCCCTTATTTTCAAAGAACAACCTGCCAATTTACTCTTATCCCAAATAATAATATTTGTTAATAATTACTTTAATGTGCTATTGAAAATCTTTAAACTGATGGAAAATCTAAATGGTAATAATGTTAAATGGCTAGTTCTTAACTTTATTATGAGGAGCCTTTTTTTTTTCCCTTATGTAGGGGAATGCAGTTATTACTTACCTCATCGAATGCCTCAAATATGTCAATACTTGGCTGGTGAATGGTGCATACAACTGTCCTCTTTGTACGAACAATATTTTTTACAACTCGCATGACAATTGCAGCTGCTCTGGCATCCAGACCTGAGGTGGGTTCATCCATAAATATTATGGATGGATTAGAAACAAGCTCTACTGCTATTGTTAGCCGTTTCCGCTGCTCACTAGATATGCCACTCATACCAGGGATTCCAACTAAAGCATTTTTGATTTCATCAAGCTCAATCAGTTGAAGAACTTCAGCTACAAATTCCTGCCACATAAGTTGTGAGAAGGAGATATTGCAGATTCGATCGAGTTTCCACCAAGCAAAAAATGAAACTTTTCATTTCTTGATTATACTAACATGTAATGTATAAAGTTTAAAGGTATCTTACAGATTTTGTCTGACTATCGATCTGAGCAGGCAATCGCAACCAAGCTGAGTAGATTACTGATTCTTCAACAGTAATCTGAGGTGAATGTATGTCAGTTTGCTCACAGTATCCCGATACTCTTGCATATGTTTTTTGGACCTTAGGGTATCCTCCAACTCTCACCTCCCCAGCAATAAAACCACCTGTCTTTCGTCCAGAAAGAACATCCATCAATGTCGTTTTCCCTGCCCCACTTACACCCATTAAAGCCGTAAGAATTCCAGGCCTAAATGCACCAGTAATATCTCGAAGAAGCTGTAGTCTATTTTGTGGAAAACCTTGATCTCTCAATTCCTGGGAAGAACGTGGAAGAAGGTTGATCATTTTTAATTATATCATCTTTCTAGGGAAATCAGATGGTCACGAGTAATTTAGTTACCTTGGGAGCATCAACAAAGTATTGCACATTCTCAAATGTTAGTGTTAAGGGCTCGAAAGGTAAAGCCATCCCTGCAATAGACATTGAGTCACTGTTGATACTCTAATATCCAAAAACAAAAGATCCTAACTATGCTAATATGAGGATTGTTCACATTGTCTCATAAATCCCATTAGTAGACCATAATGTTGGCTTCTCACCCTTGGCTTTTGTTTCTGCAGTATTTTCCATTATATCATCAGAAGGCGATTCTTTTCTCTCAGTTGCATTGCTCAAATTATCTTTTCTCTTAAGATTAGATAGTTGTTCATGAGAAATAATAACACCTGATTTCCCTGGAGCTGCAAAAATTTCATTTTTCCAACAGATACAGGTTAGTGCAAGAAGAATTGATGCTTTACTCAATTATTATTATTCTTTACTATATCTGATGGGTAGCAAATTAACTTACATTCTAAATAGGTCAGTGCTAAAGTGAATCCAATGTTGAAAATGATCCAGAATCCAAGTAGTGCTCCAATTGATATCCCAACGAAGTAGTCATCGAAGTTGAGTCCACGTTTTATAAGAACTTGATGTCCTATGGTAGGATTTGAAGATGAAATCTGCAATGGACAAATTCCAACGAACATTCAGAGTGTGATATCCAGCTATTACGATCTTTCATTTATTTGGTCTCACCTTTAGCCACCTTGGGGCAAGGAATTCATTGAGCGAAAGACCTATTTCTGCATAAGCTAATGGAGAAATCCAAAAACACCATCGTAACCAATCAGGTAGAGAAGCTGCAGCAAGTAAAGGTTTATTATAAGAATTGTGTAGCTTAAACTTTTCAAAGTTTCCTGTAGTAAGTCATAATGGCCTTACTTCGTGGAATTAGGAAGCCACCAAACAGAAGCATCGCTATCATGCTTAACAGACCCAAACCTGCTGCAACAGATGGATGTCGAAAAATGGAAGCAACCAAACGGAAGAGTGATATTGACACTTGATGTAAGAGCATAAGAATAAGGAATAGACAGAAGAACCTGACAATCATTTATAACAGTTGCACTTAAAAAGGATAGAATGCTGTTTGAACGAAGGAAATAGCTTTCAGTATTCTAAAACTCACCTTTCTGGTTCAGGGCTGTAACCAATGGCATAATAGGTAAGAGTTGTCCATAGAAAACTGTCCAACAATGAAAATGGGACTTTTAGAAGAACAGCTGGAATGGAATAAATCCATGCAGGATAGAAGTTAAAATCTCTTTGCTTGTAGAAGACTGGAAGTCTAACATTAGTAAGTGATAATTCTTCACCCCCATTGGTGGCCAGTCTCATGAGAGCATAAAATAAGGAACCCATGTAGTAATTGGCGTGAACCAGATCAACCTTCATTTGAGTACGGATGAACACTGTCACTGTAATCGTGGCAATGACCACAAGCTGCGTTGTGGAAAGAACCAGGCATGTTAAATATAATGATTTCTATACAGCCAATCTTCCGCTTGATAAAGATCACAAAAATGACTTATCACATTCAGTTCTTACCTGTGCAGATTTGAACACATAAACGAATGAGTTGCGCTTCATAAGAAGCCATTCTCTAGCCAGGCATGCTTTGAATATTTCCCACTTTCTTACTGAATAGATGTTAAATGACACAGAATTTTTGTGGCACTCAGATTTAATGAAAGGCCTTGATAATTCATCATCTAGTTTCTGTCCCACATGAAATTCCTTAAACATGTTCGCAAATTGGTCCACAGAAACATAAGAATGAGGAGGGTGCTTCTGATACCAATATTGTGCTTGATCCTTTCTAGAAACCACCTAAACAAAAAATCGCGGTAGAAAACTTTAGCTCCAGGAACTGTAATTAAAATTCTACAAGAATTAAACAAGGACACATACTTCTTGGAGGAAGTCAGCTACTCCTTTCCGAGGTGGGCACCTGAAACCGCAATACTCAAAAAATTCGAGAACATTACTGCGAGGGCCATGGTACACAATCTTTCCCTCCGCCATTAAGATAATGTCATCAAACAGATCAAAAGTCTCAGGTGCTGGCTGAAGAAGTGCTATCAAAATGGTTGAATTTGTTATGTGTGTCAACTGCTGCAGGCAGGTAACAATCTGAAAGGTGGTGGAGCTGTCCAAGCCATTTGATATTTCATCCATAAAAAGAGCTCTTGATGGGCCAATTATCATCTCTCCTGGTGGAGGAAAACATCAAGCAGTTTTCACGAGGATGATGAAGATAATAGAAATATAGTTTTCTAATGAATATTCTAGCATCTGAATTACCTATGATATATATAGTAAGAGCTATTTCAAAGTTTTTCATATAAATGAACGTGGCTACAGAGCTATTTCAAAGTTTTTCATATAAATGACGTGGCTACAGAGCTATTTCAAAGTTTTTCATATAAATGAACGTGGCTACAGATTGTTTGCCATGATAATTGCCAATTGTGATGAACCAGTTGCACATCAGTTGTATATATTGTTTGTAAACAAATATGTATGACCTGTATCATTACTCTAATAGGAAGATGGAAGAAGCAAAAAATATTTGTAATTTACCCAACCTGTTGTCAGCCTTCTCTTTTGGCCACCTGAAATTCCTCTTCTCATTGCATCTCCAACAATTGTATCAGCACAGATGTCTAGTCCCAGGATCTGAATAGTTCAATTGACAATGGAATTCGTGAGCATTAATGCGAGGAATGGAGCTTGATATAACCTTTTTTGTTAAAGCAAATTACTATTACCTTCAATAAATAGTCTGTCTGTACAGTTCTTTTCATTCCTTCAACTGATGTTGCCTGTTATACAAATTGTTAGAAATATCCAGGAAAAGAAAATTGAACCCCGCTACTATTACTTAAAAGATGAATGAGAATTCAACTGTTTATTGAAAAACTGTTTACCTTCATATAGGTATCTATATCTGCTTCGGGGATAATACCAGCTTTTTTTTCCCTTCTACAGACCTCTTTCATGATATCTTCAATGGCAAACAGTTTGTAATTCAATTTTATCTGCCAAGAGTATGATTTTGACTATTGCATGCAGAAAAGAACTTACCCGCTCTGTCTCCAATACCCTGACAACGTGCCGAGAAGTCAAGTGTTTCCCTCACAGTCATTTCAGAAATGTGCAAGTCATACTGACTTATGTAAGCTGATGTTTTCTGAGGAACAAATTCGTTGAACTTGTAACCATTATACGAGATTTCCCCAGTAACCTGAAGTTAAACAATTAACAAACGGCTTGTTTAGTGTTTAGTTGTTTGGCTAACTGACGAATCTTTCACATTTTTACAAGAATTTCTATACAAACAATCGAACTCGTCATTTAGTTTCTGTTATTTAAATTTAGAAGTTTCAGTTAGCTTGTTTGACAGGGGTTTGATGCACAAATGGAAAAACCTTGAGAGATGGATTAAGCTTGTTGGCAAGGGCTTGTAACAAAGTGGTTTTCCCACAACCTGGAGGGCCAAGCAAGAGAGTTAACCTGTATGAAAATTGGAATATGTATGAAAGTTTGTCATTCCGTAAATCTGGATTCCATACAAATAAAAACAGATCGCTGTGATTGGAACCTGGAAGATTTGATGATGCCGCTGACATCGTTGAGGATTTTTATGTTGGTTGGCTGAGATTTGCACCCTGTAGTCTTAAGTATCATAGCCTGTTCAACATTAGACGTGTTGTTAATGCCCGGCACAAAGCTGCTACATATTCCAACTAGCAGGTTGCCACACTTGTTTTTACTAGTGATAATGCTTAAGAAGTATGGTATCATTGATATAATAATTAAAAATTAAGTAGCAAATAATTCAATACTAACAACTCATTAACTCTCTCTGTCATTAAATTAAATTGAATAATACAACTCGTACTTTAATTTATTTATAAAGAAAAAAACTAAGTTAAAGATTGGTAGTGAAAGTATTGGCAACGCAACACACTTACTGAGAATATATTTTTGATGGTGTTCCAAAGAGTAGGAAGAGGTTTTCCACGAACTACTTCACATTCTGCCTCTACGCACAAATTCTGATATCTAACTTCCACTTTTGGTAATTCCACACCCACCCTACAAAACGCAACCCCTTTGTTAATTGAAACGCATATAAATAATCTCATGCACAATTATGAATATTTATAAAATACTATTTTCTAAAAAAATATTATAACGGTGAATCATTTTTTGACCGAAAAAAAGAAATTTCACTGCGGTGAATCTTAATTTAAGAGAAATATTATGATGAATTCTGAAACCATCAGAATTAATGGTATATGTGCATGCAAAAATTATAAGAAATTTAGTTAATAAGTAATATTCTTACTTGTCTATTCTTTCCTTGAGTTTCTGCAAGAGCTGGTGATTATCCTCTTCAATTTTCTGTATCAGATTTTCGATGAAAAGATGGCGTTCTAGAGCTCCAAGCTCGGTAACGTCAATCACACTCTTTCCGGCATCGTTGTCTTCTTCTTTGTGGCGCCCGTCGTTTAAGAGCTTCTGGTCGAACAACGATGTTCGAATCCTTCTGAATGTGGGTAACCTTTCGATTGCAGCCCACTGCAACTCAACTTCATCTTCATCAATTTTCTCGGCCTCCACGGACGACCTTGCTGCATCAGCCGAAACACTACTCCTGAAACTCGATGCATGTTCATGGAAAGAAGATGTTATGCTTCTTCCTATCTCTGCTGTCAATTCCATTAGTTCTAACACTCTCAAATTCAGCCCTTGTTATCAACTCATCAACTATATTATTTTTAACGTGAAGAAATGCTCCAATTTCCGAGGGGTATGGGAAATTATAAATGGAACTTCTAAGCAGAAGCAACATTGACTGAAAGTGTTGTATTAATTTCAATAGGGAAAATATCAGTTTGCCCTTTATTTTTGTTGATATATCTATTTATCTACCTCATTTTTTAAAGAATACTTATTGATATTTCAAAAATTACATCATGAATATCCTGATAATTAAAATGTATAATAAATAGATGCCTTTCATATTAACATGTGAAATCTACAATCTTAATCTTTAAATTTTGGTCACATCATATATTAAAACACAGTTAAACTAGATTAGGAGGAAATTCGCATCCATAATATAAAAATATACGAGATATAAATAAATTGATAATAAAAATATTACAAATATAATAATTTTTAGATTATCCATATTTTAAGAAATCTTTCTTAATATTTCATTTAAACATTAATCAATCAATAATCTATATTATATTTTTATGTAAATGGCTTTATATTTAAAAAGATAGAACATAAAATTATTTAATATAGAAAATAATAAGATACTATCATACAATGTCATGCATGAGTTCATTGAGCAAACTTGGTGTTATTTTATAGAAGTTGTTTTTATTTCTATTTATTAAAAATAAGAGTTGTTTGTTTTCATTGACTGATACGTTGAGTTGATTTTCATAATATTAATTTAATAAAAATATTAATGAAATATTATATTATTTATAAAATTATCTACAATATATTTTATGTGCCTTATATTTATATTTTTTAATTCTTATATTAAGTATTTTAAATTTTAAATTTATATTTTAAGTTTTTTTTGTAAAGAATATAGAATACATTGTTCGTTGTCATTGTATGCAAGATACTATCATTGCAATCATTTATATATATTCATTAAAACTTATTTTTCTTGTGATATTAATTTTTTCAAAATGTTCATAACATAAGACATTTTTTGTATATATATCTATTATAGAAAAAATTTTAAATGAAATAATTTTAACACATCAATATAGATAATATGGTAGATATATCTAATTAATAGAGAGAAAGAGATTCATTCATTGGTAGTAGATAAAAAAAATTAAAAATAAATCTCATTTTTAATTAATGTAATTAAAAAATTTATAAAATTTATTTTTAATTATTTTTTTATCTATTATTAATAAATAAATATTTTTTTATTAATTAATAATTTTATTATATTATTTATATTAATATAATATAATTATTTTATTTAAAAAAAATTTTGTACTCTTTGAATTTGCACTAGAGGGTGTTTAGAAGCCACAATTTTAAAACAATTTATGTTTAATTATTCTAATTATTTTGAAGTATAATAGAAGAGGGATCTTCAATGGTAAGCTACAAGCCGATGTATTGTCTAGATCACCGACAGAATACCAAACCCATCGTATACGGATCTTGTTTAGCAACCCGAAGGATTCTATTTTCAATTTTTAAGAATTACGTTTACAACATAGGTCTCTAAATTTTAGTAAAATAGCAAATAAAAATAATTTTTGATAATTTATAACAAACAGGTCCCTGTCATTGTCAGAAACCTATTTGCAACCCCTTTAAGACAAAATTGACTAAAAAAAAAAACTCTTGCGAATTAATTTTCTCCTGCAGGCAAAAAATGATTTAAAATAATTTTATTTATGAGTAATAATGTTTATTTTAATTATTTATTTTAATTAATACCATAGTTATTAATAAATTATTTTAAAATAATATATTTATTATTTAATTAATAAATATTATACAAAAAAATTTTGCATGAATATTTTATTGTACTTCTAAGACTTTGTGTACTCCTATGTTAAACTATTATTATTATTATTATTATTTATTGGTGCAAGTACAAGTTCGTGTTAAATATTGTTCTGAAAAGTCAACAGTTGAATTTAATATAAAAGAAAACAGCGCATTAGGTTCGTCAGTTGTTGTCAGAGAGTTTTGTTTTATTAAGACACCGGAGTGTCTGCGGAAACTCCGAGGTTTCCCAAAACTACAGTTTGATCGAGTTTTACATCCAAAACTTACAAATAGACCCCTACACGAAAGGGGAATTCACTTTAAGACCAATGAGTCAGCTAGATAAAGAATTTTTCGTATCAGTCGGCTTACATTTGCTTATTTTTGCATAAGACAAAACCATAGATATGTACTGTGAGAAGTTACAAAATCAAAAATTGAGTCTTTTCAACCCTTTTTTTTTTATTTTAAGCATAGGGGTGTATTTGTGATATTTTTATATAATCCTATATAATTATAATTTAGACAAACTTTCATAGAAGTATCCGTAAATATACGTTATTATATGGTATCCTGTTTAACTTTTCTTCACGTCTACCGTATTTATTTTATCAGTTTTATTATAACACAATTAAGATAATCTACATTAAAATACTATTTACCCCTGCCACTTGAGAGGGGAATCGAAGAGCTGAATTACGAAGCTGCTGGTGTGAAAGTGCTTATTTTTAAAATAACTACTGACGTAGAAGTGCTCACGATATACTGCTTATCAGCCGCCGGGTAGCAGGGTTTATTTTATTTATAAAACTAACCAGTAGTAGCATTTTGAAATTAATTTATAACCATATCTATATTTTTATTTGGCAGAGAGTTAAGCCATTCATTACATTGCATATAGACAGTTTGCTGCATTCTAAAATTTGGCTCAAGATTAAGAATTTTTAATTTATAATTAATTATATATTACTATTTTTTTAATATTAGATTTTAAATGTGACTTAAATTATAATATATAGATTAAAAACAAATTAATAAAAAAAATTTTTATGAGCCTAAACTCAGCCAACCTATTTCATGATATAAGTAAATCTATTTTGTTTTATTATTAATTATTATTTGTTTATTGTTTGTAAAGTTTTTAAATTGATTTTATTTTTATTTATTTTTAAAAAAATAAGTCCAGTCCACTTTGTTCATTATATAATTAGTTTATAAAAAATAAAACCCAAAAGAGTAATGTGAAGAGAAAAGTAAAGACGCGGAACAAAATTAAAAAAATAAAAAAAAGAAAAAGGTTTACTTTAAAATTCATTGTGACGTAAAAAAATTAAATAGATTAAATATATTATTTATTAAAAAATATTTTGATAAAAAAATTAATTATAAAGACCTAATATTGATTTTGCAGTAAAAAAAATTCATGAATATTAGTGTAATTTTAATAATTTTTAATTTTTACAATTAAATTTTAATAAATTAATTAATTAATGTAAATTACACATTTAATTATATAAAAATAAAAAGTTTAAACTTTATTTTCGATCAATTAATAAAATAATATAATTTATATATATATATATTATATCTTTTATCATTAGAAGACACACTTAAAAACTCACTTAGTATCTTCAAAACCCAAGATAGTCCAGCACCTAAGAACTTACGACACACTCCTTCTTTCGGTATAAATTTTAAATATCATTTAATAAATTAAATAATTATATTTAAGTACCCCTCTTTTCTCACAATCAAATAAATTTACACAAGAAATCAAATTCAAGAATAATCAGAGAAATGGAACATCCTCATCGCTTTGCTTTTGTTTACTGCTCCTGGTGGTCTTTATATATGTACTGAAAATTACCTCCATCTCCAGCACTCAATTCTTTCAGCGTATTAAAGACTACTTTGTCATAATTAATTACATCTATTAATTTTTAATTATATTCTTTAATATTTTTTAAATTTAAAAAAAATACATGGGAGTATAAGGCATATATTGTAAGTTTCTGAACGTACTCTATTTGTGGTTTCATTTGCATGCATGCAGAACCACTGTGTATACACCCTCTACGTGAAAACATGATCAATTGGCAAGGGCGGGACAGTCTCGAAAATCGGCATAGCCCTAGGCCATGCCTCTGGCCTGGCAATGTGGATCCCTGATCTTGAATCGAGAGGCCTAATGGGCCCTCATACAAGTACTACGAGCATGGCAACGTCGACACCTTCAGTGGTCGGGGCCCGGGCATGGGCACACCGATCTGCCTTCTCATTGCGAGTTCCGACGGGTCAGGGATGCACGACAACTGGTTCTGCGCCTACATGGAGGTCACCTCTAATGGTCCCCACAGAGCGTGTGGTGACTGTCTAGGTATGTTCTTTCTTTGCAGTTGACGACTATGATTGATGGGTGTAAGATGCGGCGTGGATTTCGTTGCAGAGGAATGTCCATTTAACAGTGTTAATTAGCCTCTGAGAAGCAATAAATTTAATCATTATCCTGCAGAGCGGCCTGAAATGCACACATGGGCCGGGCTCACGGATTGGCTAACTCTGTATCCAACCTGGCATCTAAACGGCCTCCGTTTGATGAGATAGAATAGATTCGAATCCAACCGTGGATATGCAACGCAAACATTTATGATCTGCTTATAACGACCCCTCCTTCAATTCGCAACTGTTTCTTAATCAAAGACATTTACAGAGAACTCCGTGACAAACATTTCGCGCGCGCTCTCTCTCTCTCTCTCTCTCTCTCTCGCTTTACGAAAAACCAAGCCATGGAATCTGTTGAAGCAAGCCCCCCACATCAAACCCTTGACTACAATCAAAATCACTCATTACCACCACAAACCCTGGAGGCCGATTCCCAAAACCTGCCCAAAGTCGTAGCTCCCGATTCACAAAATCATCAAATTGCCTCCGGAAACGGCCACGACAACTGTAATGGGAATGATATGAGCGTCGATAATATTAATCAAAAACCGTTGTTGTCCGAAAGCGGTCTGACTAACACTCATTCCGGCACCGATAAGGACCAATCCGGGGGCGAAGAGGAGACCACGAGCAAAAGACGTCGTCGTAGCTGGCGGGACCCACCTCCATCTGAATCAGGCAATACGGATAATACCAACGACTCAGGGAGCGGGACCAGGAAGCGGAAATCGAGGTGGGCGGACGACGAGCCAAAGCCGTTGATTCAGTTGCCGGATTTCATGAAGGACTTCACTGGAAGTATTGAGTTTGATCCGGAAATTCATGTTCTGAATAGTCGATTGTTAGAAATATCTAGAATGCTGCAGTCTGATTTGCCTTTAGATAATAGGCCCGAGGGCAACGTAGTCCTTCACTTGAACCAATCTATGATAATATGGGAAATAGGATTAATACTAGAGAGTGTCGTGCGAGGGAGAGATTAAATAAGGAGAGGCAAGAGATTATATCTCAAATTATTAAACGGATTCCGGCATTTAAGCCCCCGGCGTCCACCAAAGCTTCAGAAGAAGCTTTACATACCAATGAAAGAATACCCTGGTTACAATTTTATTGGGTTGATTATTGGACCTAGAGGGAATACACAAAAGAGAATGGAGAGAGAGACTGGTGCAAAGAAAGTGATTAGGGGTAAAGGGTCAGTGAAAGAGGGAAGGTTGAAACAAAAGAGGGATTTGAAGCCAGACCCATCAGAGAATGAGGATTTGTACGTGTTGGTGGAGGCAGACACACAGGATTCCCTTGAGGCTGCAGCTGCAATGGTGGAGAAGTTATTGCAGCCAGTGGATGAGGTGTTGAATGAGCATAAGAGGCAGCAGCTGAGGGAGCTTGCGGCCTTGAATGGAACTATAAGGGATGAGGAGTACTGTAGGCTATGCGGTGGGCCGGGGCATCGGCAGTATGCATGTCCTTCGCGTACTTCAACTTTTAAGAGTGATGTGCTTTGTAAGATTTGTGGTGATGGTGGCCACCCGACTATTGATTGTCCGGTAAAGGGAACAACGGGCAAGAAAATGGATGATGAATATCAGAATTTCTTGGCAGAGTTAGGAGGGACTCTTCCTGAATCAGCTACCAAACAAAGTGTCACATTGGCTTTGGGCCCTGGAAGTTCTGGAAGCAATCCTCCTTGGGCTAATAATGCCGGGAGTGCTGCGAGTGCTGGAAGTGCTATGAGTGCATCACCTCCTGGTCTGGGATCGAATGGAGCTAAACCCATCAAAGAGTATGATGATACAAATTTGTACATTGGATATTTGCCGCCCACTCTTGACGATGATGGTTTGATTAGGTTGTTTTCATCTTTTGGTGATATTGTGATGGCTAAGGTTATTAAGGACCGGGTTACAGGATTGAGCAAAGGTTATGGTTTGGTGAAGTATGCCGATGTTCAGACGGCTAATACCGCCATTGCAGGCATGAATGGTTATTGTCTCGAGGGGCGAACCATTGCTGTGAGAGTTGCTGGTAAGCCTCCACAGCCTACCGTGCCTCCTGGCCCTCCAGCATCAGCAATGCCTACTTACCCTGTTTCTACTTCACCAATTGGTGGTTATCCATCTCAGTAGTTTACACCAGGTGGTCCGCTTCCAAATCCACCACCAGCAAACTATGGAGGGACTCGAGTTCCTCCACCTTATGCTCCTTATGCTCCTCCCCCTCCCGGGTCAACCAATGCCTCCTTATGGAGTGCAATATCCTCCAACTGTGCAGATAGCTCCCCCTGGGGCCCCTTCACAGACTGTGACATCAAGTGAAGCACAACAGCAGAGTTTCCCACGTGGAGTGCAGTCTGAAAGTAGCGCATCTGCTCCAGCTGTATCAGCAAATATGTATGGGAGCTCCATGGCCCCAATGCCACCAAATGCTCAACCTGCATATGCAACTGCTCCATTAGGTTATTCATCTTATTACAACGCAGTTCCTCCTCCCCCTCCACCTGCTCCTGTCTCAACAGCAGACCATTCACAGAACATCCGTAATGTGCGTTGGGCCACAAATCCTCCAGTGCCAGCCACAGTTTCTTCTGCAGAGAAGACAAACTACAGTGCAGATGCTGAGTATGAGAAGTTTATGGCAGAGATGAAATGATGTGCATGCTTGCGATTATTACTTAACAATCAGAGGTAATTGAAATCAGCTAGAGTTTCCTAATTCCTATGATGTTTTATATAGATTATACTTTTGGTTGGTTTAAGTGTTTTCCATTCTGTTCATATGCTTCTTCTCTTAAAGGTGTGCATTCTTTTTTTATTTTTAGGATTCACTGATCTTACATTTAGAATAACTGTATAAATAGTAAGCTTTTGTGTGTAAGCTGTAATTGTTACGCACAATGGATTTCTTGGGGTGTTTTAGTTACTAAAGTTTTACATTCAAAACTTGCTACATAACTTTTTTAGCAATCATCTATTAGTCTATGCCATATATTGCATTACCATTGATCACTGGGTTGCTCACAGCATGATGTTGTTGATGATATTAGGCCAGGGTGCTAAAGAAGATCTTTGTTATTAAGTATCTATTCCACCCTACAAAACCATATTTCCTTCAGTTTCATAAGTCCAGTCCATTTTTAAATTTTAGTACTGCTATTGCTTATTACTTGATTAGCGATATGCCTGAGGTCAAGAAATTGTAAATTTTTGACCTTTTAGTTTGACTGGGTTTGACTACTCTGTTATTATTCTTATTTTGATTTTTTTTAAATATTTAATATTGTAATTCTCACCTGGCTTTTGGAGCATTTGAAGGTTTTACGAGGAGAGGAGTGTTGCCGCTTTGTCAGTATGTGAATTTGTCCTCATAATATAGTATTGGATAACTGAGTTGTTACTAATGTAGTAGCATATAACAAATGTCAATTTTGGTGCTTGTGATGATACATGACATATGCTTTAATGTTTATGGTACATGTGTAATCCATTTTGACTTGAGAAAATTTATGAGTTTATTCCCAATTTCCTTCCTCCACTTGGATTGTATTATTATCTGTGTTAGATTTGATAATATGTGGATGCACATTAATTTTTGTAGTCTTCCCATCGTTGTGGGTCTAATCTCCACACACTTGTGTTTTCTACATTCTTTTTGTTAATGTAGTTTGCTAAAGATAAGCATACAAAACAATGTTCACCTTGACTTGCATTATTTTATTTACATCCCTTAATCCTTTCCTTTTGTTATTATTGGATAACTTTTACAGGTGTGATGTTTCTTGGAGCACATGTGAACCTGATTTCTTATCTCTTGCCATGACTTTGTTGAAGTTTGGGACTCACATCTTTAATCTTGCTCTACTGTTATGACATTTGCAGAATATGGCAAGAAGTTCAATTCATATGGTTGCATTGGAGAAGAAAATTGATACTCAACGCTCTTTCATGGGACTGAATTTTGTTTTCCTATGGATGCGTATTGCCTCCTTTATACTGTTTGTCTACTAATGTTTATCTTTTATTAGTTTGTGTGAACTGGGTACTGACACTTTCTGTTGTTAAATTCTATCTTTTTGGGCTGTTTAACTGGTTTGGTTGCTTGCCCTTGCTCACATTTATATGGTGATAAATTTCCTATTTATGAGGTTATATGCTATGCTACTTGCCTGCTTCTGAAGTTTAGGCATGCCTCTCTCATTGCCTTCTCAAGAAGGTAAGGATGCCTTAGAAAACGGAAGGCATTTGGATATGTGGAAGAAGCTCTCTATTATGTCTTTTTTGTATTTCTTTTGTGATTTTAGTTCTTTTTCACAAAGCTATGCTAACGTCTCTTTCCAGTGTTTATGTGGCAGGTAAAACAACTCGTATTTTTCGTTATCAGTGGGTTCTGAATATTAGTTTTGGATGGTGCTTGAATATGTCTTTCACAAATTGTCAAATTGGTAAAAAATTTATATCTGCTGAAAACTTCTACCTGCCAGACATTTCTTTAGAAACCAAGTTCCTACAATAGCATCGTATCTAAGTTCCTACAATAGCATCGTATCTAACTTATGTAACTGAATTATTTGATATGATTATTCAAGGTACGAAATCATCAATCATTATGAAGACTGATATGGTTTAGGTTGGAGCATCAGATGGATGAACCATGTCTAGGTAAGTCTAGGTAAGAAACCATCCATCACTAGGAAGAGTGATATGATTTAAGTGGGAGCATTAGACTGAAGGAGGCAGTCAGAAAGAAATTGGTAAAGTGTCTTAGAGAGGACACAACGGCCTTAATTTATAATAGAATTGGATAGCCCCAGTTATGTAAGAATCTGAAAATCATTCTATATCGCTAAAGTGTCATGTTAATAAGACTAATACCATTCAGTTGGTGCAGTGTTGGTGATGAGCGATTAGACACAATTGGCTTTACCTGTGTTTGTTGGTTTCTGCATTGTGCATAGGATTGGTGGGGTTTCTTCTATCAAGAAAGTCTTTG
This sequence comes from Khaya senegalensis, assembly GCA_032402905.1. Lineage (NCBI taxonomy): Eukaryota > Viridiplantae > Streptophyta > Magnoliopsida > Sapindales > Meliaceae > Khaya > Khaya senegalensis. The sequence goes on along the minus strand of CP135558.1, from coordinate 8,395,057 downwards.
TTCCTGAGTATAGATGAACTGTATCTTTCTAAGGAATCTATTTGATGAGTTGAACAAGGATGTTATATTCCACATAATTTCTGGAATGCGCTATTGCATGATTAGAAACTTCAACAAATACTTTCCTAATTGAGAAGAAATATGGATTTGTTGTCTCTTGTTGAGTGATTTTGTTTTCATCGTGCCTATAATGGTGTTGTTAAAATTTTATGTGTCTTTAATTTTTTTCTTGTTTTATAATTCCTTTTGAACTCAGAATTATAGTAATGATTAACAGCATAGGAGCAAAGTTCTGCTTTTATTTATTCTTTTCCATTTTGTTAGGTTTAACCTGATGAAATATTAAGGCCATTGCTCATATATTTAACTGCTTATTGTCTATCAGCATGTTTCTTTTAATTAAAGTTTTAGTTGCAGACCTTCTCCACCTGTTGATGATGCTTTTTGGGTTTTAATATGAAGGAAAGCTTTTTGTCAATTATTGGCTTTTACCTGTTTGACCACTTACTTTATTGTCGTTTTGCTGGTATCTCCATTTTTGCCAAAAAGATAAAGTCGCAGATTCTTTTTTCACTTGTTGATATTTCCATGTTGGTCTTCATTCACATATTGAATAATCTCTTTTTCCTAACATTTCCGTGACTGAAGTAACTCTTTTAGCATGTCAATTAATTTTTTGCTACTTATTTTCCAATGGTATGCCAACCTTGTCGTGTACAAGGTGGTCAGGCATCAGTTCATTGAGATAGAGATAGCAGTTTTTCAAGGCATATGTTGCCATCACAAGTTGTGGACACTCATCAAAGAAGATATTTGGCATGTCAGCTATAAGAACAGTGATAGTGCTTTTAGAATTTTAAATTCAAACCTTGAATTCTTGTGTTATATGCTGTGTATTGGGTCTGTGATTGTTTGACTATCTTTCATTTGTGTATTGCCTAACTGCTATATCTCATTGTGTTGCATTTGGCATTCCCTTTGTTTGCTGTATGCCAGCGTGTGCATTTGGCATTTGGCTATACTCTTTTTTTCTTTTCTATGAATGTTTTGTGGATAATCTTGAGATTTGATGCTGAAATGAAATATATGGCTTAGGTTGAAATGCCTTGATATGGTCAGCTATTGGACCAACTACTTCAATCTGTTCAATCATATACACCAGGGAGAAATTTTCAGTAGAGATTTATAGACTTTGTTTGATATATCATCTATCCTATCCTATGCTTGAATGAAAGCAAGGGCAGACCTGCTTGTTCAGTAGTAAAACAAACACTTCAAGTTAGTAGTATTAACATGGGTTCTTGTGTCTTCATGTGCTCATCTCGTTTGATTTTGCATTATGACAGTGAGAAAGACTTGGGTGGAGAGGACAGTGACTGTGTCTCCTTAGAATGCGATTACATTTGTGTTCAATTTCGGACTTTTTTCATGATCATTGCGGAAAGTGTTGAACGTGATGTTCTATTGCATTTTCCTACTGGACCCATGTGTACTATTTAAAAAAAATAATTATCAATAAGGGATTTGTTTGTGTTGCATTAATGCAATTTATGTATGCAATGCTACTTCTGATAATCTAAAATTTGGAAGTTCTTTTGATATAATATTTAATACAGAATTTAAAGTACTAAATATAAATTTTGAAATCTCTGTTGTATAATAGCAAATTTTATGAGAGAGAGAAAATTGAGTGCACTCAGATGCATTGGGGGTGGGCACTTTTAAGATGAATTGATTTAAATTGAAACAAATTAATGATTTTAGTGGGTTTGAAAAATTATTGGTTTGGTTTTAATTTTGAATAAATAAAATTAATAAGTTTTAGTTTGGTTTTTCGTTTGGATTTCACTGATAAAATTTTATTTTATTTTAATTAATAAATAATGATTCATTTAAATTTATTATAAAAAATAACTTGCATTTTAAAATTTATAACTTATAAAATTTAAAAAAATAATTTTTATATTTTGATTTAATTAGAATAAATGAATCAAATCAAAATTTATCCTAAAACTTGTAATGAAAAATATATCAAGCATGTGCTTTGTAATTGAATTAAATGTCTTGGTCTTAGTTTTACATTAAAAAAATTAAATCAATCAAAATTAAAATTTTCAAATTTTAGTTGGATCAAATTGATTTAAATATGTAGCATGAGATAAACCAAATTAATTCAAGCCGTTGATTGTGAATTGGTTTAAATTTTAATCCAAATTCAATTTGAACCTTATGTGTGCACCTAGCTGTATTGGAAAATAAATTCTTCAAAAGTTCCTTGCACTCTCGATGGTTGTCTAATTTTTAGTTATTTCTTTTTAATTATTGGGATTTGTGAAGGTTTTAGTAAACTAGAAGAAATTATTAACGAATGACAGTGGAGTTTTGAATTATTAACCATTTGCATTTGACACTAAATCGAAACCCATTAGAATGACTTAATAACACTGGATCTGTTGATATGTGCATTCAAAATTTCTGGTCTAGTCTTGTTTAATCAGGTTGGAATGAGCATGGCAAAATTTTTTTTACAAGACGGGAGTCCAGCCCGCCCCAACATCTTCAGGCTAGGGAACGGGGCCACATTTGACCCCCATTTCCAAAAATAGAGTTCGAAAACAGGGCCAATTTGTCCCTATTTTTTACTATAAAATTTTATATGTTAATAAAATTATTTAATTAATAAAATAATATATATATATATAATTAATAAAAAATTATATTATTTAATTAATATAAT
>CP135558.1:8343484-8387054 GCA_032402905.1 Khaya senegalensis | reverse complement strand
CAATTTATGTAATGGCTGACAGGAAAGAAACTTACTGAACTATAAATATGACCCAAGACAAGTGTTAATAAAACTAGGCATAAAAGGATTCTAAGATGAGTAGATTCCTCTTCTTTCTTTTTTTTTTTCTGTTAAACGAAAACAATAATATCATTGAGAAAAATGTTGCATACTAATGTGCAATTTTAAGATCACCTCTGACAATTATGAGCCCTTGTGCTCCACCGTACCCGCCAGGGATCTTAAAATTGGTTCCATTAGTTGACGTGCCCATAGCAACATGCCCAATCTACATACGCAGAGAACTTGTTTAAAAGAGATAGCCATGCGTATATGCATAATATATATACGAGAAAGGTTCTACAAACTTACTTTATCAACAACAGCCATTGGTATGGTGCCTTGGTTGTGAAGACCAACATGAGATAATGTCGATTCGGTAACTCCCATCAGATTGGCTTGAGAAAATACTCCCACCCCATGGCCAGTGCTACCTTTTGGATGGTAAGGACCACAAGTACGAGGAGGCTCGACATTTTTCCAAAAGTTTGGTTGGCATCCATTTTCTTTCCATTTTTTCCATTTCTCCGTAGACTCTAAAGAACAAAGGTTTTTGGGTCCTGGAAGAGCCATTGCAATGGCAAAGGCTGATGCCTTCTCCCCAACAAGGAGAGTGTGTTTAGTATGTTCCATGATCTTCCATTGCAATGGCAAAGGCTGATGCCTTCTCCCCAGCAAGGAGAGTGTGTTAAGTATGTTCCATCACCAATTTTGCAGCTCTAATGCCATCCTTCATTGTGATCTATGCATGTCCTTACCAAGACACACAATAGATTGTCATTCTTAATTAACGTAATTGTTTTCTTTCGTGCATAACAAAACGTACTTGTGGAAGGACCTTACCCCATTCATGATCAGGGCATCAACTGTACTCTCTCCATTTTCTTCTGGACTTCCATCAGGACCCCCTGTTTCACACCATATTCATATCATCACCCAACATTGCATGCTTACTGAAACTACAAATCTACAACAACCCAAAATTCGAAATATGGAAAAAAAAAAAAGGGTTAATTGTTTATCTTAACATCTTTTAGTTGAGATCATATGTTGATATAAAGCTTCAAAGGCAGTTCATATATCACGACCGTAATCAGGAACTCAAATGCAGCTACAACCATTTTAGTTCTTGTAAAGAAAGCAAATGAATGTGCTTTTGGGAACATCAAGATGCCTAATAAAAATTGAGACCAAAATTATAATATAAATTATTTAAATATATAATATTTCAATATTTTAATTTACAAAAAAGTACAAAAACTGATCCGGGAATAAATAGTGGCCAACTTTGCCCAAACAATCTGTACTTTTTTTAATAAATAATGTGCCCAAAAACTTGCAGTCAAACAAGAATTTAATTAAATTTAATGCAAATACTGCATAAAAGTGAAGTGATGTGACAAACAGGCCCTTGATATTCAACGGCGGAAACGGACTTCCATTCAATCCGCAATGGATTATCGCTTTCCACGTGATGTGTTTTCTGCTATTATTAATTGATAAGCGTTTAGCTTAAACGTTACTTTCAACTGTGATTTGGTATTGCATTCATGAACCCATTGATTTTGATTTTTATCTATTTTTCTTTTATATATTTTTATTTTATTTTTTAATTATATTCTTATTTATTTTTCTTGTTCAACCTGTTGATGGATCATTAAGGCGTGATTCTTAATTTTCTAACCAGCGGCAATCAGCGCAGTTGAAATGGAAATACCATCAAAACGGTACTGTTTCATTTGGTCAACGGCGGGGATGCAACGTTTTCAAAATTGTCGGAACACAGCGCAACGCAGGTCAAGTTTAAAAGAACACTGATCTGAATGTGGTAGGACTACTCTACTGCTACTGCCAGACGCTCTGAGTCTGAGTTTGATTGTCTCTCTCCCTCCTCTCGCCATGGACATGGAGTTTGCTGAGCTAAGAGATACTGTGGAGAATATTGGATTAGTTGACGGCCACGGTCACAACGTAGTTGCCTTGGAATCAAGTTTTCCTTTCATCAATTCCTTCGCGGAAGCCACCGGTGATGCCTTATCCTGCGCATCCCACTCCCTCTCCTTCAAGGTATTATTGCCTGCTCTGCTGCTTGCTGCTTGCTGCTAGCCTAGCATTTGCTATTCAATTGCTTGCTTAGTACGAAAAGACTTTTAGTTGCTCATATTTGTTTGTTTAACCATTAAATTTATCACGGAGTTTCGAGTCGTTGTTTATTTCTTCTTCTTCTTCTTCTCTTTTTTTTTTCTGATGGTTTCTTTTTTGTGAATTATCTGCCGAAATTAAATTAATATCTGAATCGCACCGAACTTGCTATTGGGTTCTCTTACTGCTTGTTTGTCCATTGCTAGAAATAAACTGTTAAAGTAAACCAGATACACTGTGATAAATTTTGTTTTTTCTTGTCATTTTGTTTATCCATTCTGATTCGATTGATATTATTATCATCATTGTTGCTGCTGTTGTTGTTGTTTTTATGCAGAGAAATTTGAGGAATATTGCTGAACTTTATGGTTGCGTGTCATCCTTGCACGCTGTTGAAGAATATCGTAGAACCTCAGGGTTGAATTTGATTAGCTCAATATGCTTCAAAGCTGCGAACATTGCTGCTTTGCTCATTGATGATGGACTGATGTTAGACAAGAAACATGACCTTGAATGGCATAAAAGTTTTGTTCCATTTGTTGGTAGAATATTGAGAATTGAACATCTGGCTGGAGAGATTCTTGATCAAGTGAGATACTTTTCCAGTTTGTTTACTTCTAGTTTGAAATTTCCTATTGTCTGATTGATTTTGAGCATTTTGTCCAATTGAAAATGCAATGTATGCTGCATTGTTTCTATTATCCTCTTTGTTTCATCCACTCGAATTAAGACATCAACTTATTCATGTTAATGGAGTGAACCTACATAATGTTGTTTCTATCTTCTTGCTTATTTTGTTTTATCACAGGAGACACCAGATGGATCTATTTGGACTTTAGATATGTTCACCAAAGCATTTTTGGATAGCTTGAGATCATATCCTTTTACTGACTGTAGATATTAATCATGCATTTTCTTTTTTGCTCTAGGTGGCTTGGCTCCTGCTAATTGTGTTCACCATGCCACAACTTATCCCTCCCTAATCCACTTCTACTCTGTATTGCAAGATGGTTAAGGGTTGGGATTTGCTTAGGAAAGTAGATAATGGGCTTGAAAAGCTTTAATATCATGTCTGTATTATCTTCTAACTTTAGATTAGATAGACATGGAGAGCTTCACTACTTGGTTTCCTTACAATCTCTGTTACAGTTGCTGATAAAATTGTTGGCTTGAAAAGCATAGCTGCATATCTTAGTGGTCTAGAAATTAATACTCATGTCACTACAAAAGATGCTGAGGAAGGTCTTGCTGAAGTTTTACGCTGTGAGTATAGCATTTTTTTTTTTGAGGGGATTTTCCACATTCATTACAGGATGTAATAATTATTTTGTTTTTCCAGCTGGAAAGCCTGTCCGCATCAGTAATAAAAACTTTATTGACTACATCTTCATTCGTAGTTTGGAAGTTGCACTATGCTTTGACTTGCCATTGCAAATACACACAGGGTAAGAAAATCTTTTGATGTTGTTAAAGGCTACCATTATACTCTGATTAATAGCAGGAAGATGTATGAAAGAGATGAAAAGTTGAAATTGAGGTTGTGTGAGAAATTCAAGTATGCAGACCGCCTTTGTTAAGTTCTGACTTTAAGTATTTGTTCAATGTTGTAGTCTACCCCAGAAACATAATTTATAGGGGGCCTGGGGTTAGGTTGACCAAATTTTTCCTGGCCCTCTTTGGTGAATTCTACAGCTCCTAGATTTCTAGTTATATTTCATTTTCCTATGACAAGCTATCAACAAAGCATTAAGGCAATCTTTATGATCATTTGCTGTTATGGGTCTTTGTTTATTACATTTCTCTTCCACGACCAGTTTTGGAGACAAAGGTTTGGATTTACGGTTGTCCAACCCCCTTCATCTCCGAGCCGTTCTCGAGGACAAGAGGTTTTCTAAATGTCGTATGGTGCTATTACATGCATCATACCCATTTTCAAAGGAAGCCTCATATCTAGCTTCTATTTACCAGCAGGTAAATCTTTTTATATCCCATGAATCATATTTGCTCACGTGTTTCCAATGTTCAGGTTGCAATTTCCTTCCAAATAACTCAAAGCCTTTCCTTTCAGGTGTACCTTGACTTTGGCTTGGCAATTTATAAGCTTAGTGTTCATGGGATGGTATCCTCAATCAAAGAACTTTTAGAGCTAGCCCCAGTAAAGAAGGTGACATGATTTTTGTGCAAGAAAATATGCAAAGAGGATATTGATGTTTACTAGTATACAAGAGCTTTTGGAAAAGTCAACTGTGTGCTTAAGCATAACTAGCTTAATTTTTTTTTTGTTTGACAAGGGTATATCAGTAGCTTTTCTTGTCAATTATCTTTAGGGAAGATTTTACTCAATAACCATTGCAAAACTACTCTAATATTTCATTGACGACTTGTGACAATAGCCTTTTTATATTATCCCCTCTCTCTCTCTCTCTTTCTGCATGCATGCATTTGTTCCTTCCTTTGACCAATAGGCTTTATCTTCACCTTGGCTGCAGATCTATCTTTTTAACATGTTTGATGTATAATCATCACTCTTTTACAAATTTAATCTACTCTTTAAAATGTTATAAAAAATGGTGTCCTACGGCTTGCTATAATGTGCAGAAAGTTCAAAAGTGCTTTACTTAATCTTTGTATGGAAAGTTTTTTAGTTTCTACTAACAACTAATGTTAAACATAAATGAACTTGCAGGTCATGTTCAGCACTGATGCCTATGCGTCTCCTGAAACATACTACTTAGGTTTGTTTAAATTATCGCATATACTGATATCTTATCCAGGCACAATGATAATTCTAGTTAAGCTAAGCTATGTATGAGAGTGAATGTTCTTTTATACTTTTCATCTCTTATGTCCCCCATTCTATCACTCACAAAACTTTGCTATTGTCTTTTTGCTCATTTTATACCTGCTCTGCATGATATGTACAAAACTGGTTTCCTGAGAACTAGCTGTTTTTATGAAATAGTTGCTACATAATGTGTTTTCTGGTTTGCTATTACCTTTTACTATAAATGGTTTTGTCTATTGCTGTTACATTTAGGTGCAAGAAGAGCACGTGAGGTTGTCTTCTCTGTTCTACGCGATGCATGCATTGATGGCGATCTCACGGTTGCTGAAGCTATTGAAGCAGCTAAAGACATTTTTGCTCAAAATGCAATTCGGTTTTACAAGTTCAATATGGGTGTGAAAACTCTTGGTTCAAAGGATAATCTGCATCAAACTTATGTGAAGAAGTCTGATATCTCAAAACATGGTGTTTCTCTTGTTCGCATCATCTGGGTTGATGCTTCTGGACAGCACAGATGTCGCGTGAGTTTCATTTTCAGTCATTCATAATTGTTCTTGATTTATCTTGTGCATTGAGTGTCGGGATCCTCAGGAGAAGATTGGCTTCATGTTTAGAAGTTGAACCTTAAAACCTTTTGTTAGCCAGAAAGAATATTTTTAACACTCTTTAGCGTGTGAGAATTGTGCTGCTGAAAAATATCTCTTATTAACTCAGCTAGCATGTTTGAAAACAAGAAGAGTCATACTCTTATTGATGAGCATTACCCTTATTACCATATGAAAAGGAATTCCCTTTATATTCTTGAATGCCAGTTTCTGAACCACAGATTGTCCGTACAAGCCTAATTCATTTTTAAATGGAACTATAATGTAGAATAGAAACAGTAAAATAAAAGCGATTGCACTACATGTTATTCATACCTTACTTTAGTTACATTCTGTAGGAAAAAAGAAAGTCTACAGGTAGTTGTTATCTCTTTTAAATGGAAGTTACATGATTTGTTAATCATTTTCTTTAAATGAAAATTATTGATGAGTAATTGATCTACTCTCCCTACTGTATGAGCCATGTGTTGGCACATCCCTTTTATTAGGATCACATTAGACCACTAACATACTATTTCAGCTTTAAGGATAACTTGCTTTTGCTGTGGATGGATAAATTCTTAAAATCATCTTTGGTGCAATTGGTCTGTCATTTTGTCTTGTCTCTCTAAGTGGCAGTGCCAATAATACATGACTGCTCTCATTTAGATGCACACTAGTAAGCTCATGGAAGGAATTTTCTTTGACAAAGAAGGGTCTGGTTTCATGTCTGTTTGTTAACACAAAGGAAATATAAAACAAAAATGGAATATAGCAGAGAGAAACATTAATATTTTCTTTTATTCAATTGTGAGCAGAATGGAAGTAGATTTTTGCATTTTAGAAGATAACAATGAATCCTAGAAAATTTTCTTTGAGAAAATGAAAATTTTGTAGATTGTAAGGTTGATGTAAAATGGGCTAGGAGTGTTCAGCATTATTTTTATTTTTCTTACCATTATTTAGATTGGATTTTAGTTTCTTGTTAGCGTAGTGTTTGATTTACTTATTTTAGTTGGTTTTGTTATTATTAGGTAGGCATTCTATTTTTCATTGGCAGTAGATATCTTTCCATTAGTTTTCATTGTTCTTGTTAGGGTACGAATTCTATTTTCTTATTGGAAGTAAAATTATTTTCTCTTTTGTTTAGGTTATTGCCACTATAAATAAGGACTTAGTTTCAATACTTAGGGAGTCTTTGAGATTATTGAGTAAAGCTCATGATGTGTTCACCCTATTTCTTCTAGAGATTTTCTCCCCTTTCTATTTTGTGCTGCATCAAAGGTTCTTTCTGGGGCCCAAGAAGTGTAGAAGTGATTAAAACCATAATAAATTGAACAGAAGTACAGATGAAGAGTCCTATTGGAAGGAACATTGATGTGCCCACAAATGAATAAGAAAATTGTTTGCTTCTATTAATTTTCCCTTATTTTGAGTATTTGAAGTTATTGTGATGCTTGGGCGACAAATTAAAATCAAAGAACTCTTTGATAGTTGGCACTTATTTAGATTTAAATGGACTTGGCTTGAAAAACCTATGGTTTCCCTGACAGGGGTGGTTATTTTTTCAGTCTTTCACTATTCAGATAATGTAGCTTCGGGTAGTTTGGGCTGTCTTTGGCTGTAGTCTTTAATTGGATTCACTTGTTGAAGGGATGAAATTTTTATATTACTATTTAGAACCAATGAGAGATATCTAGACTCTTTATTTATATATTAATCTGAAAATTGTTGTATATCATTTCAGGTTGTTCCAGTAAAGCGCTTCAATGATGTGGTTGGGAAGAATGGTGTTGGTTTGACATTTGCATCTATGGCGATGACTTCACATGGTGATGGTCCAGCTGATGATACTAATCTGACAGGAACCGGTGAGATCAGATTGATGCCTGATTTATCGACTAGGTTGAGAATTCCATGGTAAAAGAATTTTCCAGTATGAATTTGGTATTTGTTTTTTACATGTAAATATATCTGATGCTATTATTGGTTTAGTTTAACAATTGAATTTTTAACCACTATTTTTCGAAAATCATATGATGTAAGATGTTTATACCCTTTATTGTTATTGATACCATTCTCTTCCTCAATAGGCAAAACCAAGAGGAGATGGTTTTGGGTGACATGCATGTTAAACCTGGTGAACCATGGGAATATTGCCCAAGAGAGGCCTTACGAAGAGTTTCAAGAGTTCTGAAAGAGGAGTTTAATTTGGTTTGTAAGATGTCTTATACCTTGCATGTGAAAGAGATGCACTTTGATGCTTACTTTGACAACATGATATGTGCAGGTAATGATGGCTGGATTTGAAAATGAATTTTATCTCTTGAAAAGTGTACTGAGGTATTTGAACTGCAATCTCTAAGCCATTTTGTCGCAGAAGCAGCTATTAGCCATGCTATACTTAGTATTTCTATTTGATTGACAAACTTGTGAAGGGAAGGGAAAGAAGAATGGGTGCCAATTGACTCGACTCCTTACTGCTCTACATCAGGATATGATGCGGCTTCACCTATATTTCATGAACTTCTTGCTGATCTTCAGTCCTTGAATATTGCAGTGGAACAGGTAAGAGAATGAACTTATGACATTGCTGTTCATAATCATTTAGAAAGACTTACTTTGTGCCTTAACTTTGTTGGGCCTTTGGAATCATGCATCTCTATTGAGAGAAGCAGTGACCCTATGAAAATTTAAGAAAATCCTTTGTAAGGACTCAAATCTTTGGGCAAACTTTTAGCGTGTCTAAGACCCTTATGGAATTATTTTGCCCCTCTCAATAACATCTTATTTCAAGTGACTGTAAGAATTTTTTAACATTTGTCACTTTGTGTAAGTCAAAGGTATTGTTTTTATTATTGCAATATCATAATTCATTTTGTTTATCATTTAAGTTGCTTATTTGGGAATTGCTCCCATATTTGTGGGAATTCCATTTTTCAAACTAAAAGAAACAAGTATACATATGCTTAGACACAAACAAACAAGCGTGTACACCCTCATACACACACATGGGTGATACCCATGCAAGCATACATACACACGCATTTGTGCACAATGCATATGGACAAACTTATTCTTGGAAAAGAAGTATGCAAACACAAACTTTTAGTTATGTCTTTCTTCTAAGCCTGCTAGTCATATGCTTGTTCCTTTTGAAAACTCGAATGAAAAAAAGAGATTCCCATGCAAAAGCTGTGTTCACCTTTCCTCAAGTAACTGACAGATTCTGATGCAGTGACCTGCAACAATAGAAAAAAAACATTAGAGGATGTCATTGGAAGCTCTTCTGGCAAGCCCAATCCATATCTAAGTCAGTAAAACAGGAGTTGCAGGCATATAAAGCTTTTCTCTCAGCACAAAGAAGAAGATGATTTCAAAAGTGAGGGGAGTAGAGTGCTTGGTTTATTAACTGTACAATATAAATCCAGGGAAAGGTGATATTACCATTGTGCACCTTTCCCAAAACAGAGTTATTTGATTGGATTGAGGGAAGCAAAAGGATCAATGACATTCAGTTCATGTTATATATTTGTTGGGCTTAACCTGATTCATGTTAAGGTTATACATGAATTGCTATCCTTAACCCTGGGCTCAACTCCATTCGCTTCCTTTCAAAGCATGTAGGATCCAATCAACTTCTATGTGTTAGGGTTGAGTTAAGCAGAGGAAAGGTCTAAATGACCAAAGCTTCTTTTTGTAAAATTTTGAAGGGGAAACCTAAGGCTATTGCAGAAATAGTGCATGAAGACCATTTCGCTTTTCCTTGGCTCACTGGGTTTTTATTGAATGGCCAATAAGTTATCCACTCTACTCTCCTCACTTTTGAAATTATCTTCTTCTTTGCATTAAGAGAAAGCCCTTCAGGCTTGCAACTCCGATTTGGTTCTTGCATGTCACTAGGTCAGAATCTGTAAGTTGGTGAATTGAGGGAGGGTGAATACACTTCTTGGATGTGACACTCTTCATTTCATCATCAAAGCCCACCATATTTCAAATTTTTAGTGCTTTATTTGTTTCAGTTAGCCTTTTACTGATTCCACTTTGTCTTAAGAGATTTCTTTGTGTTTTTTGCCATTTGTTGCTGTTAGTGTGTTTCTATCCCAGTGGAAAAATACCCTCTGTTGGTGTGAGTAAATGTTACTGCATTGACACACCCAGAAAAGAAAAATGGAGTTAATTTTAAATTTATTCTTTTCAATCTAAAGGTAGCATCCATGTGCTTGGGGTAGTGAATTCTTATTCATCTTTATGAGACTAGCAACTCAAACTAGAAATTTGTTGCATGTCCATGTGTGCATATTATGTCGATTGGATATTTAATTGTGGCTCAAAAGTTTATTGATCATATTGATGGCAAAAGAAGAATGCTATTAATTGTTGACAGTGAAGCTGATTCTTTGTATGTGTAACTCTGCTAATGGTGTTTGCTTTTCATAAAAAATATGCACATGTCATTATGTAGATCAAAACATATGTACATGTTATTATGTCAATGTATATATCTACGATCATTTTTGTTAGTCTTGTCGGAATAAATTTCGTTTGTATGTAATTAAATGTCATAGACTGCACTTTACTGCATATCTCTGTAATTCTTTTTTCATTTTCCTCGATTAACTTCTCTCTTTGTCTTTCTCTTGTGTCTGTGTGTGTGTCCTTTTCTGCTATGCAATTCAGTTATACTGTTGCCTGCTATCGTAAACTATTTTGGCTCTAAAAAAAAAATAATAGGTACATGCGGAATCTGGGAAAGGTCAGTTTGAAATGGCTCTGGGTTACACTATTTGTACAAATGCTGCTGACAATTTGATTTTTGCCCGCGAAGTTGTGAGGGCTGTTGCAAGGAAACATGGATTGCTGGCAACTTTTGTGCCAAAGTAGGTGTCTGATTTCCCTTTTATTTTGATGAATTAGAGTTGTCTAATTTCCTTCTTGGTGCTGGAACGTCTGGGGAAATGGAAATTATTGGTAAAAAGACTTTATAAAATGACAACAATGTTTATCCAAACAAGCCTCGATGGACTCACAGTTTCATTTAAAATCTGGCTTTAGCCTGTAATGCCTCATTCCTGTTACTACAGGTTCTATTCAATTGTTTGGTATATCCTACTCATTGACAAATTATTGCATACATACCTTGTTCTAAACTTGATTGCATCTAGTATAACATACTTTGTTGATGATGAATGAAAACATGTTACTTTTGGGGGTTTTGTCATCTAGGTCCCGTGGTTTTTATGGTTTAATCAAATAAGGTAATCTTTTGCCATGCTTTATTTGATAGGAGTTTGTCATTAATTTTCTGTTGATTATTTGATGCCAAGGGCAAGGATGAAATTCACAGCATAGGGTTCAAACTAAAAACTGGCCACTAATGTCAATAACTAACAGAGAAAATAATAGCAGTGACCTATTTATTAAATTTGACAAACAGTGTCCTATTTTAATAAGATGAAGAAATTGAGGGTCCAAATGATAGAATCCTGTATCTTTTGCTATCATTTGGGTCAATGCCATTTCCCAGCATTGTGGATTTTTAAACTCTCTGTTTTACCCTACATCTTTCATCAGATAACAAAGTGATCTCTTTGTTTTGTCTAGGTTTGCTTTAGATGACATTGGTTCTGGATCCCATGTGCATCTCAGTTTGTGGCAGAATGGAGAAAATGTTTTTATGGCATCTGATGGATCCTCTAGACATGGAATGTCCAGTGTTGGGGAGGAGTTCATGGCAGGCGTGTTATATCATCTTCCTTCCATTTTGGCATTTACAGCCCCAATACCAAACAGGTCGCTATAATTAATATTGCAATTTTATTTGTAGCTCTTGCTAAATTTTGGGTGCCATCTTATTCACGAATATTATAATCAAGGCAATTGAAACAGCAAATTCATTAAAATAGGTAAATCATTTACCACTATGGAATTTCTTTTACCCGTTGGATTATTTTTGAACATGCATTTGCAAACTATAAGTCTGAAATTTATATTATATTTTTCTCAAAAATCTTTGAACTGAATTTTGTATGTATGCTTATCGTACATTATCGATTTTGCCAACTCTTTGGTGTTTAAACAACAATTTGTTACTTCTTGCATTTGCACATAGGGTAAGGCATGCTCTTAACAGATGTTTTATAATTCCACGGCTTATCTTTCCTAAGTTATGGACGTTGAATCTGCTTGATGCAGTTAATATGTTTTTGCTATGTAATGATTCTGAGGAAAGATTTCTCAGAAATCTGGTTGACACACATGCACATCCACACATACATAAAGAAGACTAGTTTGACTATTAGTTTAATTCTGACTTTGCATCTAGCTCTAGGTATGACCTTCTTTGAGAAACAGAACCCGTGCAGTCCTACTTTTCAGATTTTGTACATATGGCCTATATCTTATCTCATTGTCAACTTATGTATTTGAAAGATCATATCATAGTGCCAATTTCATAGCTTCAGGTTGTTTACTGAAAAATCTGCTTTCCATGGACTTTCTGATATATAGTTACGATCGAATTCAACCCAATACTTGGAGTGGAGCATACCAGTGCTGGGGAAAAGAAAATAAGGAAGCTCCATTAAGAACTGCATACCCGCCCAGGGTCCAAGATGGTGTGGCCACCAACTTTGAATTAAAACCCATTGATGGCTGTGCCAATCCACACTTGGGCTTGGCTGCTATAATGGCTAGCGGCATTGATGGCCTTCGGAGGCATCTTCATCTGCCTGAATCTATAGGTAAATTTAGTGTTTCATGCATCTTCATCTGCCTGAATCTATAGGTAAATTTAGTGTTTCATACTACTGAAGTGTAGATTTCATAGAATTTTATGTATCACCTCTAAATTGGCTATATTACATTTTTAAAAGGTCATCATGTGAAATTTCATATTACTTGAGAACAGATTTATGAGCAGTCATGTGTTTGGTATTAAGTTTATAAGACAGTAATATGGGGTTGGGAGTTATGTTTCTGTAAGTCCCATATCATAATATAAACAAAGTAATGGAGAGAGATTCAGCACTTCCATCTTTTCCTCAGTGCCCTCTTTGTTTTGATGTTGCCTTATTGAAGCCACTCAATGCAATGCATATCTGCTACCATTGCTTATATGTTGGGTTGGGGAAAACTTCTACGGACCAAACCAAACCGATCTTTTCGGTTCACTAAAAAATCTAAAATACTGAGAAAATACACCTGAAGACCAATGAAAAACAAGAACCAAGCCAAACCAAATCAAACTGTCTATTTTTAATTTTCGGTTTTCGCCAGTTTACTAGTTCGTGAACTTCAGTTCAGCTCCGCTTTTATCAAGGCTGAGCTGAAACCAATTTTTGCCAGCCCTATTGGAACGTATCTTTTTCATCAATTGACTCCTATAGGAGATATTATTACTTTTTCTTCATTAACTAAAAAATCATTTCATATTCGTTTGACCTTCTTGCTACCTTCATCTCTCACTTTTTATTGTTGATGATAGTTGCCTCAACAAGAAGCAGCTTTTGCTTCTGAAGACAGGTTGTTCTGAATTTTCCATTCCTAAGATTTTAAGAGCGGCCGAAAAGAGCATTTTAAAATGTGGTTGTGTATAGGTTGCCTTAATATTGACAACCCTTCATTTTTTTTTTCTTGGGTACCTTAAATTCATAGTATTTTAATGCCAAAGAAAGTACATATCCTTTATACTATTGATTATAACATCTATTTGAGAAAGTCATCCTGTAACTTCACGTTTTGAATTTTATTTGTGGAGCAGAGGCAAACCCATCCAGTGATGGAAACCTTCAAAGACTGCCTTCATCACTCTATGAATCTTTACAAGCTCTCGAAAAAGATGATGTTTTGCAGGATATAATTGGTGAAAAGCTTTTGGCTGCCATAAAAGGGATTCGCAAGGTATGCTTGAAACATGAATTTTGAATGACGATCACAAAGCAAGTTTAGTCATATTAATTAACAAACATATCATTACTTTTTGTGATTTATAACTGATAATTTTTCACCCTGTTTTTTCATTTTTCAGTCAAGTTCATGCATAGGTCATACTGCCTTGCATTAAAACATGCTTGAACTCTAATATTATTTTCAGTTAGGAAGGAAGATCCTGCATAAGAATTAGTGTTTAAATTTAGCAAGACATATGTTCACTTTCATAGACAATGCAGACTTTTCCCTTAGCAAGTCACGACTTTCTGTCACTGAAATAATCCATTAAAATCTGCCATTATGCTTTAGAAAACCCGTATATGAGTTTTCTTCTTAAAGAATTTACTCTTCAAGCTCTTGGTGGAAAAGAATGTGATAAAACATTTCTGTTCATGAATATTTCATATTTTCAGCAAATTATTATTGCAATTTCCACGAACTTCTGTTTTCTTCTTAAATTTACTTTTACCTCTCCATTACTTTCTCCTTAATACTAAATCATCTGTAAGCAACTTCTTTGTATCGTTCCAAGTTCCAACCTTATTTGTTTACCCATTAACAGAGAATGTAACTTCCAAATCCCACAGTGGTTATGTTTCTTAAACTTATGATTTAACTTGTGTATATCTTATATCAAATAGTACAATTTTTCTTTGTTTCTCGTATACATAAAGTCGTGATTGCATAATAAATGGCTGAAAGTCTTAGGTGAAATGGGTGTATGTTGGTTTAATTAGTCAAATCTCTTGGGGTGGTACAAGAGGTCTAGGTTTGAATCCTGCTCACATTAGAGTTGGGAAAGATTTTGGTTTACATGTATATGTAGCGCAATGTAGGTATGGAAAAAAAAAATATAATTTCTCTGAGGCCGGGAAAATATGAATCCTCACACTTAATTGTGTGGATTCATACAGCAAAAGTGAACAGCTTCTAACACAAAATAGACGGTAAGCAACAACGCATTATGCAGGCTTTGGACTGCTCTATTAGTTATTATTGGTATGAAGCCACCAGCATTCTAGTATGTGATTATAGGTGCTGGTGCTGATTTGAATTTTACTTGATTCCTAATCAGTCTTTGGTGCAAAATTGATAACTATGCTGAGCATGACTTGTGTTGTGCAGGCCGAAATCAACTACTACTCTCAAAATAAGGAAGCATGGAAACAACTTATACACCGCTACTAAGCTCATAACTTCTATGGCTCACAAAGGGTTTTGCAAAATCCTTTCTCCATTGTTGTGCAGCTGCACTTGCTATCCCTTTGTGGAAGTTGGTGTCAGGAAATTGTTGGAAAGATTATGCTATTTGAAATTTGAATAATAGGACAAGTTTTATTGTTACGGGCAGTTTCTTGGTAGAATTGCTCTTCCTTGATTTATGGATCCTATCTCTATGAGATGCAACCATGTATTAAAACTCTATTCAACAGAGGCTTCAATGTAATAAAAGATGAACTGAGTGTTTAATCCAAATTACAGAAATAAAAAGTGAAAATGATGGCCATCCATCATTGAAATTTGAAGCATCTACGACAATCCAAATCATTCAACATTACTTATTACATCCTGCAACAGCATCTGTTCTGAATCCAACAAATATTGACAAAAAAGGGTTGTCAACTACAAATAATTTTGAATGTGATAAGACCATGATCACTACAATTTACACACCCATACCCAAAACTTCTGCCAAGTTTTTGCAGAACTCGGTATCTACTACTGAACAGTGGGCATCTGAAATGAATTTAGAACCCAATGCTGAGATATTGGCTAGAGTGTCAAACCTGATTAATTCACTGTGGCATCAGAAAACAGGTTGAATCTGAGTTCACCTCCAAACCGTCTCATTTGCATCTGTGAAAATCGCATTGTACTGTTCTATTAGGCATTGAACAACCACGATAGCACCAAAGTCCATTGGCATGCCATCATCTAAATGAATGGCCGAGGAGGCATCCATACCTTCACTCTCTTCTGTACCTTTCGAAAGAATAGAATACAAGGGTTCTTATTGCATATAATAAGAATTTCCAACAACCATTCCATTTCTATAAAAACATCATCAGAAGAATGATTACTAGTATGAAATTGAATTATAAAAAATTAAAAGGAGAAAACCCAATAGAGAATTCAAAGACTGGAAATCACCAATTGAAGATATAAAAACATTCCAACTCACATCACATTCATACAACAGATGAGAACCTACTTGATGAACTTTTAAATCAAACGGGAATATTTTGTTGGCTGGGGGGAGGGAATCAACAGATTTGTGAAGCCTTTTTCCATTTTTCCAGGTCTGATTCAGTAGTCCTACTTGTTCATTAGCTTCTCATCTAGCATTGCTCCCTACTCTTTTCTTTTACATATTTTATTTCTTTTTTCAGTAAAAGTTGCAGTCAGCTCTTTCTCCTTTGCATAGCATTTTAGCATCCTCATCCGAAAGATTTATCTATTCACTTCATTGGTGCATACCAAATTTCATTAGCGATGAGGATGGTTCATGAATCAAGTTCTTTGTCATTTTGATAGTACGTAAAGGAAACTAGGGACTTATTCTCTAAGCCAAAAAAAGGTTCACAGGCTAAAAGACAACCTTTGGAGTGTAAGAACCTAATTTTTACATGATTTCTCAAGACCTAAAAAGGCGTGTGATAAACAATGTTCTATGAAAGAAAAGTCATGGCAAGCAATTAAATAATCTAGTCAGAATCCTACAAACAAACCAATCTTGTCCTATTTATTTTACAACATAACCTTGTTTGCCCTGATGACCGGAGCCTGAGGCCAACTTGAAACCATTTACTAAACATACAATCTCAAATTACAACCGACTTGTCACGTATTTAAAGTAATAAACCTCTCTAATCTGATAATTAAATATTTAAACCAATCCAGAAGATTTTTTCAAAAACAGCAAATCTGTTGAAAACATCAGTCACACATTAATACCAACTGATCTTGTTAGTCGTAGCTACGTTCTGCATACAATGGAGAACTACCCAGGTGTTTTGTAGTTTTAATGTGGTGATAAAGGTTTTTTTCTGCTACTGAAAAAGCAGTTATTGATGGAACAGGTTCACAGTTTGTTGCACATAGGACGACCATTACGGAAGACAAAAATCATGATAGAATATCTAATAATTTATCAATTTGACTTGATAACAGTTCGAAAGCAATATTCAGAGACTGGTCTCAGTTAAATTAATTTGAAAGGGCTTTAATTTTTGTACGACAGCATCACTCTCCAGCAAGCATGTCCCACACACCATAAGCAGGTGCTGGTTCCCTGTTCTTATCCGCAGGGCTTCTGGATGCATGATTCCAGTATTGCCTATGAACCTCTGGTTTCCCCTCATTCTGCCACATAATGACGGGGCCATTTCCATGGCAAGGCTTCGAGCATCCATCTTCAGAAAAGTAAAATCCCATATATTGTCAGGTATTTTTATCAACATGCCAACAACTTTTTGCAGATGTTTAAATAATAAAATCAACATTGAACAAAAAAAGGTTAGTTGGCCATAGCAAAGGATGCAGACCAACTTAAATAGCAATAACCTCATTCAAGCAACATATAAACTTGCATTTGGTTCTGATAAATAGCACAGAAGAGAATCAATAAGAAAATACTTGTACCAAGCAGCACCCAACCCACAGAGAAACCAAATTCAAAAAGAGAGAGAGAGTAGCTTCCTACCTCGTTCAGAAGTGGCTTCTAGCTAACACAGAGCAAAAGTGCAGTAACATATTCCAGCGTCATGTAGTTCACATTGGATAGCTTCTTCAATACATTTCTAATTGCATGTAAGCTAGAACGAGCAACCTTTATCTCGTTATAAAGCTCCGATGTTGTCAATGGCACAGGAAGGCTTGCAAGGTAGTATTTCTCTAGAGCTGCAACATCAACTGGAATTACACCCTCTGGCAGTGATGCATTGGTATCTGAAATATACAAAACAGAGATATCAAGAAATAACAACATTAGAACAGGATTACCAGCTGTCAACTCTCAGAAAAAAAGCGGCTGAATACATTGATTGTATGTAGAAACCAACTGCTGAATAACCTTTTTATCTCCCTCGGCTTTAAACAACTGTTGTGAGTTTAGTCCTAGAAATCAAAAGTAATACATAGTTTCCCTTTTTAGACTGAGAAAGTTGGAGAGCCGGTCTTTTTTCAGGGTATAGCGAGAGAATGACAGAGACTGAGTCCATGAAAATGTCACCACGACGCCCAATAGTGTGACGCCACGTTGATGTTTTGGGGACAACTGCCATCATTTTGTTCTGGAGCTTTATAACGGACGTAACGACTCTGTATTTGGAATTTACTGCGCGGGATGTTTCATTGGTATGAATAAACCTTGTTTTTAAAATAAAATAATACTAAAATATTATATCTGAAAATTTTAAAAATAAAATTATTCAAAATTATTTATTATAAAAAAAATAAAGTTAAAGATGCTGACTTTTTTATACAATAAAATTATTATTATATTATTATACATTTATATAATTTATTTTTCTACTAAAAATAATATTTTTCGACCCGACCCGACCCGGTGGAGGTTGAATCTTTTATAATGTGGGTACTAATTCTTTTTTATTGATTGAAATATATACATGATTAAATTGTAATAGAAGAGTGCATTAAGACAAAGACAAAGTAACGATTTTTTTTTTTTTTGTTTCCAAAAATAATGCCTAAGCCTAAGGCTGGTTTTCAGGTAGTGTCAAGCTTCTTGAATATTACTTTCGTCCCCCACTTCTCCCACAATTCTCTTCCAAAACCAATGCTCCCTCCACACTTTGTCCATCTGCTCAATTGGTACATTTTTGGTCTCCGGCAAAAGAAAATGAACAAATGAAGTCATCACCACCACCCATCCACCGAAGAAGAAGAAAGTCCCTGACTTAAAATGGCAAAGCATGGCTAGAAATGTCTGTGCAACAACGAAAGTAAACACAAAACTCACTGCTACAGTTATACTTTGCCCTGCTGATCTAATCTCCAGTGGGTAAATCTCACTTGGAACCAACCATCCTAATGGCCCCCATGACCATCCAAATCCTGCAACATATATGCATATCAAGATTAGAAGTATGTAAGCGTACAGTGTGGTCACTCCACCGTGATCACCAAGCTCAGCTGCCATGATTCCTCCCACCAGTATTTGACACAGTAACATCTGTATTCCCCCAACTAGGAACAACACTTTCCGGCCAAGTTTATCGACTATAAGCATCGATATGAAAGTTGAACCTGTTCCTACAACGCCCGTCACAACTGCAGACATGAGCGAAGCACTTACACCAAGACCAATTGTCCTGAACAGAATTGGAGCGTAGAATGCAATGACATTGATTCCTGTAACTTGTTGAAAAAATGGTATGGCTATTGACATTACTAGTTGTGGCCTGTATTTTCTTCGTATGATCTTCTTGAATGGGTTGTTAATGGTTTTTGCAATTGAGCTTGCTCTGATGAGATCATCGAGTTCAGCTTGTACATCCTCGGTTCCTCGCACACGTTGCAGCATCTGTTTGGCCTTTTGGTGATCGGAGTCGCGCTGGATTAGGCTGTTGGGTGTTTCTGGAAGGAAAAGTGCACCAAGCGTTAGTATTGAAGCAGGGACTGCAGCCATTGCTAGTGATATTCTCCAGCCCCAACCCCCTTTGATTTTTTCAGTGCCATAGTTAATAAGGTTAGCTGATAGAGCCCCAATGCCAATACTGAATTGGAAGCCATTGTTGATTGCTCCTCTGTATCTTGCTGGTGCCATTTCTGACAGATATAACGGAACTGCCTGCAAGTGAACGCATAATCATGATTACGTTGTACATTTATTTATTCAGTAAAATATTGCTAATGAATTATAACAATATGTTCCGAATCACTTACTTGGTTGGCAAAACCAACCCCAACACCGAGCAATACACGGCCAAATATTATCATATAGACATTAGTTGCTGCACCGCCGAGGGCTGCACCAGCGAGAAACGCAGCTCCGCCGGCCAAGATTGTGGGTTTGCGGCCAAAGTTTCCGGTGAGCGAGGAGGCAATGAAGGATGCAAAAAGGCCAGCAACATAGAGAGAAGATGTGAAGGAGGTTAACAGTTGGCTATCAAATTTGCAGTAGTTGCTAATCTTGGTGTCTTCTTTCATCTTTCTGTATACTTCTGGGAAGAATTTTTCCAAAAATGGGTCCATTGATGTCACCCCACCTTCAAATTTACTCTCACAAGTCAATATCCATTTAAACGAAAAATATTAAATGGCAATGTCTCAAGCCTTCTCAAAACAAATATTAATGGTCCGTTCAGTTGCAGGGAAGTTATGAGATTCTATAACATGAAGGATTATCAGTAAAAGGGAAACAGACCTGAAATACCAATATCATAGCCAAAAATGACACCTCCCATGGCAGCCATCATACAGGAGAAGACAACAAATGGCGTCATCTTCCCACTGTAATATTTCCCACCTTCACTCGTTATCGCCAACCCTGCTGCCATGGCTGGCCAAACTCTGAAACAGCAAGAGAGAGAGAAAACCGGGGAGCTCAAAGCTGCTGATAGAGAAGACAAAAAGTGAAAAAAGTAAGCAGTCTCTCTTGACTTGTACAAACTGAGAAGAGAAGACCGTGAAATAAGTAAGCAGTCTCTCTTGACTTGTACAGATAATCATCAGCCACACTACCTGACAGTATCCAATATAAAAATATCACTTCGGCTTTCTACCTTATATGTGGAGGAGAAAATTTAGAGAAAATCCCTAGCTTTTAACAAATTTTACTTTATTTAATTACTTTCACAAATATGACAGACAAATCCCTCTGTGTGTGTGTGTATATACATATATATCACATAAGCACCTGTAGGGATATGTTTAATATAACTTTTCAAGTAGTATTTTTGAGACTAAATCTTGTATTATTAGTGTTTCTAATAATAAAAAATTAGTAATTGTGCAATTGTCAACTATATTTCTTAATAAAAATTATGTAATTATTTTAATAGATAATTTTTTTAAAAAATTATATTATAAGACAAATGAAGTAAGAATTTTAAAACTTAAAATTAACATTTATTTTAAACAATTTAACCTTTGAAAAAATTTAAAAATTTATATTTTTAAAGTTCAAAATTTAGAATTTTTCTTATAAAAACAAAATTATTATTATTATTTTTTAAGTCTTATAAACTCTTAACATTAAAAAATATATATATATTTGACTAATAAAGAAGTCATGCCAAAGAAACACAAAGTTATAAGATTTAAAATTAAGAATTTTTATGTAAACTTTCTGAAAGTAAAAAATTTTCCAAAAGGTAAGGACTTTATCAATATTTACCCCGCCTTATATAGTAGCTTCGCTGTCAAACACCGTAAAACTGACATTTATTTATTTAAAAAAATACGAAAATTAAATATATTTTTATCACAATCAAGGAGAATCTCTATTATTTTATTTGTACCAAAATTTGAAATTGTAAATTAAAAATATAATAATAATAATAAAGAGAGATTCTTGCAATAAATGATTAAGAAAGTGTTATGCTGTACAGTTGTTGTCAATGATACCATGTCTTAGTAAAATTACTCTAAATTCACCATTTTTTTTTTTTACTTCTCTCTCGTAATATTTTTTATTATTATTTTTAAATATATAATATATTTAATAATAAAAATTTATATTATAAATTAATATTTTATTTTATTATATCTATTTTTATAATTTATATTTTATTATTACAATTAAAATTTTATTGTACTTTAATTAATTTCAGGAATTTCACATAAAGATTCCTAATTTTAAATCTTGTAATTTAGTGTCCAATTTAACATAAGTCATACTAAATGAGCACTAAATTACAAGATTTAAAATTAGGAATCTTCATGTGAAATTCTTGAATTAATTAATTTACAATGAAATTTTTTGAAAGAGTAGGGACTTTATCAATATTTTCCCCACCTATATAGTAGCTTGCCTCGTGTTATTTAAAATGGAAGAAAGTGAATTGTTGGAGTCATAAGAAGCTTCGCTGTCAAACACGTGATATTTATTTATTTATTTAATTACTACAAAATCGCGCTGGACCAATCTATTTAAAGTATGCGAAAATTAAAAAATAAAAAATTTTTATTTTATTTTATTTGAAAATTTTAGATTTTAAAAAAAAAAAATTTACAATAAATGATGAAGGAAGTGTAATGCTGTACAAATTTGTCTTGTCCTTTAAACTTACTTTACAAATATGTGGGTTCATTTCACATGGTTAATATTGGACTACTAAAACCACCTATCCTATATTCCGATTGCATCCCTCTTTAATGATTGTATGAAAGTGCACGTGCATTTGTTGTGTTGATCATTGACCCACTACTTTCATGGCTAAATCGGGTTGGGAGTTGGCCCATTTAGTTTTGAATTTACCAACTTTGTATGTCTAATAATGTCCTTGTAAAATTCCTCCATACTCATAATTTTTTGAAGTAATTGTCTCCTATTCCATGTATGTCTCATTTTAATCATTGAAACATAATTATGTCACATTAAGTTAACATAGTAAAGTAAGAGTAAGATAGTATTTACATAAATCTAACAGAGACCCATATTTATTTAAAATATACATACATACATATATATATTAATAAAATGTCTATTTATGTCTGTTTTACACGCAATTAAATTTTATGTTTTCACACTCTCACTTAACTTAACTTTACAACTCTAAGTTAACAATAATTTCACAATTTGGAGATCCAAGTTTGAAAACAAACCATAAACTTCATTCTTTGACTCCAATTTCGGTAAAAAAAAATATCATCTATTAATAAGTTTGATTAAAATTTATTTTTGGTTGTTTGTTTTTGTAATATAGGATTTTTCTAAAAAAATATATAACGTAATTGGTTGTTTCACTGTATTATTTAGTGATTAAAAAGTATTTTTATTTAAATCTAATGTAAGATAATTTATAGAAGGAGAATGACATAATTTTGATCAAAGGACTAATATTAATTACTTGTATACTTCTCACCTTGTTGAGAATAACAATCAAATGTAATATTTTAGAAGCAAATAAATTAAAATAGGTAATGTAAAAAGTTATACACACACACACACATACATATACATACATACATACATGTTTCTTTACTAAAAGTTTATCCTACTAAATAAATAAATATGTCTAATTTGAGTTTATTTATAGTATATTTATATATTGTTATATCTCAAAATTTTTGTTGTTGCTAACTTAAAATATTTTTTATTACAACTTAAAATAAAAAATAAAAATTTAAAATAAGATCAAAAATTTTGTATTTTAAATTTTTATAAACTATATTTTAAGTTAATAGTAATAAAATTTAAAAAATGTATCGATGTATGCATATACTATAATCAAAGTCACACCTCCAATTTAACATAACACTTTTATTTTTAATATCTATCTTGATTATAACCTTGAGTGATGCCTCCATACTTTCCAATTTAGAAATAACAAAGAGCAAAATTTTGAATGTTAATTTTATATACTCAACCCTAAAAATTAAAGGTCAATAATCATCAAATAATTCTAGATAGAAGGTATAGAAGCCAAGATGTAATGTCAAAAGCTCCAAGTAATTTAAGCCGTCCACCTTTCTCTTTTCCACCGATTCAATAAACGTATACATCAATAATCCACTTCTTCATTACAAAAGTAAGAGAGCATTTCTTTTTCTTTCTTTCTTCTTTTTTTAATTCTTTATTATAAAGTTCAGCATATGAATACTAATTCAAAATAAATTGACCATGATTAATAACAAACAAATTCAAAATAATTAATTAATATCAAATTAAAAGCAATGAATACAATAGATTTGGTGGGTGAGATTTCATTCTCATTGAGATAGTCAATATGAATCTAGTAAAGTGGGGTTTGTACACAAATAAATCCAAGACTCGACGCATCAAAATACCAATTAGAGTTGCATAATTTGTCCACTCAAATCAATAAACAAATCCACACCATTTATTTAATATCCAATCCATGAACATCATGCTCAATTAATAACCCCCTAAATGTCAATCGGGGCCGTCCAATCCGTAAAATCATGACAGGAAAATCGCGGGAATCTGGAGGAACTAACTATCAATAACCACCATCAACGGCAAAATCCGTGGAGAAATAATATTAAATTGTTAACTAGCAAAATACATGTGTGCTTTTTATTCAACGATCGTATCAATTCTCGACCCGACTTTAACCGACAAGGCTTTTCTTGAATATAGTATGGATTAAATAAGTGAGTGATAGAATAATGACTTGATGGAAGCCACACAGCTTGGTCAGTATTCTACTGCTTGAATGCTGTGTTTAGGTCACAGCTAGGGCTTCCGAAATGAGCATTTCAATCTTAAAATGATAGTTATGTTTATGTAGTACACTTTGATATAGAAAATAATAAATTTTAAAATTATAAAATATTATTTATATTTTTAAAATTTAAAAAAATTATCTAAATTTTTTTAATTTATTGTATATTAATCACAATTCAATACTTAAAATATGTTGAATTTATCTATATATCATTACTCGAATGTGTATATCTCGAATGTGTATATGTAAAAGTTAAAATTAATTAAGTTAAAATAAATACCTTATAAATAATATGTAGAGTGTGAATGAGAGATTTTAATTTTGATGCTATTTTAGTGAAATAAATGTTGAATGTTGATATTAAAGACAAGGAATTTTAGTATATAGAATGGACAATATATAAACTAGAGTTGCATGCTTTGATAGTTGGAGCTTATAAGCCTAAATAAGAGATAGTGATTGAGAGAATCAATTATTGTTTATGAAACTAATTAATTATTAATTAACTTCATTAGATTTTTGAAGATAAGTGCATGACTTATGTGTTCGAGTTAAAGTTAGGCCAATAATCAAGAGAGTATGACAACAATGTGATTAATTAAAAATTACAGAAAGAAAAGGGATTGCATGGATTGATGGCGACAACGCACATGTTTTTGTTCTTTAAATACCATCAATTTTCTAACTAGCGATCACAGTCTAAGTGTGCTTAGTAATCCTGTGCCTGATTAGCTATGGCTTCTAGCAGGACTGGTTTCCTTTTACTAGCTTTCTTATTCTTTTGCTACTTGGAAATGTGTTCTTGCTTCTACCCCAAACATCTAAACTTGTCAGCCGTTGGAAGACATTGGTCAACCGCCGGAGCCACCTGGTATGGCAGCCCTGACGGTGCCGGTAGTGACGGTAATGTGTATTTCCAAACATACATATACATACATGCATATATGAAGCGAGAGAATATTATATATTAATGATAAATGTATGCAGGAGGTTCTTGTGGGTATGGTAATACCGTGTCACAAAGCCCTTTCTCTTCTCTGGTTACTGCAATAGGTCCAACTCTTTACAAATCTGGCAAGGAATGCGGTGCTTGTTATCAGGTAATCAAAATCCTGACAAAAATATAGAAAGTGCTTCCTGGAGAAGCACTAGTGCATGAAAGCAGAAGCTCCTTAACTTGTGGAGATATGTTGCTGACTATGAGCAAGTCATCATGCCGACAAGTTGATAGGATCGAAGAACTATTTAATAACCACTATTCTTTTGTCTCCTTTTATAAAATTAGGTCAAGTGTACAAAACATCCTGCATGTTCAGGCAAACCAGTTCGTGTAGTTATAACAGATTTTTGTCCGGGAGGTCCCTGTGCGGAGGAATCTGCTCATTTCGATCTTAGCGGGACAGCTTTCGGTGCCATGGCCGTCCCCGGCCAAGAAGAGAAGCTTCGTGATGCCGGAGTTTTGGAAGTCCGATATGCACGGTGATTAAACAAAACTAATTTCATTTATTTAACACAGATTAATACTGATTTTACTTAGACAGTCCCAGAACAAAAGATACCTACTACAACTATTATCAAATTTAACTCTTTTTTCTGTCTAAAGATTATATTTTAAAAATTTACCTAAAATTTTAAAAAATAAACACTCAAACCATACCTAATTTTACTCTAATAATTTTGTTCTTAAGTGCAATATCAAATGCAACATTTAACCCTTTTAAATTTTTATAGAGTAGACTTTTTTTTAAGAGTGATTCCAAAAAGGCTGTTACCAAATTCAGTCTTTATTAACTTGGAAACTTCCAATAATATTAGTCCAAAAGGAAAAAATAAATAAAAATAAAAATACCGAACTTTGAATATGCATGCATGCAAAGAATTATTTAATTAATAAATTAATTGGTCATGCATCGTTAGTTCATTTTGAACCAAATTAATAATAAACTATTTGCATGTACATACGACAGGGTTGCATGTGATTATTCAGGAAAAACCATAGCATTCCACGTTGACCAGGGATCAAACCCTAACTACTTCGCCGTCGTGGTTGAATTCGAAGAGGGAGACGGCGATCTTGCCGGCGTTTCACTGAAGGAGGGCACGAGCGGTGACTGGCAAGGCATGCAACAATCGTGGGGTGCGGTGTGGAAGCTGGATGCTGGCCGGGAATTACATCCTCCGTTGTCAATCCGGCTGACATCTCAGTATTCAAAACAAACCCTAGTGGCTAAAAATGTGATTCCAGATGGATGGAAGCCTGGAACTACATACAGATCCTTGGTTAATTATGAAGTCTAGTTTTGTTTTTTTATTAATTTCAGTAATTAACACTTAGCTAGGCACCCATGCCAGTTATTGGAACATTGAGGTGCAGGGCATATGTGTAATGTGTGCATGATTGTGACAAAATAATTGTCACATATGAAATGAAATATTAAATAATATTATGAGATTATATGTTGGACAAGGTAGTGATGCCATTTGTTTTAATTTATAACATTTACACAATTTAACCGTTAATTTATAAATTAACGAAAGTATTTTTACAGTAAAATTAATTATATTTAATCGTTAATTAATTTATTTTTAAGGGTGTTTTTGACTTTGTGTATTACTTTATATAATAAAATTATAAATATTACAAGCTCTTGAGATTATGTTGGTGTGTTAATAAGTGAGATGTAGGGCCTTATTTCCAATTAAGCTTTCAGTGAACCTTCTCGACTTGGGCTAGAACATTATAAGCAGGCCAATTTAGGGCCAGTAACTTGTACTGGGCCTACGTCCAGGCCGCCGGACTCGTTGAACCCGACCCAGATTCTCAAAGCTGAGTAAATATATCATCCGGTGGTGGTTTGCTCAGAGCCTAGTATGTATTTCATCTGGTTTGCTTAGAATTCTCCATGTTTCACTCTGCTTCTCTGCTTTTGGTAAATACATTAACTGTGCTTACATTCTCTAGTTCTACTGACCTTTTCTGTTGAATATAACTCGGTCAAAAACCCAGAAATTTGCTTCTTCGTCGGGTACTGTGCATTTTGATTGCATCCCGTGAGGGACAATATTACAAAAATGCATGACCCATATCACGATCTTGCAGTCACCAGAGCCGGCTCCCCAAAGACAACAACCAGTAAGAAACCGTCACGTCGCCGGTCCAAGTAGGCCAGAGGTCAAACTCAAGCGCCATTATTAGGTAAATCAATCAAGCCAATTTAGCGGGTACCAGAGCAGAGTCCAGGATCAATCAAGGAGGGAAAGCGAGGTCACGTGAGGGGCGGCACGTTTGGTAATCATTCCACCTCTTTCTCTTTGAACTCTGCTTTAGCCATGGCCAATTCTGTTTGACTAGTAACAGAAGTTATGCATACGTTCTTCTTGTAACTCTCTCTATGAGTTTATTGCAAGCAAAAGCGAAGCATATGCTTTTTCCTACTCACAAAATTGGATTTAAAGGTCCGTCGATTTATTTTTCTTGCGTCTTTTGCCTTCTGTTTGGTCTTCAATGTCGGCTTCGATCAAAATTTAACCACAAAATATCCTTTGATTGCAGGTATTTGAAGTAGCGTCTAGCTCTAAACCCTTTGTAGTTCTGCATTTTCTCTCAAAGGTATAAGCTTTTGTGATTTCTCCGTTACTTCTCTCTGGTACTAGCGAGGAAAATTGTCTTCAAAATTTTACTGTTTGCAGTTTGGATGGTGAGAAACCGAAGAAAAATGAGAGAAAACACGGTTCTTTTATCAGTTTCTCATCAGTCTTCATGTTCATGCATTCACGCCTTGATATCAATCTTCTCTGCTTCTTGTTGCTGGGCTTCAACGTGTTTGGTAAAATCTATATATGATTTATATAAAAATAAAAATAAATTACCCGGGCATTCTCGCTGAAGTGCGCTGCAACTTCCGATTATCAGACTCGTGAATTTTTATTTTCCGACTGACTGATCCTCACCTTTCCCATATTCCATCCATGTACAATTGAATTCAAATGTGTATTTAATAATAATTAGTACGTCAAGGTCAAACTATAGTCAATTATTTGGTTAAAAATTGTATTTTCCAGAGTAGGATTACATAACCATTGGTGTTACTTCGAAGCTAGCCACAGCTCCCCTGTTGGTCCCGCACTGTTTCGATAAAGAATCATCACTCTTTCTTCTACACAATTCTAACAACACTAGCAGTACCGCATGCCGATTAATATTGCTTAGACATAAGGAAAGCAAATCAGTGACGGTGAAAGCACTCGCCACAGAAGTGACATCAGAAGCAAGAGCACATACAAATATGGTGAAGGCCATTAGGGTTTATGAATACGGCGGCCCTGAGGTCTCTTTTTTCTCTCTTGAACACTGTAATTTGTTCTTATTGACATTGATTTGTGTCTTTATGTAAATTGATTAATTGCTTTTGGAGTTGCTTTTGTTTTTTTTTTCAAAAAAATTCATTGATCAAATTGTGACAGCCTACCTGGATAATTTGTGTAAAGCATAAAACCCATTTCAAGTTTCAGTTGTTATAGCTTGTTTGTAAATATTGTGACAAATAATAGCTCTCTAAGAAATTTATGTGATGGTAATCTGGTAATCAGGTAATGAATATAAAATATAGCAGTGATTTTGCTCTCTAATTCATAAGGACTCAAACTTTTTGTGCTTTACTTGAATTAAATGTTTGGTTGAGAAGAGATTGCATCTAATTTTTAGTATGAAGATCCTTTCTCGTGTAACTGCTTACTTATTGCAGTACATAATTATGGTAGGTTCTTAAGTGGGAGGATGTGGAAATAGGGGAACCAGGCGAGGGTGAGATACGTGTGAGAAACAAAGCCATTGGGGTTAATTTCATCGATGTGTACTTCCGCAAGGGAATTTTTAAGAGTTCGGCAATACCCTTCACCCCAGGTTTGGTTCTTTTCTTTCTAAGTTTAGTGGCATGGTAAGTGCTGGTGGCATATATT
The DNA here is from genome assembly GCA_032402905.1 of Khaya senegalensis. Classification (NCBI taxonomy): domain Eukaryota; kingdom Viridiplantae; phylum Streptophyta; class Magnoliopsida; order Sapindales; family Meliaceae; genus Khaya; species Khaya senegalensis. The sequence continues at coordinate 8,358,216 of CP135558.1, read as the reverse complement.
GTTGAATATTGTGGAAGGTTTTGTGCGGCATCTTGTGATTGTTTACTCTTGTCTCTAAAACTGATGGTATATATGCGATTAAGATTTGCTAGTATTGGTAGAAAATATAAGAAGCAATTGCATGAGAGGGAATATTCCTTCAGATTGCCCTTCCAGGTGACTGTGATTACTAAGGATTATCCCTCCTGAAATCTAAGGAAAAGATTTGAGTGAAATTTTCTAAGTGTCATTTTGGCGTGTGCTTTTTGTCTTAAGAAACTTTGAGTGGCAGATTGAAAAATGATCTCCTCTGGGTTGTAAACAACTTTTGTTCTTCCATTACAGGTAGGGAGGCTGTTGGAGAGGTGATTGCTGTGGGCCCTGGACTATCTGGAAGGAAAGTTGGAGATATTGTAGCTTATGCCGGCAATCCGTTGGGTTCATATGCGGAAGAGCAGATCCTTCCTGCTGACAGAGTTGTTCCTGTTCCTCCTTCTATTAATCCTACTATTGCAGCATCCATTATGCTTAAGGGTATGACAACTCAATTTCTACTTCGCCGCTGCTTCAAGGTAGGTTTCATATGCATCTTGGAGCATTTGCTATTCAGCAAGTTCCAGTATCAGTTTACCAAATAATATTTTACTAGAAATCTGAAATCATATGAGTTATATTGGGAGGCATTATACTTGTAGAATTCATATTTGCTATCACGTGGATTGTGATTGGGTATTTGTTTAGGGACTGTAAGGTGAAAAGGACTACTAAAATTGTGCATGGCATGATCCATTTACAGTATGGATATGGATAAAAATAAAAATAAATTGGACAATAGTCTTACTTTTTGTGGGGAGAACCTTGGATTGGCTTACTGCTGGCTAGTATAATACAGCTAACAACAGATCGTTTTAACTAATTCCTTCTCTGGCTGGAGATCTCTACTGATGATGGCTAAAAGGAAAATTTTAACTTAATAGACATTTAAATTATTGAAAAAGCTGTTTGAATGAATGTATTGTTTATCTCTTAAGTTATATCTGATTGTAAATTGCCATGACTATGTTCCCCAACCAGCCAGAGTAGGAGTAGCTCTCCTTTCCCTGTTTTACCTCAGTTCAAAAATTCATTACATCATTAGATGACATGATGGGATTCTCTTGTATACAGGTAGAACCTGGGCATACAATCCTTGTTCATGCTGCAGCTGGTGCGGTTGGATCTCTTTTATGCCAATGGGCATATGCCCTTGGTGCAACTGTCATTGGCACTGTCTTAACCAAAGAGAAGGCAGCTCAAGCCAAGGATGACGGATGTCGCCATGTTATACTCTACAAGGAAGAAGATTTTGTTGCTCGTGTCAATGAGATAACATCGGGCAATGGGGTCGATGTTGTCTATGATGCTGTTGGAAGAGACACTTTTCAGGTATTGTCAGTATTCTCATTATCTGTAGATGATTGAATCAGTGAAAAGGATAATAATATATAGGTCATACAATGTTAGTGACAACTACACCTTTCTAATGGGCACGGTCAAATGATGTTTATCCTTATATATGTTTCTTTAATTCAGCTTAAAATATTTTTAGCCGCTGATGTAGCTGTGTTAGGATAGGTGATTAAGTTTACTTGAGGCTTAAGAGAAATCTGCTTTCACAAGTGGGACCAAGCAAACCTCATCTTCTTCTTCTTCTTCTTTTTTTTTCTTCCTGTTGTTTCATGATCTTAATGACGCATTAGCTATATTAAATGCCTAGAAGAACTTTTAACTCAACTAAGTTGTTCTTCGTTCAAGTTGCTATAACTCAATGTTGATTTACCCAACTTGTCCATAGTGAGTCTTCATTGATTTGCCCTAGTCGGTTGTGTTTATTTGGAAATACAGTCTAGTTGCTCTTTTTTATACTCCTCAAATTTGTTAGGAAAGAATTCCTAATATGGAATTTTAATGATAATCAGGGATCTCTGGCATGCTTAAAGCTTCGGGGTTACATGGTGAGTTTTGGGGAGTCATCAGGCGCGCCAGATCCAATTCCATTATCAGCTCTAGCACCAAAATCTCTGTTCTTGACGAGGCCTTCTCTAATGCAATACACTGTAACTCGAGATGAGCTGCTGGAAGCTGCTGGCGAGGTATTTGCCAACATTGCATTGGGCGTGTTGAAGGTTCGCGTAAATCACACATATCCCTTGTCACAGGCAGCGCAAGCACATGCAGACCTTGAAAGCCGGAAAACATCTGGGTCAGTCGTGCTGCTTCCATGAGGCAGCATCACAGGCCAAGTTTTCTTTTTATCTTCATAAGTTGGTGGCGATATGCTCGTCATCATTTGAATATTCAATCAACTTGACAGAAGTCTCATGGACTGTATGTATGTATGTCTGTATGTGTTGACTGTTCATATTTCCTCGCATTCACGTGTAACACATCCGACCAGTGAACAAATGCATGACCTTTAAAACAATCTGCAGTGACCAGAACCACAACTCAAATCCAAAACAACCCACTAACAAGCCGCCACGTCGTCAAAAAGTTCAAAGCAAGTGACCAATTCTATTGGTCCAATTAGGCCAATGGTCAGACTCTGCATTATTAAGAACAACAAAGACGTTGATAATAAAGGGTTAAAATAGGCAAATTAATCAGAACCATTTTAGAGCGGGTACCAGAATCAATCAGGTGGGGGAAAGCGAGGTCACGTGAGGTGCAGCATGTTTGGTAATCATTACCAACCCAGAGAAATGCTCCTGCCATTGCCAATTCTGTTCCACTAATAACAGAATATTATATTTAGTCTCTTCTTCACTCACACACGCACACAAGCGAAGCTTTTGGTTTTTCCTTCTGACAGATTTTGATTTAGAGGTCTGTTAATTTATTTTTATTTCTTCTTTTCGGTTCATTGATTTGTTCTAGTGTTCTTCATTCTCAGCTTCGATCAAATTTTAACCACGATAAATCGTTTGATTGCAGGTGTTTGAAGTAGGGTTTGCTGGCCAAGGTATAAGCTTTTGTGATTTCGCTTTTGGTTCACTCTGCTGCTAGGAAGGAAAAATATCTTCAGATTTTTATTGTTTGCAGTTTGGATAGTGAGAAACCAAAGGAAAATGAGAGAAAACTAGGTTCAGTTCTCAGTTTCTCTTTCTCATCAACCAAACTAACGAAGTTCTATTTTCTCTTCTTGTTCATGCATTCATGCCTTGATATCAATTTTCTCTGGTTTTTCCACGAAAATAAAACTTGCTTTCGTTGATTTTAGAGCGGATTTCAACGTGTTTGTTAAAATCATTTTCATTCAGTCCCATTTGATCGAACACTTTCAATACTCCTTTGATCTGAACAACCAACATGCAAGAACCACCCATCCCTTTTCAATATTCGTAACTTCATTCAGTCAAAACTCTCATTAATTTCTCCTACTATTTTTGGTTCAAACTTCTCTCACTCTGCCAGTTCAGGTCACCGAATCTCTTTCCATGTCAGTGCTTCAATCTGTCCTTGCACAGCCGCAATCCTTTAACTTTACTGGAAATAGCCGCAACAACCAACCTTTCTCTACCTCCATGCTTGCTTGCTTTATTTATTTTTTGCATTTCCACTTTGATATATTTTTCATTACCATCAAACTCTACGCTGTTTTGCGATTTCGGCTCTCAGATTGACGACGATGAAGGAGATTGAGAGCGGCTGTAAGCTCAACGATGCAGTTATCAGCCTCACTGTAAGCTCACTCTCACGTATTTCCATTTTTCTGTTACTCTACTTAAACAAGAACCACACGCTCGCACTTGACAGTACTTCACGCGCCAAATACCCAATCATCAGATTGAAACTACCATCAACAAAAATCAGACCCAATAAACGACAGATAATTGAGTCTCCAATACAATGATTCCAAACATATGGGTCCACAAATGATGAAATTGGCTTTTCTGTCTCCTTCACGTGCACCAAACTCGCGTGTGAAGTTATACACAAATCAGCATTGTTCTGTTGTACGTGTGGATTTGTGACTGCGATTAAGGAACAACGAATTTCATTCTATTGATTACAGACAGCGTGGACGGCTGTCCTGACTATAAAACTTACAATTCATTTGTTTATGTATGGTGGCAGGAAATGATGCATTCAAAATGGCAAGAAGAACAGCAGCAAGGGCTCCAAAACGACGGCGGAAAAGGCACTAGTTTGGGCAGACAACTACTGCTTCCTGCGTCTTCACCAATTTGTAGCAGTGGTATTAGTACACTTCGTAACAAAGAAAAATTCGTATCAACTTTCCCATTCCAATTTTGCCCAGGACAACAAACTATATTTACTTCAGAAAATCCTGCAGGTCGTATTAAGGTGTACTCTTACTACGAAATCGATCATGCAAAGCTGCCTGTGAATGCCCCGGATCAGATCAAGTTAATCCGAGTTGTAATGGTAAAACAAAACAGAACCCACTAGTTCAATCCGAATATTAATCTATTAAATTATCTCTTTTTTTTTTTACAGGTGAGTGAGAAGTCTGAAACCAATGTGACAGTAAGATTCCCAAGCGTAAGCACCCTTCGCGCACACTTGAGCGAGGGTAACTGTAGGAAAGAACTGGAAGTAAAGAGGCTGCCTTCACTGGACGAAAAGTACACGATGGAGCCGGGTGTAGCAGGAGAAGTACTTTGCAGGAGAGTCCAAGCTGACGAGATTGGAGAGAATAGAAACTCATGGGATTTCTGGGTGGTCCCTTCTTGTAATGTTAAGGTTGCCGAGAAGAAGGGTTTATGCTGGTCAGAGCTTGAGAGTAGTGGGATGGTGAAGTGGGGAAGGAGAAAGAAGGTTAAATACCTGGGTCGGTATGAAGAGGAGAAGAGTGAAGGAAGAATGAGCGGTCATGACTGTGTTAGTGGTGAATCTGATAAAGATCAGGAGGAGATGGAAAGTTTTTCTGAAGAAGAAGAAGATTTGAAGGCTGTTTTATCGCTTGAGGCTGAGAAGAAGGACCGCAAGAGAAAGCGCGTTGTTTCTCCTAGATGTAATAAGCCATCCAAAAGTGAGAAGAAGAAAAAGAAGAAGCAAGTAGTCAAAAACTCCAGTGACAGATGGTCCAAAGAGAGGTAATTACTTGATTTGGTAAAAGTACAACATGCATAAATTTGCTTTGATACCTAGAGGGTTCGTAATTATAATATTCTTAATACTTGCCGGAATTGATTGTATTTGATAAGTGTTTTGTTAGAAGTAGTTTTATAAGAAGTACTTTAAGTGTTTCTATTAGAGAAATGCTTTTGTTTGGCTCCTTTTTTTTAATTACAAAAGCATTCTCAAACACACTTCATGTCCGATTGAATTGTTTTTGAGAAACACTTTTAAGTGTATCCGTAAAATGTGCATTTTTTTAGAAGTGCTTTCCGTGGACTAATTCAATGAAGCACTTTTAGAAAGGGCAATTTTATATTCTGAACTTTTTGCGAAGGTATACTTTGGCCGAGGTAAATATGCTGAAAATACTAAAGGAGAAAGGTGCAGTTTATGGTAAGCCAATATTAAGGCCAGCGCTAAGATCAGAGGCTAGAAAATTAATTGGAGACACGGGTCTTTTGGATCATTTGTTGAAGCACATGGCGGGGAGGGTGGCGCCTGGCGGCCAAGAGAGGTTTAGGCGGAGGCACAATGCTGATGGAGCCATGGAGTATTGGTTGGAAAGTTCTGATTTGATTAACATTAGGAAACAGGCTGGAGTTCAGGACCCTTATTGGACTCCACCAGCTGGCTGGAAACCAGGTGACAGTACTACTCAAGACCCTGTTTGTGCTAGAGAGTTCAAGCAGCTCAAGGAAGACATTCACAAGATGAGAAAGTAATGACCAATTTCCTGCCTTTTTCTATATATATTATTTTTAATTTTTTGCTTTCTCGGTATTAATTGCACACTTATATATTGATCTCATTTGTTTCCTATATCATGTTTAAAAAACTACAGGGACATGCAGGATCTGTTGTCCAAGAAGCAAGAGGATGATCTGACTATTGTGACCACCCCAAGTTCTTGCGTTACGAGTCAAAACTTCGAGCATGACAGTTGCTTGCTTCCAATGAAGGTAAATATTGAAAGGTAAACTGGATTCTAGTTTTCTGTTCTATTATTAACTGTTTGTTTGATTGTTTTGACAGGATAGGTATGCAGATTTGATGAATAAGAAAGCTAAGATTGAGGTACTAATGATGGAAATTTCTCAATCTTTGTGCGGAATGGAGGTATTTTACCCTTCGGTTCCGAGTTTCTTTTGATATCATAGTGAGTATAGGATGTGAATGATTGGTGATTGCTTTATTCCACCGAGTAGAATCAATATCCTTGTATATAGCCCCTAACATCTTATTAGTCCTTGAGTTTGAAAGCACAATTAACGTTTAGAAAGTTGCTCCACTGTATCAAAATGTATAAACACTTTTTTTGAGTATGCTTTTATAGATGTTTTTGGTCTAAGTCACTTGTAGTTAATGGGGTTGTGGTAAGGGGTAACATCAACATATACTAGATACGATTGACAATTGATTAATTTAGTATTTATTGCTGTCTTTGCTACATTTTTTTTTTTTATTTTAACAACAATTATTGTTATCAATATATATATATATATATATTATTTGATTCTGTAATGAAAATTCTTTCCGTTATGCTCTCTTGGTTACTCTTTAAAGGTATAAAAAATTCACATTAATTGTCATAAGTTGCATCGTGCATAAATTTCTAAAGAGATAAATGATGATGGCATGGTATAAAATATTAAATGGCGATTCCTGCAGGAAGAAATGGAGAAGCTAAAATCATCAGTGGAGGAGTCAAACAAGCTGGCAGAGTCAGCACCAAAACTACTATTAAAAATGGGATCAATCACAATACCACCATCAGGCACAGAAAAAGAAGTGGATCAAAAGGAGAAACAAACATTACTAACTTCAGATACTAAACAAGAAGATGATAGGCAAGGGGGCAATAATATCAAGACAACAACAAAAGCAATAGGAGAGGATAAGGCAGCAAAAATAGAAAGGCTGAAGAGTGGGTTCACAATATGCAAGCCACAGGGGACCTTCCTGTGGCCGAACATGGGCATGTCCCCTCAGCCTGATAAAGTTGTTGTCCAGCTTGAAGACCTATTTTCGATCCATACACCGCCATCAGTATCCTCTTCCACCGCCTCATCATCAGCACGCCACCTTCTCTCTCCCACTTCAAAATTTGGGCCTATCCCAACTTCCCCTGTGAAGCCATTGCCTGAGAAAAGACCTGTTACTGTCACTTTGACCGCGGCTGTCCCCAAACCTTCTTATCCTCTTCCTCTTGAAATTGAAGCCCAGTTGGAGAAAAATGCCGGCGCTGCTGTTATTTCTACGACTACACGTACCACCAAAACCTCTGTTATTAACCTCAATGAAGTAGCCTGCCCCTCCACTTACCAAAGAAGAAATCAGAGTGAGACCACCATTACTGCCAACCCATGTGTATGTACTGCTGCTTCACTATGTCAGTTTTAACTTGTTTTGCTATTTGCTATTATTTTAAGATGGCAAAATGTAACCCCCTTTGTATTTCATGCATTTTGATGGCAGTTGGGAGATGCTAAGAAAGAGGATGAGATGAGCCAAAGAGAAGAAGACGAAAGAAAGGAAATCTTAAGGGACTGTGACCAGAAGCAAAAGGGCTACTCTTCCTCAGCGTCAACATCGTCTTTATGCTTGTCAATGGGAGGTGGGACTTGGCTGGCTCTAACTACTCCTAACCCACCTCTGGATAGTAATCCTACACGGGATTGAACATTATTGCCAATGCCATCACCCTGGTTTGGTTTTTATATATCTCTTGTTTATGCAAGCAAAGAATGAGTACATTCTTACATTCACAGGAAAAAAATATGGAAGATTGGTGGGGGTTTTCAGTTATTGCTCTTATTTTTGTTTCAGGAAAGGGAGTTTATCTTTCTGGATTTATATAATAGGTACTTATACAAAGATACAAGGGAGAAATTGGAGTTATCGTTGAACAATTGTGATTAAGCTTCCCGTTTTGGGGAAAAATATTTGGAGGAAATGAAAATACTCTTGTTATTGCCCTTGCTATGTGCATGTTGGTTGCCTAATTTCCTCTCTTTCTGCTTAGAATAACATACGTTGCATGCGCAATAAATGAGATCTAAAAACAATGTTCCAAAACATACAATTCTGTAGTCACATATGCAAGGAGAAAGTTAATGTTTGAGATTCCTCAACTCACAACTGTCAATGACTTCCTACAGCCATATTTGCTCAAAGAAAGTCTTACATGGAAACGCATTACAAAGTTGCAATTGGTCCATTCAATGAAAAACCCACGATAAAAATTAGCCAATAAGTGATTAAAATAAGTGCAAAGAAAATTTTAAAATATGTGAACATGGTTCTCTTAAACAGATCCCATAAAAAATGTTGTAACACAGGACTTCCTTCTTTGGTCATAGCTTGGCTGAGTTGAGTGACTTTTTCTTGCTTTGGGGATAAGTGGGTGTTTCATTCAACTTCCATGAATTCGTCACCTTCTGAATTTCGTTCTTACTAAAAACACTATTCCTCCTATAATATATCACCGAGCATCGTCTTTGAACCAAATATCCGAGGGGTAAGGTTAACTTCTCCCCTAGGGCTCAAATAAAAAGTGAATAAATTATATCTTTAAATGATGGGATTAATAGGTTTCTGACAAACCAATGCAATCCATAAAAAAATAAATAAATAAATAAATTTCTATAACTTGGAATATACGTTTGAGCTATGGCTGTCAAGGCCTCCAAAGGTAATACAACCAGAGAGTGCGGTTATGAGCTTCTTTATATCATCCGTTGTGTGCACTGCAGTTAGCGTTACTCGTAACCTATTAAAGAAGTAAAGATGAGATAAAATTAATCAATGAAACAATCCATCGCAGACAAATTTAACATAGAAATCACAATGCTTACCAAATCAGCCTAGGTTGATTCTCTCTGACATGATTTACAGGCCCAAAATTATCCGACTTGCATTTTAGCTATTAACTACTTTGTCGATTTCTAAAGATATTTTAATGTTTGTAAATGCTCTTTCATCGTACTTTGATTTATGCTGAACTTTGGTGTATTGCTTACCACGTGAATCCAACTCACCAAATTGCCAGATGTAGTTTAGAGTACAAATACAGGAAATTGAAAGTCAACACATTAAATCGATGGTTCATGCATGTATGAAGATGCATGCATCTGTACGAGGAATTGCAAATAAGCATTCCTCACATCAATTATAAGGTCCTAACATTTATAATTGTGATTCAGACATTGGTGGCCATAGTTGGTTTTGTACCAAAAATTAAGTCACAACAGCTACAGAATTTTCGGGAAAATATGTGGGAACACCTAAGGGGGAGTGTATCTAACGATCACTCTCTAAACTAATGACTGAAGGCACTGGTAGTCCACATCATAGGAAAGTCAGCAAAACATGTGAAACTAATTAAACGTGTTAACACAGAAAGTTACTAAACAATTATGAACTGCACAAACCTGCATGAGTTGGCAGGCACTGTTGGGGGTCTGATCGCAGTCACATGAAAACCAGATTTTAGCAAATGCCTGTTCCATGAAGATTGAGACAGTTAGAAGTTGCTTTACCATTAACTGCAATCACACACACAAAAGAGAGGAGAAACCTGCTAGCTTGCAGGGCCTTCTCTTCACTCCCTACTACAAGAGATATTATGGGGCTTGTGATGGGGATTCCAGTAAGAGCATGGAAGTCTCGAACCTGATTCCAAATTGCACTTCTACGCCATGTTTCCCTTTTTGCCACAATAATGGCAGCTGCTAAGTTGTACTTATTTTGTCAAAGATAGAAAATACCATAACCAGAAGGCAATGCCCACACTTCTAAATTGTGCATGAGGTATACTAACATACTTTTGACTAAACAAGTAAACAATTGCTCAATTTGTGATATACCATTTTATAAGTGAACAATCTTACAACATTGCTTTCCCCGAAACACAAAAATAACAACTCATCGTGTTAGTGTTTTAACCTTTAAACATGTATAACATATACCATATGCCGCTATTACTCATTAATGAAACTAACCAAGGCAGAATGAGCATTAAAAAAAGAATGCTGACAAATTAACCGCGAGGAAAAGAATACTATTTACCATGTGCAGCAGCAGCAATGGGGACTGGTGCAGCTGTTGAAAATATAAAAGAACGACCCCTAGATTGTACAAGTTTCTTCCACCTTCGGCTGTTCAATTGGCATTTGAAAATGTGTAAATAATAAACTTATCATGACCATCATCACATGCTATAGTTGTTAAAGATAGGGTGTCTATAGAAACTCAGTCAATCTTCACTTGGTTCAAGATGTGAATGCTTAATTTTTCTTAGGCTACCACACACCCTAACCCCAACCCAACTCATGTGCAAACACAAATAAAAGAAATTTACCCTCCAAGGTTGATGTGAATACTTAATTCACCAAGTGAAACAATTTAAAAAGAAAAAGAAAAAAAGAAAGAAAGTTGCAGATAATATGTTGAAGAGCTAAATGACCTTGTTGCAGGCTGCAAAGGGGCAACCATTTGCAACAGAACAGGACTGTGTTGTGTTTGTTGTTCACCGGAACCTTAAATGGTATGTGCAAATGAATTACCTGCATGCAATGAAACCGCCATGACAACCTGCTGCCTTACTCAGAGTGCCAACGCAAATGTCTACTTCTTTTTCACAATTAAATTCCTCAGCCACTCCCCCGCCATTTTTCCCACAAACAAATGTTCCATGAGCCTGAAAATAATCAGCAGAGAGTTCTTAATCATTGATAGAGTATACTTTAAGCGCATATGTGAACAAGAGGACAAGTTGCTTTGTATCATTCACATGACCAAGCATGAACTACTTGATGATTGAGAACAATCAAACTTTTTAAAAATGAAATTCCAGACCTTTTTGTCTAGCATAATTTGAAGTCTTTAGCTGTCCAATAAATGCATGAGTTTGCAGTTCAATCCATGGCCAAGTGTATAAACCCATAACAATTTCTTGAAAGTGACAACTTACATCATCTAAGACTAGCAAAAACCCATACTTCCTACGAAGCTTCACAAGTTCAACCATTGGTGCAAAGTCTCCATCCATACTAAACAAGCTGTAGAAAGTAAAGGTTGAAGCATAACCATCAAACCAACTAAATAAACACTCATGAACACATTTGTATTTTTAGCAGTTAAGCAAAACTAGGTAATGTATTAACATATTAAACTGATACATCTGTTAACACAACCGGTAGTAGTACAGCTACCAAAGTCCTAGACACCTCTAGCCGTATAATTAATTATAAATATTCCCAAAAGACTAAACAGAATAAGTAATTAACTCAATCAGGCTTAAACTGTGGGGCTGCTTGAGGCTTAGTCCTTGCGTTTTAGGAATTCCAAACGCGCACCTTAAAAGTTTCCACACGAAAACTTAAGTAAGAAATATATATCTCATCTTCCTAGTTCCCTCTTAGCCTTCTCTCATAAAGGCCATGATGCCTAGAAACACCTACCTCTGCAAACCTGTAGTTGGGATCTCTCTAATAAGCAAGCCTTGTGATTAGATGCATATTTTCACATAGGTATGATACAACTCCGCTGATTTTTACCATCTGATCCAACACTAGTTTTTATTTGCTTTTAAAGGAGAAATTACAAAAGGCAAAAAGAAAAAAATACAAAGATATCTTTGAGCGTGGTGCTCTAAACTCATATGTAGTGTTGTCCAAGATCTCCATCAGTTTTGTTATTTTTATTGGCTAAAGGTAGCACGAAAGCAATGTTAATGAAAGTAGTTCTAAAACATGACTACCTGTCAGTCACGACAACTTTTTTCTTCATTGTGCAACCTGATCTGTCATAACACAAATTCAATGCCATGATAAGAGCATGGGGCAGCATAAATACAATGACAACAGAGACATGAAAAATCAAGTGATGGGCGAAATCTTACAACAGTGCATTGAGGTGGGACATGTCACAGTGTTTATATACAAACACTTCTGCGCATTTTGTTCGCACAGCAAGATGTATACCATCAATTATTGATGCATGATTTAGAGCATCAGAAAATATGGCGATTTTTTCATCATTCAAAGGTCTTTCACCTCCATCCAAGAGAGAGGTGATACTTCCAATTGCTACCATCACAGCCATATTAGCTGCAAATCCTGTGGGACAAAGAAGACAATCCTAGAGCGAAAATTGCATCAAGAATGGATAAGCTTTAGATGACTGGATGACTGTAGCAAATAAGTCAAGCAACATAGAGTTGAGAGTCAAATGAACCCAATATACTACAGAGACTTTACCTCGTTGAAATCAAATTGTTCATTGGTCTTAAAAATAATACATCTAACATTTTGTACTCCATGTTGGAAAACAAAAATCGCTTATGTCAGATAATGCAAGGGCAATGCCCAATTAAAAAGTCAGGTAATCAACTTTTAATGTCATTTCCTACTGTCTAAAGATATGATATAACTAAGGTTGAAATACAAAGAGCACATGTAAGTGAAATATAGGCCAAACCAAGCGAAAAATCCAATTCTTCAGTTTATTTCTTTCACCACCCGATACATTATAATGTGTCATGTTACCCTCTATATGTCATTTTCTATTGCTCCATCAATTGAAAATCATGACAAAATGGTTCTATTATAAAGCAAAAGCATGTGTGAGTCACTGAACAAGCTACTATAAAAAAAAAAGAGGAAAAATTTAATAAAAAGCTTATACCTCCTTTTTCTTTAAATCTGCCAAGCATGACTCAAGTAACCTATGGTAATTGGTGTATCCACATATTAAAGCAGAACCCCTTGGGCCCATTCCATTCTCTTGCGCTGCCTAATTAGAAGTACATTTCAAAATATATTTGGTATAAAAATGAATTAAACCAATAACAAAGGAAACAACATATGTTAAAGAACAATATAACATGAAGGAAACCTTTGCAGCAGCTTTTCCAATTGTGGGATGTGAACTCAAACCCAAATAATCATTCCCAGAGAACAACAGGAGCTTTTTGAACTGTCTAGCACACGTTCTAGCATTTTCATTAGCTGCCCCGTCTCTGCATAGAATTTCATCTCCTGATAATCCAAAAACGAAATTAGAACAACAATTCATCTAACACTTTTCTGGAATACAATTCATTCATTGAACATGCCAAAAATAAATAAACAAATAAATAAGAACGAGACCGCAGAATATCAAACAGAGTAATGAGCTACGTCTTGGTATTGACAAACACAAAAATTCAGTTGCAATACTAAGGATTGCCAAAAAGTTCAAGGAGCAATCCTGGACATATGATGAAACATTAGAACATAAATAATCCACTAATCACCATAACATCTTTACAATTTTATCACAAGAAAAATAAAAGTGTGGATAGAAAGAGTCACTGATCAATCCACAAACGAGAAACCCATTCAAATTTCAAGAAATTCACCAATAAAGCAGGAAGAAACAGAGAGAATACCAGAACTTGGAATGTCATGGACCCATCTCTGAAAAGTGGAGTCAAGAATTGAAATCTCAACTGAATTTCGATCCCAGGGCTGCATTTCGTCGAACACCTCGTAATCTCCGTCACTGGGTTCTGTTTGTTGTTGTAGTAGTTCATTGGAGGAGACGTAAATGGGCCTTAGAGAGCGAAGCACTTTCAAAGTTTCGAGCTTTGAAAGCGCTTCCTCAACCCAACTGTCCCACAGGCTGTTCTCCATTTGCAATGGCAAAGTTGAAACACAGACTGCTATTGCTGAAGAAGAACAAAACGAAGTTGGATACTTAGTTCTGTTACAGAGCGTGAAGTGGGTTGTTGTCACTTCTCAGTTAGAATGCCTCTCCGCCAACTGTTGAGTCGTTGACTAGTCAATGGTACAACACCAAAACCGGTCGGGTTCGGCTCAAGTCGAAAATACTCACATTTTCGGATTCAGTTCGAATAGACAATATTTAATTACGACTCGAATATTTAAAAAATTTAAAATATTTAATATTTATATCTTATTTATAATTATTAAAAATTATATATTTGATATTTATATTTATATTTGATCAAAAAATTAAATATTCGTATTCGTTTAAAATAAATAAAAATTTGTTAGATATATTATAGATATAAAATTTTAAATTAGAGTTTAAATACAAAATTGAGTTTTGATGCCTTTACAAAGTCAAGTTATGATTTATTCAATATAAATTTCATTTATAATTGATTTGAAGTAAAATATTTTATTAAAATTCGTCTAATGAAAAGAATATTTTAATATCTACATCATCTATATCATAAATAATATCTATCATCATTTATGAGAAAAATTTATATTTGAAAATGGATTAAACTGTAACATAATAACTAATTTAAAAGTATCAATACTTTATAAATTCATTATTTATCGATAAAGAATTAAAACAAAAAAATATTAAACAACAATATAATATTTTAGAGTTAAATAAAAAATTAAGATTATATATATACATGTTTTTTTATGTTTATAACATGGAGATTAAATATTGGTGAGTTTATTATAATTTAATAAATATTATTTATTTTTAGACAGATATTGAGTATTCGATAATTAAAGTTATATTTGATCGGATTCAGTTTTAGATACTTATTTTAATATTCATAAACTATTTAATACCCATTAAATTTTGAATATTATTTTTTTTTT
>CP135558.1:8323550-8338693 GCA_032402905.1 Khaya senegalensis | reverse complement strand
TACTGTCCAAGAAAAGGATTTTCAGGTTATACTGTAAATATATAACTGGTAAATTTTGCAGAATCCAATTAATATTTTTAACTGTAATTTTTTCTTTTTAAAAAAAAGAAAAATAAAACAAGAACAAGAAGGAGGAAGTAAAGACAAGGATAATTTGATTAGTAGGTCAGTTTATTTGTTTCCATGTGAAAATCATGGTCATGAATGGGTCCATCAATGCAAGGAATGAGTCTCGGACAATAAAAGCTAACCACAAAATATATATGTGATGCCAATAATTGAAGTGCCATGTGGTTCTTGTTTCTAGTCCTTGTCCTTGATTGTTTCATCGACAACTGTTCTTGAGAGTACTGTTGGAACAGTGACTGACACACCGTTAACAAAAAGGTTTCCAATGATTAAAATATATAATTAAGCTCAATAAAATAATTAAAATTATATATCTAAAATTTATTATTATAAAAAAATTTAAATAAAATAATTTTATCAATTAAAAAAATTATTTTTAATTTTTTTTATTTACTACTGTTATTTCACGTGAAACTTTCTCTGGCAGGAGAATCAGAAGATTCTTAATCACAATTAAACTTAGCCAGACGGTGGGCCCAAACGAGAATTGGCACGCTTTATTAGATGAAGTTCACAATTTGACAGCATGCAGCATTTCGTACTGAGGGTCCCAGGATCAGTGATAAAATGGTCTTGGGCCTGTTCGTTTTATGCATAAAACGTCTCTTGTGCAGAAAAACATAGCTCAGAATCGCCCTAGTTCTAAAAAATGGATTCTGAGTCTCTGATTTCTCCTTCATTTTCTAGCTCACAAAAGAAAATATCAACGCAAGCTAAGGAATTGGTGAGTACAGTTGAGGAAAACGACAGTAAGAAAATGTGCAAGAATGGAAGTACACTGAAGCATCCAACATATCGAGGAGTTAGGATGCGAAGCTGGGGCAAATGGGTGTCTGAAATACGGGAGCCAAGAAAGAAATCAAGAATCTGGCTTGGAACTTTCTCCACAGCAGAAATGGCAGGTCGAGCACATGATGTTGCATCGCTAGCACTTAAGGGTCACTTGGCTCAGCTAAATTTTCCTCAACTAGCTGATGAGCTTCCCCGGCCGGCCAGTCATGACCCCAAAGATATTCGAGCCGCGGCAGCTAAGGCAGCAGCTGCCATATTTGAACAAACGAGAACTGTAATCGAGGGCAAGAATACTGAATCAGCAGCAAGACAGGATAAGGAAGCCGAAGAATCTCATTCTGTATCAGAAGACAGTGAAAACTATAATGCATGGTTTGATCATCTTCCTGATCTTTCACTGGAAGAAGATACAAATAAGCATGGATTTTGTTACAGTTCATGGTGGCAACAGGATGCTGGATTATTCGATGACATGGGATTACAATTTGAGGAAAGACTCTGCTGGGATTATTGATTGATTAATTACCAATTATTAACGAGGCCACAGGTTATCATAGTCATTATCTTTGGTTACCCCACATTTCCCTTTCAATTTCAAGATTATGTAATTATAAAACTTGATACATCTATTTCCAACGCGTTAAATTTTTTAGACTTACAGTGAAAAAATTTTAATCATAACTAAACAATTATATTGAATAAGTGCCAACAAAGAGGATATCTTGAAAATTGATGAAAAAGCAAGGGCAAGAAGGTAAAAGTATCTCCCGTTTGCGTCTAATCTGAGCTAAGTCCCAAAATCAGCCGCAATTTATTTAGTATTATTGGTATTATTTTACTGTTTCTCACCGTCCAAGAGATATTTTCAAAAGTGACCTAATCCCGAGGCCAAGAACAAAATCACCAATTATTGCTTTTTTCTCTAATTTCACTTTTTTTTTTTTCAACATGTAATCATGTGTAATTTTGTTGATTTATAAAAGTTAGGACGAAGAGAGAACATCAAATGAGAAAAATTATTTATGATTTAAAAAAAGGTGTAAATTATTTTTAAATTAAAGGTTAGTTTTATATTAAAATACGATAATTTTTAAAAATAGTTATTATAAAATTAAAATATTAAATATTAAATTTTAGTAAAAAAGTGTATGAATCCGAATAAAAATTAGTATCCAACTATTTTTTAAAAATTTATTTTTTAAAATTAAGTAGAATCACTTATAACTAAAGAATATATTGTTGTCTCTCCTTCAAAGTTAAAGTTTTTAGCTATCCAATTGGTATAATACCATTTGAATAGCTATTATTTATTTTATGTAGATACATAATTTGTCCTATTATTTTAAACATCTTCAATCCCATTCAAATAACTAAAATAGCTTCTAAGATTAAGTAACACTCTCATCATACCATGTTTAAAATTTGATGTTGTAATTTAGTAAGTTAGGTAGGAGTTAGTGTTTAATTCATGTTTCGTTTAGTTTTAAGGTATGCTATTAAGCGACAATGATTGTGGGACGAAAAACAGTAGATATAAAATACTTTATAAAAAATAAGTAAGTCCCATTAAAATTATTATTACTAAACACTTTAACTTTACTTTCAAATAACTTCAAAATTATTATATTTCTCAATCAAAGTCTTAATACAATTTGTCAATTTATGTTATTGTTTTAAAAATATTAAAAAATTTACTTATGTCATTATTTAAAAATATTAAAAATTTTAAGGAACTAAATTGTATTACACCATATACAAAATGAGGGTCATAAAATATAAATATAAAAACTTCAAACCTTTCTTAGCTTAATATAAAACAACAAATCTCCGATATATTAATTATATATAAATTAAATAAATATTAGAGTGTAAAAAGTTTAAAATATGCTCATTGAGTATATGAGCATCTTTTATACTTTTTTCTCTCTAATATTTACAAGTTTTTAAATTTAATGTGTAAAAAATACATATGTAAAGTTTGTTTTCTTTTTTTTTTTTAATTTTCATTAACATAAACCCGATTTTACAATTTCAGTACACACTTCATAAAATTTGAAATTAAAATTATAAATTTTGCAGAAAAATAAATTTATATTAATAAAAGATAATAAATATAATAAGAAAAGAATCAAATTTAATATTATTATGTTTGTTTAACCAAGGATAATGTGGTAATTTCGCGTGGGTTTTAGGATAATCATGTAACACGCTATAGCTAAAGGGATACTGACATAATTTTTGTTCTTTGGGGAGCGAATCTGGTGCAAATCCCTCCAATTCTGCCTTCTTCTTCTTCTCTGCAATTATTAGGGTTTTCTCTGCACTGATTTCTTCAAATCAATTACAAAATTCCAACGTTACAAAGTCATGGAACTGCAGCAGAAATTCTATGGGATATTCAAGGGAACGGTCGAAAAGATGACCAGTCCACGGACCGTTTCTGCCTTCAAAGAAAAAGGAGTTCTGAGCGTTAGCGAATTCATTCTCGCCGGCGACAATCTCGTCTCGAAATGCCCCACCTGGTCCTGGTATGCTTAATTTAAATATTTAATTTGTGTAGTATCAAAATCAATGCCTGCTGTATTTAAATTTTGAATCTTTTTAGGGAATCCGGCGAACCGAGCAAGAGGAAGTCTTATTTACCTGCGGATAAACAGTTCTTGATTACTAGAAATGGTAAATTACGTCAATATTTTCAATGATCTTCTTTACATCGTTCAAGATTTTAAATTAATAATTTTGTGACCAAAAAAAAATTTTTTTTATATTAATTTAGGGTTGGAGTTTTGTTTTAAGTTGCTAACAGATTGAGAAACTTGTTTTTAGTTCCATGCCTACGAAGAGCTGCATCAGTTGAGGAAGAGTACGAAGGTGCCGGAGGTGAAGTTTTGGTTGATAATGAAGACAATGATGGTTGGCTTGCGACTCATGGGAAACCAAAAGGTATATTCTCGCTAGATTAGTCATCAACAGTGAATATGATTGCGGCAATGAAATTTAAATGAACATGTGAGTTCAAATGAAAAAACTATTGACAATCAATTTTTCTTCGGAGAATGATTAAGGATTTTAGAATTCTAGAACGTTTATCTTCATGTATAATCGCCTAAACATGATAGTCTAGTCATTTTATTGTAATTGTTCATCCCGAATCAACCATATATCATGTAGTTGGAAAATACTGATTATTTATCATATATTTGTTACTACTAATTAAGGCAACAATTTCTTTTGCACATTTGTATCCATTAATGTTAGATAGGTAATGGGTTTTTATTTATGCTTACCCATTTGACTCAGTTCCTTATTTTGTGTAGATAAATGTGACGAGGATGACAATTTGCCATCCATGGAGGCCCCAGAGTTAAGCAAGAAAAATAATATTCAGTCAATTTCTAGCTACTTTGGGGGCGAGGAGGAGGAGGAAGATATTCCAGATATGGCAGAGTACGGAGAACCTGACAACGTAATTGAAGATCCTGTATGTTGTTACTCTTTCATGTTGTTGTCATAGGCATCTTACTTTAATAAAGCTTTAATGTTACTTTATGATTGTTATGGTAGTTAGTTCTGAGGATGGTTTTGTTAAAATGAAGTACTAGGATTTGTTGTTTTGCCAATGATAAATCCTAGTTTGAAATATTAGATCTCATGGAATCATTTTGGTGATTCCACTAGTTTTTGGTTGCCCACTCTATGTGTGATTTACATATGATATGTCTGATTACTGGAAACTCTCTGAGGACAATTTCTTGATCACCTTGCTCTAGAACTTTGCCAAGAGACCACCCTTTCTCGCTTTCCCTCATCTTGTTGGATAGCAACCTTTATGGACCTTTGGATCCTTTGGAGTCCAGTTTTATCACAACTGAGGTAACCTTCCACTTGGTCACTGCAAGGAGACATCTTACCTTCCCTCAACCTATGGAATGGAAGCAAAGTCCAAAGCATAATGATCACCTGAGCATATCTGCCTTAAATATTTTGTACCTCGGGAACTTTTTGAAACATTCCCTGTACAAATCTTATTTTGCCTTTTGATTTCTTGGAGAGTAGTTGTCAACATTTAATTCAGATGCAGTAGCTTAGGAAGTGCCAAAATGTGATGAACCGGCGTAGTTTTTTCTGAAGAAATTACTAAAAGCTGTTTTTGTTCCTATTAATGCAGGCAACACTTCAGTCTACATATCTTGTGGCTCATGAACCTGATGATGATAACATTCTCCGAACTCGAACTTATGATGTCAGCATCACGTAAGATGAATATTGATTGTAATCTTTTTGAACCATCTTAATGTATATTAAATAATGAATCATGATATTGTTTGGAATAATGGATATATGAACCATCTTCTATACATATGATAATACTGAAAGCATTTGTCTGTAAACTTTTTTCAGGTATGACAAATATTATCAAACTCCCCGTGTCTGGCTTACTGGATATGATGAGGTTTGTTAATGTGTAATTTATGCGTTTTGTAGTGCCTTTTGGGTGTTGCATTTGAGTTATTATATGTTAAGGTTAATATATAACCAGGGGACTATTTTGGTAAATTTGCACATAGATGTTGCTTTATATATAGTGGCTGCCTCCTCATTCTAGTTAGATAAGTTACCTTTATCTGTTTTCCATTTCTTAAATTCCTTCATAAATCTAATCTGTTGGATAATCAATTTGAGCATAAATTACTTTGGCAGTTGAATTTTGGGGAAAAGGAAAGAGTAGCAAAAAGGAAAAAAAAAGGTTCCTACCACCAGTTACATCTTGCTAAACATTTGGTTGTCACCAAGAATGACTCATACTCCATGGTGTACACTTGTTGTGCCCTGAGTCATAAGCCATTGCTCATATATCTTGAGTTGTGTTTTCATATTATTTCTACCTTTTAGATTGATTTAGAGATACCACATTTATCATTAGGGATATTGTATCAGATTTATCTGCTTTTTTCATTTACCAATGCACTTGGTTGAGCACTTTATGGTGTTTTCACAGTCAAGGATGCTTCTACAACCTGCACTTGTGCTTGAAGATGTTAGTCAAGACCATGCTCGGAAAACGGTGAGAGAGTAGGCTTTATGTCCGCTTAATGGTTCTCTCTGAGCTTTGAATTTTCAACTTATTTAGTCTCCTCAAAGTGGTTTTTTGACTTGTTTTATTCAGTAAATCAAAAATCTATTATTAATAAGCTTTTATAGAGGTTCATAACACAGTGAGTTTTGTTTAATGTTTCCACACTTCTGAGGGAATCTGTGAAGACTCTGGGATGATGTTCTATGAAAATGCTGCTGAAATCCAGTGTTTGATCAAGGATGGAAATCAGTCTGAAGCCACTCAAAATTTGAGATATTATGTAAAATCTATTTACTAATTTCACTAAATATTAAAAATAATGAGAGAAAAAAATTAGGTCTGTTGTAAATGCCTTGATTCGTTGTACTGAAGACTGTTTCACTGAAATAGAGGGTGTTGGTAACACATCAAACATGTTTATCTAATATGATTTTTTAAAATCTTTAGCTCCCTGCTCTTGGGATCAGGACTTGCTACATGCTGGTTGCTCGGCCCTATATTTAAATATGATTTCCAGATTTGTGAATGCAGTTCAACATGTTGCTGGAGCCACACCATTTTCTCCTACAAAATGCATTATATGTGTGATTATTATTGATGAAATCTTAGGGATTGACCCTTCAGCAGAGGTATTTGAAATTTAGGAAATATAACAGAGCTATAATTCTGAAAGGGGAAAAATATATGCTGTCTTGAAAAATTTCTCATAATGGGGATCATTGGTTAATAAGGCAATTGCTTAACCTTCTCTATATCTTCTCTAGTGTTGGTTGCTTGAATGTTTATTCTGCATTTATTTATTTATTTTCACTTAATTAATTCTTTTGTGTCAATAAGAATTTTCTCACTTTTTTTCTGGCTAAATTTACTTTTATACAGGTAACTATTGAAGACCACCCTCACTTGCCCGGGAAGCATGCATCTATACATCCTTGTCGACATGGTGCTGTGATGAAGAAAATTATTGATGTTTTAGTGTCACGTGGTGTGGAGCCTGAAGTTGACAAGTAATAAATTTTTCCCTCTTGTCAATTACATGAAAATTTATATGACTCATCCATACCAATATTAACTTATGGCTTCCAACTTTATAAAACTTGACTACTTAACAAATACTCAATCTGAAATGAAAATGCAATTGAATTCAACTCCCTGAAGGCTACCTATTCTACAAATTGATCTTCAAAGCATGGATTGTGCCTACATCCCTTATTTAAGGAAATTATTGATGATTTAATGACTTGTGGAGGGAAGCCTGATGTTGCCGAGTTTTCCTTTTTGCCTCATCATTCAAATGAAAATTGAGATTTGAGTCATGTTTGCCTTCATTTGCATCTCAATGTTTGTAAACAGTTTTTATGAGCATGTTACAAATGGCCAGGGGTCAAAGTCCAGTTTGAAATGTATATTGTTGTTCCAAACCATCAGAAATCACAATCTGGCTGATGGGTTGCTGTGAAACTGCCATTTATGCTGAAGTGTTTTACCATTTATAACCTAACAAATGATTTAGCATGAAAGTTGTGAAAGAAAGATTCTGAAGAAGGTAAAAAGGGTGATCTTAAAAAAAATTGTTTAAATTATGACTTTTACTTCTTCTTTTGAAAGGTAGAAAGAGGGTAACAAAATGAAAAGATAACCACAAAGCTAATGCAGAACCTTAAAGATTGATTATGTTTTCTGGACTGCTAGTTATTGCCAACTAATGGATATTAGCTTCAGCTTATTTTTTCTGTGGTGTTCTGATTCTCTAGTTTATCTATGGGTAATTGAGTAATATATTACTTGTTAATCACTTACTTTTGTAGGTACCTTTTCTTATTTTTGAAATTTGTGGCCTCTGTTATTCCAACTATTGAATATGACTACACCATGGACTTTGATCTTGGTGGCACAAGCAGTTGATTGGAGGTAGTTACTCTCTGACACTATCTATTCTTGCAGTTCCAAACATTGCTCAAAATCTTATATTACAAACTGATGTGGTTTCTTTAGTTTATCAACCGCTGCTTGGGAATAAAACACAGTCCATATATATATCCCAGAACATAAATTTCTAATTGTGTTTCTCGACTATGCTACTATCTTGTTGCATAAAACTTGACCACCACCCTGTCACCACAAGTGGAACTTTTCCTTTTGATTTGATACCATATTTATTTATTTAGATTACTCCCACTTTTTACATTGTGCTAATTGTCGTAAGAATTTTACTACATACCCTTCCCTTAGGATTGCAATTTCAAGTGTCAAAAATATTTTGCAATCGTTTGTCTTTCAACCATAATATATGCAACACTAAACATATGCTATGAATGCCAAAGCTGATTTCAGAATTGCTAGATCTATCTCGGAGCAATATAGAAGTGTTACTAAGAAATTGCTGGGTTAATGATGTCAAAGTTGTTCATGCCTTGAACATTGTCTACTTTCTTTGGAAGGTAGGGGATTCTTGTTTATTTCTTTTCTTGTATGTGGCAGATGGAAACCAGCAAATCTCATGTGGAACTGAAGCAGCATCATCCATTGCATTCTCAACCACTCCTTCCTGTATGTATATATCACCTGAACAAGACTTCCACAAAAAATCACTTGGAAACAATGCAAATTTGTGATTTGTTATATAACTATCATCGTACAGTTATTTATTTGTAAATGGGGAATGTGGATAGATTGGTGTAAACCAGTCATGCTGGAATGTGGATAGATTGTTGTATTACAGTTTATCAAAGATTTATTTTACCAAACTAGTAGAGTGATCTAATATGGTGACATAGTTGGAGAAGCCCCTTTTATCGATTGTTAGATTTTATATTTGTGATGGGATTGGCAGAAATTTGTGTTAATTTGTGGACATAATAAACAAGTAATCATGTAAATAGTTTGCCTTGGAGGGTGATTGAGTTTCAAATAGCAACAAAAGATACCAAACCAGGAAATTTTTTATGTAGGCATATTTTTTGTTTAATTTAGTTTTTTATTGGTCAAAACAATTTGATTAGGGAATGGATTTGGTTTTTTTTTTTTTTTAAATAGATCAAAATATATAATTTATTCCTGCTAGTTGGAAAAATAGCAATTTACCTTCAAAATTATTAACTGATTTTATTTACTTACATAAAAATATTTTTTTTAATGTTACAATTTTTATTTTACCAAGACTGTCAATAAAAATAATTTAAATAAAATAAATTTAAAAATATAAAAGATTTATAGTTATTTATATTACAATATATTGATAATAACAAATATTTTTTTAATATAATTTTACATTAATAAAAATGTTAATAAAAAATATTGTCGTGAATCATTTATAATTTAATTTAAAATATAATTCATAAATAACGATCATAAAATACAATACTGCAAAATTTACTATTTCTCTTCATTGTAACATATTTCAATATTAAAAAAGATAAATTTTGTTATAACATACTCCAATGTTAAAGAAAATGAATTTTGAATCGAAGAACAAATTCACACAGCTGCTGAGTATAGCGACACGGTCAGTGTTACATCTTCTACAATTCTTCTTAAATTTTAGTATACTCTAATATCTCAAATTTAATAATTTCTTTATTATATATTTATTCTAAAAAAAAAAATTATAAATAAATAAAGAACATATTTTTGTCTGTAAACTTTGATAATCGGTGTCTCTTATAATTCAACTACATAAATCACAGCAAACGGAAGGCATTGGGCGGTCTGTCACGCAATTCTAACTCATCTAATCCCTCACATGCAAGTCGTTCATTTCCTAAATAAAATAATAATAATAACGAACCATTTTGCTACCTTCATTTGATTTGAGAAACGATCGTCTGTCTTCCAATTGATGGCTTAGATGACTTGTAGTTCATTTTTTTAGAAATGAAGAAATGAAGACAACCAATCTGTCTGTCGTCTCATCTTCTGAAAAGCAGAGGTAGGATAATCTGATGTTCGGGTTTTCTACCATTCTCCAGTCCAGATAGAAGATGATGTTCGGATTTTCTACCATTCTCCAGTCCAGATAGAAGATGATGGTTTCAGCAACTTCCCTTAATTTTTTTTTTCTATAGTTTTAGTTGCAGAGGAGGATGTTTGTGCAGAATTCCATGTGCTTGAAAATACATTAATGGAGTTTACTTGAACTGGTGCTGATGTTGAGCGAACTGTAAGAATATTCGACGCCGTTTCCTTTCGTACATTAATGGTTATCCCTGTGCAGACAAGACTGCGTTTAACTGGGCAGCTTCTATTTTGGGCATGTAAAAGCCGAAGGTTTGAGAAGAATATGGCATCGATCATTAACCCAGAGTTGCATTTTGCTACAACCAAGACTCCGTACAAGAATCTCTCCCTGTGAGCACATTTAAATGATACTTTTCTTAACATTTTCAATTTATTGGGAGTCATTGATGTAATATACCCATCAAAACATATAAATTATCTTGTTTATATTGAATTCAACTTTGTCTTTTTTAAATGGAAATGGGAATATACTAGGGCTGGTCTTCATTGAGGTTTTTGGACGATAGTTAACTGTATGATGAACTTATTGGTAGGCAAAGTTTCTTCTGGCAAGTTCAGCATAGTTAAATAAATTAAAAACCAGAATTTTGGTTATGACGACAAAGTCAAAGCCACACCTACGAGAATTGCTAGAACCTGATAAATTAGCAGATTTGTACGACCACTGACAGGGTATAGAAGATTATATATTGCAGGAATGAGGTTACAGAAAACCACAGAAGACCTAAAGAACTAACATAGAATCAGTTCTTTACCTCTTCTGGAAGTTCAGTTTTGCTATTGAGTATCCAAAAAGTGATGCAGCTATTACGAGAAATACTAGTAGGACAATAGCTACAAAAGGTAAATCATCATATTTGTAACCACAATAACTTTCTAGGAAGTTGTTGATTGCCTTGCTCTCTCCATATGCTGTAAATTCCTCCTTAATGTCTCCGTATTGTGAGGAAATTATACCTTTTATGGACCATGACGTTGGGCAAATCCAATAGCACCATACCCACCATTTAGGTATTTTCTACAAGCAAAATAAACAATGTTTGGGTCAGCTGACTTGAACCTTATGCCAAGAGCAAGGAGGATGCGAATCTGTTGCTGTAAACATAAATTCTAGTCAGTACTAGAGTTTAGATTATTTGGTGTATGTACGAAAACAACTCAATTTGATGAACGCATGTTTATACCATTTATTCATGTAATATTGCCAAATGTAGATGAGGTAATTATCCATTTTAGTTGTAAACTTTGTAGATAGGTTGATCGGAAATGTAGGCTAGTAATGTTAAGCATAAAATTAGGTGGAGATAAAAGATAGGAGTAGACTTACTGGTCGGGGTATGAGGTACCCTGAGAATAAATTGAGCAAGGTGCAGACAAAAGCTGAAAATGGGACTTTTAGCATTGCAGCTAGAATGGAGTAATTCCATGCAGGATAGAAGTAAAAATCTCTTTGCTTGTAGAAGACTGGGAGTCTAACACCAGTAAGTGACAATTCTTCAACCCATTGCAGGCCAGTCTAATGAGAGCATAAAATAAGGAACCCATGTAGTAATTGGCGTGAACCAGATCAACTTTCATTTGAGTACGTATGAACACTGTCACTGTAATCGTGGCAATGACCACAAGCAGCGTGATGGAAAGAACAAGGCATGTTAAATTTATGGATTTCCATAAAACCAATCATCCGCTTGATAATGATCACAAAAATGACTTGTCCTATTCAGTTCATACCTGTGCAGATTTGAACACATAAACAAATGAGTTGCGCTTCATAAGAAGCCATGCTCTAGCCTGGCATGCTTTGAATATTTCCCACTTTCTCACCGAGTAGATGTTAAATGACAGAATTTTTATGGCACTCAGATTTAATGAAAGGCCTTGATAATTCATCATCTGGTTTCTGCCCCACATGAAATTCCTTAAACATATTTACAAATTGGTCCACAGAACAAAAGAATGAGGAAGGTGCTTCTGATCCCAATATTGTGCTTGATCCTTTTTAGAAACCACCTGAACAAAAAATCCCGTAGAAAACTTTAGCTCCTGGTAATTGTGGTTAAAAGTCTACAAAAATTAAACAAGGGCACATACTTCTTGAAGGACGTCAGCTACTGCTTTCCGAGGTGGGCACCTGAAACCGCAATGCTCAAAAAATTCGAGAACATTACTGCAAGGGCCATGGTACACAATCTTTCCCTCCGCCATTAAAATATTGTCATCAAACAGATCAAAAGTCTCAGGTGCTGGCTGAAGTAGTGCTATCAAAATGGTTGAATTTGTTATGTGTGTCAACTGCTGCAGGCAGGTAACAATCTGAAAGGTGGTGGAGCTGTCCAAGCCATTTGATATTTCATCCATAAAAAGAGCTGTTGATGGGCCAATTATCAGCTCTCCTGGTAGAAGAAAACATCAAGCACATTTCATGATGATGATGATGAAGATACAGAAATATTGTTTTCTAATAAATACTTAAATTTCTTTATACATTTCTAGCATCTGAATTACCTATGATATACATATATTAAGAGTATTTCAAAGTTTTTCATATAAACAAAGGTGGCAAAAGATTGATTGCCTTGATAATTGCGAATTGTGATGAACCAGTTGCACATCAGTTTTATAAATAGTTTGTAAACATGTATGACTAGTATTGTTACTCTAATAGGAAGATGGCAGAAGAAAAAAAAATTGCAATTTACCCAACCTGTTGTCAGCCTTTTCTTTTGGCCACCTGAAATTCCTCCTCATTTCATCTCCTGCAATTGTATCAGCGCTGATGTCTAGTCCCAGGATCTGAATTAGTCCAATTGATAACAGAATTCGTGAGCATTAATGTGAGGAAATGAGCTTGGTATAGAACCTTTTTGTTGATGCAAACTACTTATTACCTTCGATAAATAGTCTGTCTGTAGAGTTCTTTTCATTCCTTCAACTGATATTGCCTGTTATACAAATTGATAGAGATATCCAGGAAAAGAAAATTGAACCCTGCTACCATTACCTTGAAAGATGAATGATAATTCAACTGATTATTGAAAATTGTTTACCTTCATATAGGTGTCTATATCTGCTTCCGAGATAATAGCAGCTTTCTTCTCCCTTCTACAGACTTCTTTCATGATATCTTTAATGGCAAACAGTTTATAAGATCAATCTTATATGCCAAGAGTATGATTTTGACTATTAGATGCAGAATAGATATTACCCGCTCTGTTTCCAATACCCTGACAGCGTGCCGAGAAGTCAAGTGTTTCCCTTACGGTCATTTCAGAAATGTGCAAGTCATACTGACTTGTGCAAGCTGATGTTTTCTGTGGAACAAATTCGTTGGAACTTGCAACCATTATACGAGATTTCCCCAGTAACCTGAAGTTTAACAATTAACAAACGGGTTGTTTGGTGTTTACTTGTTTGACTAGCTGACAGAATCTTTCACATTCGTATTATAATTTCTACAGAAACAATCGAACTCATCATTTTGTTTATGTTATTTAAATTTAGCAGTTTCAGGTTGCTTGTTTGACAGGGGTTTGATGCACAAATGGAAAAAACCTTGAACGATGGATTAAGCTTGGAGGCAAGGGCTTGTAACAAAGTGGTTTTCCCACAACCTGGGGGGTGGGGTCGTTGCGCGTGTGGGGCCAAGCAAGAGAGTTAACCTGTATGAAAATTGGAATATGCATGAAAGCTTGTCAGTCTGTAAATCTGGATTCCATACAAATAAAAACTGATAGCTGTGATTGTGAACCTGGAAGGTTTGATGATGCCGCTGACATCGTTGAGGATTTTCACGTTGGCTGGCTGAGACTTCCACCCCGAAGTCTTTAAGCATCATAGCCTGTTCAACATTAGACGTCTCGTTAATGTGTGGCACAAAGCTGTTACATATTCCAACTAGCAGTTTATATGGAAACGAAATATTTCCTCACAATCTTCATTTAAAATTTATTATGCTATCAGGTTTTTTTTTTTATTTAACTTTTTTTTTTAAAATGATACCATACATATAAAATAAAAAAAAAATGACCAACAATAAATTATTTAAAATTAGTGAATGGGCTAGGGATGGTTCGGAAATTGCCATCCCCATTCCCAGCAATTTCATAAAAGTAAAGATAGGCTAAACTCCGTTTCCTAACCCGTTCATGGAAACAGGGCTAAATGTAGTCTCGTTTTCTTGTTCGAATGGATCAAACTCTGGCAGAAAACTTTAAACTGAAAAATATTTTAGTCCTTAACAAATAACAAATAACTAGTCAAGAATAGAGATGACATGCCATCTCATCCTCACTCTATTTATAAAAACGGAGCCAAATGTGACTCCACTCGTTGGCTCAAATAGGTCAGGCCCCCACAAGCCTCGGCTCAAAAGAAAAACTGCCATCCCTGCCTGAAATGGAAAAAGGTCATCATAAAGGACCTAGAGGTCAATACCAATTCAAATCTACAGTAGTCACATCAAATTTGGTAGGATATAAGAAGTGCTACCAATTATTGTTTACTTGGAGAATGCCAGTTCCGGACTTAACCTCAGTGCAACTTTCACTCACAACTCTAGGAAAGAGTATTTTCTTAACTTCTGGAGTCGTGTTTTCGATTCGGCTCCATATTTGAAAGACAGAACAAAATAGCTACCACACTTGGTTTTTACTAGTGATTAGATGCTTAAGAAGTATGGTATCATTGATATACTCACAACTCATTAACTCTCTCTATCACAAAATCAAATTGAATAATACAATTTGTACTTTATTTGAAAGGGGGAGAAGAAAACTAAGTTAAAGATTGGTACTAAAAGAATTGGCCAACACAACACACTTACTGAGAATATATTTTTGATGGTGTTCCAAAGAGTAGGAAGAGGTTTTCCAAGAATTCTGCCTCTACGCACAAATTCTGATATCTAACTTCCACTTTTGGTAATTCCAAACCCACTCTACAAAAGGCAACCCCTTTGTTAATTGAAATAATCTCATACACAAATATGAATGTTTATAAAATATTATTTTTTGAAAAATATTATAAAGGTAAATCATTCTTTAAAAAAAAAAAACTACGTAAACAAAATTTAAATACCAAATTTACGTGAACCACTAATACTCAAAATACAAATGCATGCAATTATGTA
>CP135558.1:8293063-8308760 GCA_032402905.1 Khaya senegalensis | reverse complement strand
TTTCTCCTTTTTTGAATAATTTTACTACATCAATAATACTGATATAATAGAATCGTCTCACTTAAAATTCTCTCAATTAGTAGTAAAATTATGCAAGATTGAATTGGCAAGTAAACAATATCACTGTTGTAAATTTATTATAAATGGATAAATACCAACCTCTTTAAGGCCAAATTAAATTTATTGGCCATCTCATTTACTGCTTAATTGAAATAATATTTTAAGAAGGCTAGTCCTCAAAGAAAGTTGTAACCTGTTAGCTTAAAAAGTTTTAAATGCCCTTCCAAAACCATCTTCTCAATCCAGTGGTAAGTTCTCCAGAAACTGTCTTCGGTGTCTCGGGTTCGAAGCCACGTCTGTTCGTTTTCTTTTCTCCTTTTTTCTTCTTTCTTCCTTGACAGTCAACGCCATGGATCAAGCTCAAGATCAAGACAGGCCCTCTAGAAGAAAGGTAATTCACCGAATTTCGTTTCTCGTCCTTCAAATTCAGATCCGAATTTTCAAAGAATCTTTGCAAATTCAGGTTAGATACGCTCCCAAAGCTCCGCAACCGTCCCGGCGGCCCAAAGTCACCCCTCCAACTCCAAGATCGTACATCTCTTCTCTGCTTCTGCTTCCTTTTGTTTTTTCCGCAACTTTTTTTTTTTTTAATTCCGTTTTCTTTTTCTTTTTATTTTTATATGTTTTCCGAATATTTTGTGGTTTAGGTTAATCTCGTCGGTTTTAAAATGGTAAATGCAGTGAGCTGAAAACTGAAGATGCTGAAGCTGAAGCAGAAGCCGAGGCCCTGCGACTCATGCGCCAATTCAACGTATCGAATCTCTTTCCTTTCTTCTCTTGGACGCATTGCATCATTTTATTATGTGTTATAATAATAATATATTTGCTTTTCTAATTTTTAAATATTTGTATTTACTGTTCTTTATTTCTGTAAGACGCTTCTCGTAAAACTGTGTACAATTATCTTGCAGTCAAAATAATTTGATAGTCTGAAAATAAGGGTGTGTTTGGATTCTTCTTCAAGAATTTACGCCTCTATACAAGTCGAGTTCTATTTTTATTTCGTGATAAATAATTAAAGAAGAGCAAGGGACCACGTGTCCCTTTATATCTTTATCCAAAGGTAAAATAATAATAATTTTAGAAAATGTGTGCTCAAGTGTGCCTAGCATTGGTAAACAATCATTGTAAATTTATTGGAATTTTGGTTTTACTGTGATCAACTATTTTGTTTGGATTGGTATCGGTTTTGGGATAGATTCATGGGTCTTTGGTTTGCTATGATGCCTAGAGGTGGGAAAATGTTGGGCTTGTGGTAGATTAATCCCGTTCTCTGCTTTACCTTCTGTCCAATTATGTGCTAGGCATGTCCTTCGAGGGCAAGCTGTGGCTAAACAGTGTCGATAGGTGACTTGTGACAATAAATGACATTGATAGTATTTGCATTTTACTTAGATATCATCATATGCTGTTATGTTCTCTGTTTTCTTAGTTCTTGAAGTGATAAGTGATTTTATATGTTACTGCATTTACAGGTAGCAAATGCACGACAAAAGCCTAAAGTTGAAAAAAAACGTAATTTCTCTTCAGCTAGTACATTCTAATTTTCAAATAGATATACTGTCATTTACTATAATTAGTTTGGTGATGTTGGCTAGTTATGTTCTTCATGTTCAATTGAGAAGGGCTCCTGTAGTGTTGTTGCTGTATGATTCCATTAGGATATGCATTTAGTTATTATAAGGCAAGTCAAAACACTATTAATAAGTTCATTCTTTATAATCAGATGATGGGTGAGGAAATAAAATGCTTCTAGGAAAGTTAAGAGACAAAAAGGACAAGGAAATGGAATTGAAAAAAGAAACAAGGGAGACATTATATTTTTTTTTTCCTTTTGGTGTTAAAAGTTGATACTAATTGGGCAATAATCAAAATTGATATAAATAGATGAATGAATTAGCAACTAAATGGATAAACAATTTGGTACAATTATAATTTGAAGATTAGGAATATCATAAATAACTTCATTATTCTTTTTCAAAAAAAAAAAAAAAGTTCATTGATTCAATGACATTACTTCATACGATAGATATAGATAAGTGATTGAATTTGCAAAGTGCTAATTGCAAGATCAGTATTTACAAAGTGTATTTGCTAAACAT
This sequence comes from Khaya senegalensis, assembly GCA_032402905.1. Classification (NCBI taxonomy): domain Eukaryota; kingdom Viridiplantae; phylum Streptophyta; class Magnoliopsida; order Sapindales; family Meliaceae; genus Khaya; species Khaya senegalensis. Next base: position 8,306,598 of record CP135558.1, on the reverse strand, counting down.
GGAATGGAATTGCATCTGCTAATCTAGATGGCTGGAATTAAGACTATTGCTTTAGATGTGCTTGACCAAATCTTTTGTTTCAGGATTTAGTCTATCTTCAAAAGTAAATTGAGGATTTGTTGCCGATTTTCTATCTGTAACCTTTCTTACAACTGATATGAAGATAATACAACATTTGCAATAAAAGCAACAATGAAAATCTAAAATTTGATTAAAAGATATGCAGATAACTTCCAAAGGTTGATTACTTACAAAGGAGTTCAAAATTTTGGAATGAGGGGTTTACAAAGCAGATGATTAGGATGAGAGAACCAGATGTATTATTATAATTATAACTGCTATTATCATCCAGTTCCTCATCTTCAGAGTTTAAACCTGCAACTTCAGGGCAAGTTGCATTTGGTCTTGGAGACACATCATCACCTTCCATAAAGACTTATGGTGCTCGGAGGGAGGTGAGTAGTAGCACAAAAGGTACTGACTCAGAGATAAAAGATTCTACTTCCAATGAAGGTCAAATTGTCAGTTTACCGCCACCAGCTGCAAGAGAAGATGAAATTGCCCCATGTTCTTCAGATGCATCAGCTCAGAAAATCAAGGAAGACTATAAAGAACCTTGGGTAATGAATGTTTGTGTTGTATGTCTCTCTCTCTCTCCCTCCCACCACCGCCCCACCCACACTTGCTAAGATTAGGTTTCCTCACCTCAATGCAGGATTATGAGAATACTTATTATCCAACTACTCTTCCTTGGAGGAAGCCTTACTCTGGTGACCCAGGTATGATTTCAGATGCTTCACCATATTAGAGGAATTTCAAATACATATTTCCTTGAAAATGAACTGGGCTAATTATGAGTTTTGTTGTCAGCTACCTAAGTTCAATTTGTGGATGAGAATCTTGAATGTCATCCATGAATTATGAGGATAGCTCCGTTTATGTTAATATTCCTTTACTGGAGCACCATCTGGGGTTGGGGCCAGGAGGTTATGAATAGTTGCACTAGTTCGGTCACACTTTATATGTTCTCTTGTTAAAATTAACTTGAAAGAGTTTTGGTCGCATCCGTTTTGTTCACTAGCAGACATAACACAGCCATGATTCAACAAGCTGAAAATCCGAGGGTTGGAAACTTTATTTACAAGTTATGATCCTATTTTTCCCATGAATGGGGCTTGGCCTAATGATGATTTAGTTTTGTCAAAAAAACTAGAAACAAAAAATTTTACAGTACAAGAACAAGCATTTTATGTTGCTTGTTCTTAAGCTCTTAGTTTTTAATAGGTTTTGCTTCTTGTTTCCAGAAGTTCTTGATAAAAAAGAATTTGGGGAGGCTGCCAGAAACTTGGAGTATGATGAGAATACTATTAATCCTGCTTCAGATCTTGGATTGCTGGTGAGTTATCAAGATGATTAAGATAATGTTGAGCTCTTACCACTCCGATGTTTTTGACAGAATATGTTGTTTAAAATTGATGACAGGAGGAATGCGAGAATGGAAAGATGCTTTTCTTTCAGCTTCCTAATAAACTGCCACTGGAAAAGCGATCAGCCAGCACAAAGGAGAAAGAGAAAGCTGAAACCTCAAAAGCCTTGGGAAAAGCAGATGCTCCAAAGGACTTCGATTTGAGTAAGCTGCCTGCAGGATATGTGGGCAAAATGTTGGTTTACAAGGGTGGAGCAGTCAAGTTCAAGCTGGGAGATACTCTGTTTGATGTGAGTATGCCACAGTCCTTTAACAAATAACACAATTAGACACACTCATTCTCACGGACTTCTAGCTTTCACCAAGTAATCAAGAAATAACCCAGTTGGTGGAGCCCTTGTGCCAAATATCTTTTTACACCAAAGGAGTTTCAGCTACGTCAAATTCTCTCTTCTTTCTTTTTCTATCTGGAAAAACACAGAAAACCAACGCCCATCTATGGCTTGCCTAGTAGAAGATATCCATATAAATTCACTAACCAGTAACAAATTCCTTAAGCTGCCCAACTATGTTTTCCTCTTATAACATTTTTGCGTTATGATATATTATGTGTTTTTTCTTGTATGATGAGATACAATGCATGCAGGTTTCACCTGGTTCAGATTGTTCATGTGTTCAAAACATAGTAGCAGTCAACACTAATGACGAAACCTGTTGCAATCTTGGAGAACTTGACAAACGAGCTGTTGTGACTCCAGATATAGAATCTATCTTGAAACGGTGATGGACATGGACTAAATGCGACAAAGCTACAAGCAAGCATTTAGGTATGGTGGCATAAATCTCAGCAAGATGGAGCTAAGAGGAACATCTAGGTTGTAGCATGACTTCTTGGTAAATATGTAACTGATAGTACAGCAGTGCTAACTGGATAGCTTGTGAAACTGCTTTAAGGATGTTTAGGAACGCCATTCTTGACCTACATCTTATTGCCAGACAAAAGCTCCCAATTGAAATATGAAATTCCTTGATTCCCAATTTGCATTTTTGCTGGAAATCTTCATATATGATGTCATGCTATACAATCTAGCAAATTCAATGGAGCTTGGTCCCATTGATGCATACTAGAGGATTGATTGAGAAAGTTTTCCTTGCATACTTTGGATGAGACGGAGATCAAGTCCATACTACAGAAAACCACTACAGAAAACCAATACAAGTTTTCCTAGACAATTGTATTTATCACCTCGCGATATCTCTGAGTGGAGAGCCATTTGTTATGTATTGAGGAAAGGGCGAGAGAACTACAATTCAAAAATCCTGCTGCCAGTGCAAGTAGAAAATTTGAATAGCAACAACATGGGCAAACTCAAGGAGTTTATATGAAACAACCCAACACCGTTGGCAATAACCTGGCAAGTAATGAAGCATATTACAGTCACTTTCTATACAAAATAGAAACATATCAAATATTCATACGGTTCCACACTGCACATGAATGTGCTAACTTATATGTCCCTACTTTAATTGTTTTTCACACAAGTTCAACTAAAAGACATAAGCAATGCAACCCAGTTGGAAACTTCCTCCACTGCTAGTTACCCAATGGATATATACTACTTGTCATGTCATCGAATTGTTTTCAAGCCCTGCTGGCTCGAGTCACAGCCACTACCAACAGGACCACGATGGTTACAAGGAATGAAGTTCTCAGCTTTTCCTCAAAAGGATCTGTTGCTCCAGCTGTTGCAGCTCCTGTCGCTGCCTTCTCATCATTGGGAGGCTTGAATAACTCATTCACAACATTTGTAATTTTCTCCATTACTTCCATGACTTTCGCTTTGGTGTTGTCAAAAATCCACCTGATGATATTTACCGCTGGTTTTGATTCATCAGAAGACTCATCTGAACTCTCAGATCCATTGTTTTCTGCCCCATCTATAATGGAATTTCAAGTCGACAATCAAATTTTAGATTAGTTTTCTTAAAACCTGGAAATATCAACTAGAGATAATCACTACCAAGAATCCAATTAATTTTCATCTGAGTTTCCACAAAGCAAGCAAACACTCAACTTGATAACGAGTAGATACAAATTTGATAAATCATGTTCTGTTTTATTTTCAGAAGAAATAGCTAGTGACTCATGACTAGACTGCAACAAAAGTGAAGTGAAAAAAAAAATTTATTGGCCAATGCTATGCCAGAATAATTATTTAACTTTATTCTACAAACTATACATAAGGCAGCACAATGATGTTCATTTAGACGACACTCCTGTCACAGGGGTAGAATAACTGGCAATTGGAAGACCAGATCATTTGGCAATGAAACATGTAAGGAATGAGATGACCACACGATGGACCAAATAGTATAGAGATGCTCAAACGGTGGAGAGCTGACTTTAGTGAATAAGATCAACCTTACAAGCAAAAGCAGAGAGAAAAACAAGATGTGTCCAGTTGTTCCCACTTCTCAAAAAGAAACATTCTTCATAAAAGTATAATGTATTGATAACAAAATTTCAATTAAATATCTTCAGTTAATTTCCAACCAACCTGCATAGAATGATTCCTTGAGTTCCCGAACCACTTCATTATTCAAAACAGCATCCCAAACAGCTTTATCTGAAGAGAGTGAAACAACCATTCTCTGAAAAAGGAAATCGGAAAAGAAGGAAGACCATCAGCATGTAGAGTTCTATGCACACAAAATTGATGATCGTAGCTATTATACAAGAGAATGAAATGGGAAAAACCACTGTTCTAATTACTTCTGTTTCTTCTCAAAGGTTCAGAGGCGCTATTCCTGTTTTACTCTGTTGATTAAATTGATATGCTCACATTGTACTATCTAGCAGTGCCTTAAGAAAATGCACTTAGTTTACAATTTAAATTTTTTTTTTCTTACCAAAAAAAAAGAGAGAGAGAGAAAACTTCTATATTAGTTTTTTCAATTAGGGTCAGTAGTAGAAACCACCTTAACTGTTGGCTCAGTCTGTAGTAAATGAAAAGCATCATAAACTCTGTCAGATAAATAAGGCTGCGACATTCTTGGATTATGAAGATCCAGAGAGGGCTCTCTCCATTCCAACTCCGCATCCTTGTGTGAATTAGTGGCAAACTTATCCCTCACAAGACTCGGATATGTAGGATCGAAAACCCTATGAATTCAAAATCATTAGAACCCCACTTTAATTAAAAGTATTATTCTGTAACAGCTAATGCAACTTCATAATTGCAAATATAAAATCACAAACAAATAATCATCTCATAGCATTAAAAGAACACTGGCAGAAAGTCATATCTCTTCAGTTCAAAGAATAATTAGTCAGGTTTAAAAAATTTTCCTGCATCGGTCAAGTTACATATTTGATTTTAAGCAGTAGTAATACTATTCTCCATTATCAAATTAAGACTTAACAACAAATCAAATTGCCTCATAGTCCTTCAAACACCAAGATAATAGTAAACAAGAATAAAGATAAAATGGGGATAGAATTGATCTAGGGAATGCATTATTGGCAAACACAGAATTGTTTCAGTAAAGTAATTAAAACATCACTGTCAATAATCTTGTAGGCGAATTATATAGTCTTTATCTGCTTGCAGCCTCATCGAAAATTTTCCTAATGGCAAAGTTACAATCAATTATTGAGGTTGCGACCACTATCGCCATCACATTCATTCCCTTGTCAAAAATATTGATCGCAAGATGAAGAAAATTTTGATGAATCTACAACAATTCACCAACTTTACCAATCTGAAAGTTTGAAACACGTGTCACATTCAATCACCACAACATTGATCAACACCACCGCCATAACCACAAGACTTAAAATAATGACCGGCAAACCATTTCACAATCAAAAACAGCAATCACATACCTATTAGTATCAGCAATAGAATTAACAGAAAACAATAATTGAGGAAAAAAAAATTATTTTCCATCGAAATGTTACAGAAAAACATCAAACCAGTGGAGTGACAAAGCAAAACCAGGTTAATTTCACAATACAGAAAGAACGACAAAACGTCCTCGAAAAAAAAAAACTTACTGTTGAAGCGCAGAAACAGCTGTATTGACTTCATCGAGAGAAGGAACAGGGCCAAGAACGAGGTCATCAACAAAATACCCATGTGGCTTTTCATCTTCGCTTCCATCGACAGAAACCCACTCATACTCATCACAACAAGAACCAGCAGCAGCAGCAGCAAAAGAAGGCCAACTGGGCACCCCAGAAACTGGAATATTATGCGAAGAAAACGGAGAACTCACAGCAGCAGCAGACAACGAAAGTTGATTAGCAGAGTTACTCCTATTCTGTGTAGACCTGGATTTTGCAGTAGGTGAAGTGGTAGTTGAATTAGTTGAAGAAGAAGAGGAAATGGATTCTTGCAGATTTGTAACTCCAGCCCTTGTAACTACTCTACCAACAGTTCTTAACATACCTCCGCCTCCTCCTCCACCTCCCATGCTTTGGCCTCCACCGAACACGCGGCCTCCACCTCCCATGCCTTTGCCTCCACCGAACAAGCGGTCAACAATTTGTTATATCTGTTCTGTTTGTTGGGCTTATCTATAAAAAATCTGGCAGAGAATAGATTTTACCCATATGTTCACACTCTCATCTAATTTATGTACTGTACTTTTATCGGTATCTCTGACACTCAGTTTTGTTTGATACTTACTAGGCGATTGTGGACACGTGGACAGGAAAATAACTTTTACCTTCATTCAAAACACTCTCCCCATTTTCCTTCAGCTTAAAGCATAGTTGTCTTGTTCAAGGTTCAAGATCCTTTTTTTTTTTATTTTCTTTTCTTCTTAAAGAATTGAGCATATATATAAAGCCCAAGGAGGGCCAGCCCTTCTCCATTCTGACTCTTTGGAGACCCTAACATGATACATTTATTATTTAGAAAAAAAAAAATTTGATACCAATATAAATAACAATATCCTTTTATTTAAAAACTTTTAAAAATAGGTGCATATAAGTTAGGATAAGAATTTGAATTTTTTACGTAATTTATATATTATTAAACTAATTTTATTTAAATTAAATTTTATATATTATATATAGAGAAAAATTAGGACAAGAATTTTAATTTTTTAACATTATTTATATATTATTAAATTATTTTTATTTAAATAATTTAGAATAATATATATTAATTATATATATTATAATTAATTTTAATTATTAAAAATTTATTAATTTAATATTTAAAAATTTATTGTAAAATATTATATAAAATTAAATCGACCGAAAAAATTTCTCCCGAATACATACAAAAAAAAAAGAGGGAGAGAGCATACGTGGCCTTTCTAATGTTTACTTTTGAGTTTATAATTAATTAATTTCGTTTTCACCTCTAATTAATCTCCTTTATAATTAAATAATAAAAAATTAAGACCCCCACTATTGTTTGGTAAGGACAAGACAAGCATATTATATATTATCCGATATTATTTATTTTATTTGCCATCACTCTTTTACTAGCCGCGTTTGATTTTAGGTTTGGTAAAAATAATTTGCAATTAATTATTTACTTAGCCTTTTAATCCACAATTGGGATTGTTGTAATGCTTCATTTGGTTGGAACACCCAACACGTATTGTATTTAATTTCAAAGTCATTAGTTTGCTTGTAGGCATGGGCAAACTTTTTATACCATTCATTATATAGAGTTACCTTGTGGTAAAAAGAATTTGTATATTTATTATAGGTATTGTGTAATTGAGTTTCTATTTTCAAAGTGAAGAGTATTTTTGATCGACATAAATAAATTTATTTTAATTGTAAATAAATATATATAAAAATTAATAAAAAAAAAGTTAAAGTAGACAATATATATTTAATTATTAAATTAAATTATTAACATTTTTGAAAATGAATTATGAAGATGTCGAAACTCAGAGCGAGGATTGTCACATGACCCACATTCAATATCTATAATGAAAATAATTTATTTAATTTTAATTTGTATAAATAATTAATATTTTTTTTTATTATATGGTATTTTGTTGACAAATAATTACCAATTAGAGTTTATATTAGATATGAGAATTATGATCTAAACTTTTCATCACACAACGTTTAAAAATAAAATAAAAATTTATTATAACTATATTTAATTTTAAAAAATTTTATGATAAATCAAGAGCATGTAATAAGTTCAATGTATAGAATGCAAAAGGAATGGTATTAGATGATTTGACAACAATGGTAAAATTAAACAAAATTATTGTGAGTAAAATATAACATTTCTATTATATGTTTTTACTGGCATTCAAGAAAACGTTTCTGCCAAGCAACCCCTAATTGACCAATCTTATCTACTTTGTTCTTTTCACCCTAAATTGACCTCTCTTATCTAATTACAATATTTAATTATTCTAAATCTTTGTTTTTATTTCTTTTTTTTTATTTTATTTATTTTACTTGAAAAAGAGGTACACTAGTTTATATTAAAATTAGAGCCCATTAAATATTGAAGCCAAGCACAAGTTTAGTAAATGGCCCAAACAACCAAACAGGCCGTTTTAAAGGAGAGGCATACACTCCAGCTGGGGCAGGCCACTTACAACATATAATTGGGCTCATCTTGGTCAATAATTTTTTTTATATTAATTATTATTTATTTTTAATCCATAAACTATATTATTTGATTATTGCATTATAAATTTTAAATGTCAATTTGTTCATTTTTTTTAAATGTATGCACAATTTGTTACGATTAAAATTAATTAATTTGAAATTGCAGTCATTTCACTTAATTATGAAAAGAAAGTTAAATAAGTGTTTAATAATACTAATTTTTAATAAATTTTTAATTTTTTTATTAATATTTAATATATAGTGCATTCATTCTATAATTGTTGTCATTAAATGTGACAAATGGATTGGTCTCAACTTTGCTCACGAAAAAAGAACTCGTATAAACACGTGAGCTAGGCAAGCATGCATGGTATCTTTTAGATCAACTTAATGAATTGGGTTGGAACTTGACACTTTAACCGTTTCTAAAATGTGGTATAAAAATAAATACATCTTGATATTAAATAAAATTTATAAATTATTCAAAATTTTAATCTATCATCAAACTTTTGTAAAATTATAATTATTTATTTATTTCATATTAATTCCATTTAAATTTAATTAATTATTTTAATTTAACTTTTTTTTAAAAAAATAAAGAAAAAACAAAGAAAGAAAGTTGCTATTTAGTCCCATGTGCATATTTTCAAACTCCTATTTTTTCTTGGGTTTTAATGATTTATATTATGGACAGGGTCTACTAAGAAATTTGTTGGGGATTAGTTAGTACTACTAAAAAAAAGATTTGGAAGCAGCCCAGTAGGAGAAGGCCCATTTAACTGGTTAAATCATCTCGTGGGCTAAATTGGTAATTTGCTTAGCAATTATTTTATTATGCGCACTCTAAAACCCTAGTGGGGACTCTTTCATACATCTCCAGTCGCAGCTTCTCAGCCGAAACACCAGAGCACGGGAAGCTCAAGACAAACTATGGGTACGAATTTCTGTTCTTCTTTGTGTTTCATTTCTCAGTATCAAACATTCGGAAGATTTGATTATCTCTGCTAATGTTCAATCGATCGTTCGTTGTGTTTATGTTAACCGCTGGGTAGTAAGGTCTGAAAAGAACAAGCGTTTGTTTTTGAGTATCGAATGTTAGGTTTTGATGGTTATGCTTGATGTTCTCTTTCAGTTCTTAAGAACTTCTGTGTGCGTAGATTTACGGGTTCTTTGTATTTTTTAGATTCTGAGATAATATGTTTTGTTACTTAGAAAATAAAAGAAAATGAACTTTAAATGTTATGTTTCTTGTTGATTTGGTATCTGTATATGGATAAGAATCTCGTTTGACAGTCAAAATAGCTGACATATACTTCTTTTTGTATCGGTTTGTGTTAGTGCTCCTTGTGGTGATTTTATCTTTTGGAATTGTATGACTGAAATTAGGTGCTTACAAGTACGTCTCGGAGCTATGGAGGAAGAAGCAGTCCGATGTTATGAGGTTCTTGCAGAGGGTGAGGTGCTGGGAGTACCGTCAGCACCCTTCCATCGTGCGTGTCACTCATCCCACTCGACCTGACAAGGCTCGTTGCCTGGGCTACAAGGCCAAACAGGTAAATGGTTTGGAGATTAATATATGCAGATCACCATTTCCATTTAAGTTCAGTTTCATAATCTTGTTAGTTGTTTATGTATGCTGCTATTTGGTTTGATTTATATTTTCCCCTATTTTACAAAATAATTTTTAATTAGATCTGCTCTTTTATTATGTTTTAGTCATTGTGTTGTGGCAATTTTTTCCTCTCATATGTATTATAAGCACTCTGACAAACTTACATTTCTGAAGTCCAAGTTCAATGGTATCTTGTTTCAGAAATTATGAGCAATTATTAATGGAGTAGTTTTGGGTTCTTTTCCAAAGATCTGGTTTCCATTTATCTAACTTTGGAAGTTTTTCTTCCATAAACTTTGTGAAGGAATATGATACTTTATGATTTTCTGCAGTCTGTGATGTTCATTAAAGTTTGCTTTCTCTCTGATCTGCTTTGCAGTTCCACTTTGTTTTATTTCCAGTTGGTTTCATATTCACGTTTCTCTTCGAATGGTGTTTTTTTCGGGCACAATTGTAATCCTATCATTTCTCTATTATGCTTAAGTTTTAAGCTTATTTAAGTGAAATGTCCTCATGTTTATCTGTAATGTTTTAGTGGTCAAAGTGCTTGTTGTTGCCTAATGTTATCCTACGGTGTTTTGGTGGGATATCTATGTATAAATGCCACCCCCAAATTTCTCTCCTATCTCTCTGTTTCTCTACTGTGTTAACCACTGCCACACTTGCGCTAAGATTTTATAACCGTTTTCCCTGGCTGGTAGTCTGCAATTAGTGACTATATTGAACTATTATTACAGGGTTATGTGGTTTATCGTGTGCGTGTCAGACGTGGTGGACGAAAGAGACCTGTTCCTAAGGGTATTGTATATGGTAAACCAACAAATCAGGGCGTTACCCAGCTGAAATTCCAACGCAGCAAGCGTTCAGTTGCAGAGGAGCGAGCAGGTCGGAAGCTTGGTGGCCTTAAGGTTCTCAACTCGTACTGGATCAATGAGGTGGGTTTGTAATTCCTTGAATTTAAATACTGAAGGCAAGTTTGTGATATTCAAAATTCAAGTTGAAATTGTAAAAGCTTCTATTAATGCTTGTTTGCATCTATTCAGTGTGTTTTGCTTGGTCCTCTTGGTTAACTGGTAATGAGAATCAGAATGGTTCAGTAGTTTTAAGTGTTGACCTGTAGGTTTGTTGTAAGTGCATGGGTGGCGAGAGCTGGTGATTTGTGTCAGATTTGAATTATTTCGTTCTATTCATTACTATTTAACAGAACTAGATAGAAGGTCATGTAAGTGATACTATGTACTGCTGTCATTGCAGGATTCAACATACAAATACTTTGAGGTAATCTTGGTGGATGCTGCCCACAATGCTATTCGTAATGATCCAAGGATCAATTGGATCTGCAAACCTGTTCACAAGCACAGAGAGCTTCGTGGACTCACATCTGCTGGGAAGAAGTACAGAGGTTTGCGAGGAAAGGGACACTTGCACCACAAGGCAAGACCTTCAAGGAGAGCAAACTGGAAGAGGAACAACACACTATCTCTCAGGCGTTACCGCTAATTTTTGTGTGGTTACTTGGTGTGCTATAATCACGTAGTAATTTAATTGCTGTTGAGTTTACACTCCGCGACAGACTAGTGTTTTGGGTTAGTTTTGTGGAACATGGTTAATTTTGTTTCATTAAGGCAATTGAATTTTGTATTTCCAAAACTGGTTTGGAATGTTTTATCCCATGAATTCTTTCGAAATTTCTGTTTTCATTTACCCATCTTTTTGCCTTTTCTTTGTTAAATATTATATGCCACATCCAGAGAAGGCTAGCAATTAATCATGGCCTTATTTGTGATAATAACTGGATGATTGCTGAATTGTGTGATTTTCCAACTATAAATTGCAGTCTGCGAGGATTCATAATTGCAAGGCATGCATAACCAACAAACGCTAAATTTGTTTCCCAACTCCATACTTCATCGAGGATGGGTTTTAGAAATTGCAATTGTGAGGGAGGTTTTTAGTAATTGCAATTAGGTTTTTTTTTTTTTTTTTATTTATTCAATTCAATTTAATGTAATGTATAATTTGTCCATAGAGAGCAACTACTTGAGAATTTTTATAACAATGGCCAAGTGTAAGTGAGACATGCACATATTAACATTTGCTTGTTTGATCACATTAATAACAGAGCAATTACAATAGTGCTGCCACAAACATGTATGATCACATTCATAGTATTTTATTTGTATTTATCAAATATAAAAAATAAAATTATTTTAATTATTTTATTGAAAAATATTTTCTATTAATTTTTACTTAATATATATTTATTTATATATATATTTAATTAATTAATTCTCAAATATAACTATGTTATTGGATAAACGTACTTTTTATTAGTTATCATAAAATATGCATTTATGTGCTATTTTACCAATCTTTCAAAATATATATATATATAAAATATCCCTACCATTAAATATTGAGTTTCTTAATAGAATATTCGAATTGGTCTGTTATTGAATTTATTTAATAAGTCATTATAAAATGTTATTACACTACCAATTAAATTATCAAATGTTTGGTCAGTATTAGATATGACCAAATAGATAAGGATTCAAATATCAATCAACTAAGATAAATATAGTATTTCTATATTCACATCTTAAATATGTATACTAATCTATCAAATTGTATATAATAAAAAGTTATAATTAATTTAAAAATAATATAAAAATAATTTTTTTTTCACAAGAATAAATTTTCTATTTTTACCATTTAATTAATGAATAATAGATCATTTGAAATGTATTTGCACAAGATATTTTGGTCTATTATTAATTTACTTCAAATCATTATAAAATGGGTAATGACATTTTTTTTTTAATCTAAAATCATTTGGATTTGTTTAATGTAAAAATATAAATTAAACCCTTAACCTAATATGAACAAAATGTGCATTTATGTCTTATTTTACCAATTCTCAAAAAAAAAAAAAAAAAAATTGTAAAAATAGTCCTACTATTAAATATTGGGTTACTTAACAAGATATTTGGGTTGGTTTGATATTGAATTTATTTAGCAAGTTATTACAAAATGTTACTACATTACCAATTAAATTATCAAAGTTTTGTCAGTCTTAGATATAACCAAATAGATAAGGATTCAAAAATTAATCAATTCAACCAAATATAATATTTCTGTACTTGTACGCTAAATATGTATATTGATATGTCAAATTATATATAGTAAAAAGTTGTAATTAACTTAAAGATAATACGAATTTTTTTTTTTCACAAAAATAAGTTTCTTATTTTACCATTTAATTAATAAGTTTCTTATTTTTGTTTAATGTGAAAATATAAATTAAACCTTTAATCATTTGAAATTGCAATCGGTTAATTTCAGTTCTCGTCTAAAGAAAATAAATTCAAAATTTTTTAGGCTTGAGAATTCGAACACAAGAGCTCCAGAAAAAATATATGCATGTTTACTACTGAGCCCCATGCTTCTAATTGCACATTTTATTAATCAGATTTGTTAATGTACAAAAATTCAATAAATTATTTAATTAATAAAAAATATTTTAAAAATTTTTATTAAAATTATAAAAAATTAACTTAATTATTTTAAAATAAATACATTTATCTGAAACTATTATTAAAATCTATTACTAAATTATTATAAGCGTAATTCTTACGTAAAATATATTCATATTTAATTCAACTAATAATTTATTAAAGAAGATACTTTTTAGCCATTGATCTACATAAAAAAAATTAATTAATTTGTTTATAATATATATTGAATTTGATTTATCATATTATTTATATGATAATTTAATAAAATCGTGTTGTATATATATTTCTTTTAAATTATTGAACAAGTTAACAATTGTCATAAATAAATATATACGAGATATAATTTTATTACATATATAATTTTACTATTATACAAATATA
>CP135558.1:8243193-8288359 GCA_032402905.1 Khaya senegalensis | reverse complement strand
AAAAAAATAAGACAAAAATGAGTGAAAGGAATTAAACCAGTTCAAGTCTCGTTACTAAATTTGGAATTAATTTTTTTCCTTCTCCCTCCTTACAAATTCACCTAAATTCTTCTTGGTTAAGGACAAAGTTTGCGAGAAACCACCATCGCTTGCATCAACTTGTCCGGTCTAGTCAAATTGGACCAGACTGCAAATTATAAAAAAAAGGGGGGCTAAAATTAAATATATATTTAATGAATTAAAATCAAATTCACGTAAAAAAAAAAAAAATGTATTAATTAGTTTACGACTGTAAATATAACAATGCAAAGCGTCAGCCAAAGCCTTGGTTTATATCAAAGAATTCAAAGGCTCCTTTCATTAAAATCTTCTCTTCAGTTCTTGAAAACTTTTATTGCTTCATCCTCTATTGTGATTTTACTTTTAAAAGATTGTGTCTTTTCATGCTGCCCAATTGCTGGTCACTGTCGCCGCAACGTATTCTACACTAAACAACACCATACATACATACATACATACATACATACATATGTACTTTAATCTTTATAAGCCTCAACAACCAAAGTCCTTACCATAATGTAAAAATAACACTTGAAAATTCCATTGAAAATAGGAAATAAAAAAGAAAAATTAGTTCTCCTATACCAATCCCCCACTATCGGAACAAAGAAAAAAAAATTAAAAGAAAAACCCCGTGACATAAACCCTATTAACATTCAATTGTAGCTTTGCGGGCCAAAGTATCACCACTATCCCCAATACTAATCACAACATCTCCACCGCCAGCGCCAGCGCCACCGCCAATGAACATACTTCCGGGCAATTTCCTCTTCGGCTTCGCTTCTTGCAGCATCAAAACGACGTCTCTCATGGAGGGTCGGTCGACCGGATTTCGGCTAGTGCATAGCAATGCAATTCTAAGTATTTGCATCATTTCTTCCCTGACAGAAGCACAAGAAGACCCGGCATTGTTGTCCAAGATGTCATTAATTCCATCCTTAGTCTTAATTTTAGATCTCACCCAATCCACAATGCTGTTCCCATCTCCAAACTCTGCATCTACTGATCTTCTACCGCTTATAATCTCCATTAACACAACTCCGTAGCTGTATATATCGCTCTTTTCATCAACTTGGAGAGTGTAAGCATATTCTGCAAACACAAACAAACAAGGACTTAATTAATAATCCAGTGCGGTACAAAACATGGTAGCATCCCAAAAAGTTAGAACGGGACGATGAGGATGATGATTGAAGTCAATGATCATAATGACGGTCAATGTTGAAACAAATTCTACGTGGGGTACATATGACATAGGGCAAGTCTTTCAAATACTACTTGAGAAAAGAAAAAGCGTAAAAGGAAAAGGGCGTTTCATCACGCGCAATAGTCCACCATGAACAGTAACAGTAACAGGAACGGCTTCAAAAGATGTAACACTAAAGAAGAAGAAGACGACGACGACTTTGGTTAGGGCACCACCGAAAACTGGCTGCACACTGCGCCTCCAGCGCATTGTAGCATTGAACGGCAATGGTAAATAACAAGAACAGTACCTTCGAAAACACAAACGAAAGGAGATAGATGGATACATTGAAGATAGAAAAGAAGAGAAATCGTCAAGCTTTTTGGCCGAAATTAACCGGCAATATGATGACTGCGTCGTTTTCAATTGTCAAACACATTTTTAATTAATTAATTAATTAATTACGGACAAGACAAGATTAGCCAAATTAACCAATTGGTTAAACTTGTTAAATCCATTGTCAAATCCATTCTACTGTGTAGATCAGATCAGATTAGATCGGTCGCAAAGAATAATAAGATGGGATTGACCGCGCAATTTAGCTAAAAGACAAGAGAAACGAACTCTCCCCTATCCTAAGCTGACAGGATTTGTTAACGGTATCATTACACCTACATAATATTAAGATACATACAAATTTAATATAATAGTGTAGCGGGCACTAACAAACAATATATATATATATATATTTATTCCATAATATATTATTTATAAAATATTCTTGCTAACGTGCGCGCATGATAATTGGTAGAGATTTCGTCACCCAACAAAAGGAAGGAAGGAAGACGTACCTGGCGCAATGTAGCCGTAGGACCCGGCAATGACGGACATTGACTCATCACTCTGGATCAGCTTGGCGACTCCGAAATCTGCCACTCTGGCCTCCATCTCACCGTCCAAAAGAATATTGCTCGGTTTGAGATCGCGGTGAACAATGACCGGATCGCAGTCGTGGTGAAGGTAGCAAATCCCCTGCGCAACCCCGAGCGCAATCTTATACCTTGTAACCCAATCAGCGACCAGGTTCTCTCCTTTGTTTTTGCCATGCAATAGGTCGTCCAAGTTTCCGTTGGGCATGTACTCGTAGAGCAGCATCGTGCATTCCCTGTTGCTGCAACACCCCAACAGTCTCACTATGTTTCTATGTCTCACGTTTCCTAACACGTCCACCTCAGCAAGTACCCCTCTTCTCCGTCTGATGTTCTCTTTATGCTTACCCCACAATTTCTTCACCGCTATGATCTCACCACCAGGCATTTCAGCTTTGTAGACAGTTCCCGTGGACCCCATCCCTAGGATCTTATCGGTCATTGACAAACACTCCAACACATCATCCGCCGTGAAATTCAACCTTTGAAACGCGGTTAATTTCCACGGTCCGATTTCTCGTTCGTTAGTAAATCTACGGCCGTAATTCGCGTGGAAGCATCGTGTCCCGGCGACAAGAACAAACAAACCGATACCAAACGCAGCGGCCATGATCCAAACAATGGCTCCAGCCGTCTTTTTGGGCTGCTGCTGGCGGTTACGTACCTCTACGTCACCCGCTGCCAGCATATCTGCCGGACACGGCTTTGTTAAAATTCGGCCGCAGAGTCCTTCATTTCCAAAAAATGAAGAGGGATGAAGATTCGGAAATATCGTTCCTGAAGCCGGTATCGGTCCCGTTAATAAGTTGTACGAAACGTTAAAGCTTTCCAACGTGCTACAGTTTTCGAAATTCGAAGGGATTGTACCAGTGAGAAAGTTATGAGAAAGATCAATGTCTGTAATTGAAGGAAGCCCCGAAATCTCCCATGGAATTATTCCCGTAAGCAAATTTCGGCTTAAATTCAATAGAAGAAGCTTTTCGCAGTGGCCAATATCCCAAGGAATGGTGCCATTCAGCAAGTTGTTATGTAACTCGATCTTGTATATGCTTTTGCACCCAATAAAATCTGGAATCTTTCCGATCAACTTGCTCGAACTCGCTGATAAAATCTTTAAGCTCGGTGCGCTCCAGATATTACTAGGTAAAACTGTTTGAAATGAATTACCGGAGATGTTCAAGTACTCGAGCTTTGGTGCATTGCCGAGATCCTGAGGGATGTCGCCCGTGAAATTGTTTTGGCTCATGTCCATGAAGGTTAGATTCGGCAAGAGCCCAAAACCACGAGGAATCGAACCGTTGAATTGATTATTCTGGATTCGGAATCTAGACAGTGAAGTGCAGTTTACTAGACTTGCTGGAAGCTCATCCGTAAAGCTGTTGGAGAAGAGAATGAGCTTGAATAACCTCTTTCCATCGCAAATTGTTGGCGGGATTGGGCCGGTGAGTGAGTTTGAAGAGACATCAACTGTCAACAACTTGCCATTTGACCCGAGCTTCTGTGGGAGATTTCCTGTTAATGAATTGCTCCACAGAAACAAGGAATCTAAGTCTGGCAACTGGTCGATTCCTTCTGGGATGTCCCCCACTAGCTTGTTTTTCATCAAGCTCAGCTTGGTTAGCCTTTTGAAGGAAGTTAGCCATGTAGGGATTGTCCCTGAGAGTTGATTTTCTGATAAATCAAAGACCTTTAGAGCTTTCAAATTGCTGTAACTCACCGGAATTTCGCCAGTAAAATGGTTAATGAACATAAGCAAAGTCTCGAGCTTAGTCAAGTTACCGAGCTCCGGGATGAGAGGACCAGAGAGGTTGTTCTTTGAGATGTCCAAATACTTGAGATTTGTCAGCAATGCCAATTCCACTGGTACTTTTCCTTCAAAATTGTTGTATCCAATCTCCAAGCGCTCGAGCTGAGTCAAGGATCCTAGCTGAGGTGGCAATGATCCTTTCAACAAATTTCCAGCTAAATCTAGAAACCTTACTCTCGGAAAACTCCCATAATCCACAGGAATTTCTCCGTCGAAGTAGCTTCCTCCAAGGTTGAGCTGCTCAAGAAACTTTAGCTGGACAAATTCTAGAGGCAGCGGACCTGTGAAACTGTTGCTGTAAGCATTGAAGAATCTCAAGAACTTGAGCTTGGATATACCAGGCGGGAAAGTTGAATTAAAGTAGTTGTGGCTGATGTCAATGCTCCTGAGCTCGGGTAGCTCGAAAATGGCAGGTTGGAGAGACACATCAAAGGCATTTGCACTCAAATTCAAGTAGGTTAAGCTCTTCAAATACCTGATTTCAGCTGGAATCGAACCAGAAAGAGACCGACGAGAGAGATCAAGTGAAACAACCCGAGCAGTTTTAGGGTCACATTTGATGCCAGACCACGAACACCAAACAGAAGAGTCTTGAGAATTAGGTTTGGAAGAGGCCAGAGTAGCATCCCAGTCATGAAAAGTATTGAGAGGATCCTTAAGAGAAGCTTTAATGGAGAGAAGGGAAATGAGTTCAAGGGGAGGAGCAGTAGTGTTAGCAGAGAAGACTAGTGAAGCTGTTGTTAGCAAATACAAAGAGAAAGTAAGGAAAAAAAGTGGAGTAGAACAACAAGGAGGTTTCATGCTTTCAATTTTGGGAAGTGGGGATGGGGAGGAAGAAGAAGAAGAAATTGATAGAGAGTAGTTTGGTGTTGAGAGAGGTAAATTTAAGAGAAGAATGGTTTTGATGGAGAGAGATTATTATGCTTTTCTGGAGTGCAGGGTGCAGAGGCAGAAGCTGTTGTTTCACCATCACCATCACCACCATCATCATTATTGTATTTCTCATTTCAATCTTCAGTGGGAGGAGGGCATGCCATTGCCTTGAACAACAATGACTATGAGAGAGAGAATTAGACTCATATTCTTCTCCCCCTTAACTGCTACTAGTATTAGTCTTTATTTGGGACCTTATCATCTAGGTCCCTATATTTCTATAGTTTTTCAAATAGATAAGTAATCCCTAAGCAATTTTCTTTTTCATAGTAACTAGAGTAGATTATATATCAATTATACCTCACTTATGAAAATTAAAAAAAGTTAGGGACTTGGATGATAGTTATCTCTTTCACTTTTTAGGCTTCTTGGATTTCTTTTTTTTTTTTTTTTTTTTCTTTTTCGGCTCCACTTTTCATCATTCCATGTTTCCTTTTCTTTTATCTTTGGCTAACAAATTGATTAAATTTGGCGGTGACAGTAACAATGTTCCTCGCAGGATCCAAGAAAGTCATTTCAATTTCCCACCAATATTCTCAAACTCTTGTTTAAATAAATATCCATTTTCTAAAATTAATTCATTTCCAATTTAGTGTGTCTCTCTGATTCTAGAGCCATATATGAATCTGTGTAAGTAAAGTAACTGGGTGGTATACGAATGGGATGGACCACGAATACGTTCTTTCATGAGAATTTCCCGAATCCCAGGTGTATTGCTCATGTTTTTTAAAATAAGCAAAACCCCATCTCTTTTTTTCTGTAAAATCTTTGATAAGGAATACAATATTGAAATTATATTGGGAACAGTTTGATTTGGGGATCATCACCGTCTCCATCTGATCTGCAGTCTCATATATTCTTCTCCTCTAATCAGTAACTTCCAGGTTTTAAAGATCGAATGCCTTTGCAATCCCAATAATTTTTAATTCATTGCATGTTAACAGAGATGGAGTTTGGATTTGTTCCTTCAAAATTCAAAATCATAAATTTTAATTTGAATTAGCTTAATTTATTAATTTAAATATAAAATATAATTTTTTATAATTTTTAAAAATATTAATTATTAATTATCGTATTATTTAAAATACACTTATTAACATAAATTTAGGAATGATTGACATTATTTATTATCCCCTGTGAAATACAAACTTTAACATTGCATTGCCACAATGTTCTTTATTTATACTCAACCCACAACATGAAACCTAAAGTTAAAGAGCAGGATGGTGTCGGTACCTTAGCATCATAATTTGATTTTACATTGCTCCTCCCAGCGAGAATCATAAATGTAAAAATCCTGAAGGATGGCAGGGCAAGGAGCCTGCTGTGTGTCGAAATCCTGGAAAAGTTCAAGTCTGTCGTGATTATTCCTAATTCAGGTCAGGATTTATTGGGTGTGGGGTACATATTTAAAATCAATTAATTAAATTCTTTTTGCACCAACAAGAATTGTCTCAGGAAATTGGTGTTTATCAGGATATTCTCAGCCGGATGAGTTTGACTTGACAACTCGTAGTGAAGTAAAGAGATATACTGTGAATCATTAATACTGTTGTTAAAGCAAAGCATTTTCTTTCTCAAGATTAGGTTAAAGCCTTGTCCTCTGACATAATCTTCTTTAATAAATACATAAAATATTTATTATATTAATTAAAATACAAATTTTATAAATAAAAAATTTTATTGTTTTATCAAACACAATACAGTAAACAATAAAGTCAAATTGATTTAGCAGAAACAAGTACAGTTTTCAACATAATTTATTAATAATAATAATAATAATAATAATAATAATAATAAATTGGTAAATTAAATAATAAAGTATTAGAATATTTAAAAGTGGGTATTATAATGAAAAGAAAAAGAAAAAGAAAAAAAAACAAGAATTAAAGTGTTTTTTTTTTTTGGTTCTTGAGAAGGAAAATGCGTGTACGTATGTGCTGTTAACTTCGTGAGGTTATTTTGGGAATTGAAGCCACTTTTGTCGCCTGCTGCATCATGCATGCATGCATGCTTCGCCACAGCGCGTGCTTGATCTTTCTGAAACCATGCCATGGGCCATCCCATGGTGGGTCCATGCTTCTATTTCCTTTGGTTGCGTAAATTCAATGAATAAATAAATAAATAAATAATTAAATCTGCCACTCTTCCTATCGTAGTCATATAAGATCAATTAATATTAATAAAATAAAATAAAAAATAAAATTTTAATTCTTTTAATTAATTTTTAGAATTTTTGTTTATTTAATTTTTTTTCTAAAATATATTAACGTAAACTCTTATTCTTTATTAGTTTAAATAATTTATTATTTTTATATTATAATTTTTTTTAATAATAATAATTATTAAATAATTAAATATATTAATTTATTTTTATTTAAATTTATAAATTAAATTAAATTAACGTACGAGGCTATGAGAGTATATGAATATATTTTTTAAATAATTAAAATTAAAGAATATCTTTTTTCTTACGTTACAAAGAAACAACTAAACCACGCACACCTTCCACGCTGCAAAGGCGCGTGCGAATACGTAATTGGACCAAAGGCAAACAATAGATACTGAGCGCCAATCATTCAGAGTAGTCGAAAGTACGAAAATACCCAAATACAAAAATAATACCAGTGTAAACTCGAGACAAAGGAACACAGAAAAGCTACATCAATCTGATGATTGCTGATCTACATATCGGCAGCATAAAAGGCTGAGATGGAATGGTGGCTGGGACCCACTTCTCCAGAAGGTCCCACGTCGCTTTGTCCCCGCACCCTTCCACAATGGACGAAACAGCATCATCTTGTGTACGTGGCATGATCTTAGTGGTTTGTTGCCATGGCACGTGACTGTCATGTGCACCAAACTTTGCCAGGCCTGGGCTGGAGTGCCGCGTGACCCTACCAGTAATTTAGTTGCAAATACGTATATTGTATATATATACATACACAGTTTTGTTTTGATGGCATGATGACAAAATGGGCCATGGGTGATGGATGTGTCCCCCACGCCACGTCGCCACGCGTGATTTTGCCTGCGTCTCCCAATTTCCGCTCTTTAACGGTTGCCATCTAATCCGTCCCTGTTTTATTATTTTTGTTTTCTGGACGGTTTTACCCTTTCGCTTTCGGACTAAAGACAAGAATATCTCAGTCTCACTGCTCTCCGTTTATTGTTACCGAGTTCTGACAGAATATTTGACGGCGAGAACAAAAACTTTAACGGCAGCAGACACACTAGACATTGTTTGGTATTTAGTGCCTTGGATTTCATGACTCATGAACAAAGCTTAGAATTTGCATGGTTGAATCTTAAGGAAGGAACAACTTCAGAGAAGCTCCATCTAATGATTTACAAAATTAAGCCAGCTGTTAATTAATCGACTCTGTTTACTACACCAATCAAGAGATGAGGTAGCCGAATGTCTGAGGAACTTTTATGTAAAAAGGTGACCTCAAATAATGCAATGGGGTTTTCAGTACAGGGATGCAGATGGGGCAAACAGCAAATTTTATAAGGAGAGTTCTAGCAAATTAAGTCGGACCACATGCATATAAATTGGAGACAGTAGATGCATCTTAATATCACTACAGACATTATTTTTACAACATGTCCCCGTTAATGAGACAAATTGAGGGTTTGGTGTAACAGTTAGTTTCCCCGACCCATTAACTATCACCTTCGTTGAAACA
This sequence comes from Khaya senegalensis, assembly GCA_032402905.1. NCBI lineage: Eukaryota > Viridiplantae > Streptophyta > Magnoliopsida > Sapindales > Meliaceae > Khaya > Khaya senegalensis. The sequence continues at coordinate 8,279,755 of CP135558.1, read as the reverse complement.
TGCTAATGAGGGACAGTTATCTGATAACACAACAAATTTTGGGTTTTCCTTTGAATATTGATTGTATTCTTCTAATATTGCTGACATTTTAGTATAACTCGTTTCACATTAATCTGCTAGCAATCATTAATTAAATCAACCACGGGTTAGGATTGATATTTAGCTTAGCATTTTCAAATTTCAACCTTCTTTCTACTAATGACTGCCGATAATAGCAGATAAAACATGTGTTGCTGGGAATGTAGCAAGAATGGAGGAGTGGTAACGTGCATGATTACAGTTGAAAAGCAAACGAGATTACCAAGGGAAACGAGAAACCAGCTAGCGTAATCCAAATTGCCATAGCTAATTCAAACAAATTAGAAAAAGGAGAGTTAGGGTTCCACAACAAAATGATGGAAGAATTGAAGATACTGGAAAATAAGATTACAAAAAAAGGCAGTGGGATTTCAGAGTGGTTCCCACTTAAATTCTTTCTGTAGAAAATACAGTAATTAATACATGCTTTGACACTCACAGTGTTTTGACTTCACAATATCTCTCTCTTATTAATGAATTGGTCTTTTCTTCCTTTCATTCCTTTTTCATGGGCCAAGTGGAGAACTAAATTATTAGGGTTTGAAGCTGAGAGAGTAATTAATTGGCCATGCCATGTGAGACCCTTCCCTCTCTATTAAGTCAATGTCACTTAGACCTTAATCTCTCAATTCACAAACACCCTTAATCATCTGCAGGCAGTCTGAGGGGCACGCACGAATGGTATTTCTCCATTTGGCAAAGTAAAGTGCGGTGAGAAATTCGGTGCTATATGATTGGAGGATTGTGTATCTCACTATCTGTGGATGCAATTGCGAGGAGTTGATTTTGTGATAATCTGGCCAAGTTCAACTTCTTAGTACAATCATCAAAGAAATTGTTCCATTTTGGGTGGAATTTTGTGGTTGTTGTACCATTTTAAGTATGATGTGGTCCATTCTTCTCTAACATTCGATCTTTTGATCTATTCATCAAATGGGTATGTTTTTCTACGATTATCTAATATGGAAGAATGCAAGTTATTAGATTTTCTAACTTTTTTGTTAAAAAAAAAGTTGCATAAACTAATTATATTTATTAATAATCATATTTTATAGTAATTAGTATTTTTTATAAAAATAATTTTCTTTTATTATTATCAAGTGAGAAGTAATTTAATAACAAAAAATAAATACAAAAATAATAAAAATTTATAATAATTATCTTTTTCATTGAGTTCATATTATATTTAATCATAGTGTAGATTAATTAGCAGTAAAAACTAAAAGTAACATGGGCTAAAGGACAATGATTTTGTTGTTTATCACCAAAATTAAAATAAAATAGCAAAACTTTTTAGAAAGTGGCGATCAAAGAATTTAACAAGATAATAATAACATATTTGAAACCTTTTTATAATTGAATTTGGATCGTTGCGGGCTATGAGAATTTAACAAGATAATTGAAGGATTTGAAAAAGGGACCCAGATCATGATTACTAGCATGTTCTATCAATAGCTGTTTGTTGGAATAAAGACACTTTAATTTAACAGACGAATGAATATCTGATATGAGAAGGTGTTTTGAGAGTAAGTGAGGAAATTTGAATAGACAGCCAAATGATTTAGACCTTCCAAAGCAAAGCCATCAAAGCATTGAAAAAGAAATTGGGAAATTGGCTAGTGGGTGTGGAGAAATTAGCCCTATATTATACTATAAATTTGTGGCATATGAAGACTGATGGGATATACCAAAGCTTCTTTATTGCAATTTTTTTTTTTTAATTTCCACATGAAGTATATATTTGTTTTGAAACTTGTGATCAACTTATAAAATTATTTGTGGTCGAATTTGAATAATAATTAGTATTTTTTGTTAAAATTTTTGTTTTTATCATAATTTTTTTTCAATTTTCTTATTTCTTTCTCTCTCTCTTTTTTTTTTTTTTAATTTTTTTGAAAATTTTTGAGGATATGTAAAACTACATACTCTAAGGTAAAAATAAACCATGCTGAGTCTTGATCAGATGAGAGACACAAACAGCTCTTTGGATTAGATAAAAGGGATTCCACGAAGCTGCAGAATAATGTTACCATCAAAGATGTATGATCACATTCTAGGAGAACAAACAAACAAACAAATGGATTGTTTGATTTCCTTAATTGCAAATTTGTTTCAACTCATCTAGACTAACCTTAATTATTAAGCATGCATGTGAAAGAGAGTGCTTCTGTAGAAATCGCTTTTGTTTAAAAGCACTTCCGACGAAATACCAAACGGTGATTTACAGTTAGTCGGTGTTTGATTTTCTAAGAAGTAAGTCAATTGTGGTCAGGATCAAACACTAAGAAATAAGGAAATCTTTTTGACTCAAGTGGGTAAAGATCTTTCTTTATTTCTATAATCTTTGCATTTTGATGGTTAATTTTCTGATTTCTTACACATAAACCCCTCAATTTTGTGCTTGTGACACTCATACTTTCCTGTACTTTGAAGCCTATGCATGGGACATCCACTAGTAATTCTACCTCTTAAGCAAAACTCAAACCCACCATCATTTTGTTTTAGAAAATGGAAGCCACTTTACCCTCGACGTGTTTTTATTCGAATACGTGTCTAAATTCCAAACCGTAGTCTACATCTTAATCATAAGTTTCACTTTTTCTTTCTCAAGCTTTCAAAGCTTAGAATTTCTATGTGCTCTTAATTGTTTGTTGGTTTCATCTCTCATGGAGGACAACCCACACACCCGCTGGCTTCCTATGAATAGAATGAATCATCACACTCTGCTTTCTGCCATTGTTTGCTTTAGGTTTGCTTATTGATTGGTTCATTTGCTCTAATTTTCAACCACCCGTACATCAATATTGAATTGTGGGGATTAATCGTAAGAAACGTTTCAATAAACGAAGTCCCTTTTGCTCATTTCAATGGAGGGGCCGTTGGCTCATGATATCATAATTTGCTATTATTGTTGTTTAAACGTTTCACTGCCTTTTTCTACTGTTTAGTATATTGGATGTGCCTACGTCATTTTAAGATTTTGAAATATCCAACATTATTCTCACTATTATAATATGTAATGTGTAAAAAATCAAATAAATTCGTATATTTAACCTTCTAATTATTCCTCAAACCTTCTAATAACATTTTCAACTTTATTTATAGGAGCTATGATAATGAAAATAATGACATTACCCCTTGGACTGCTTCTTTGTTGTTAATTGATTTAGCAGGGATGAATTACATAAGAGTAATAAAATTATGGACCTATTTGTTACTTTCATAAACCATAGAGACCAAGCTGATAATCTCTCAACTTAAAACCAACAACAAACATTTGATAATCTTAGGAGTTAGCCCAGCAATAGAATATAACATGGGTACAACATAATCCATTATATGTGTACATAAACATGACATGAATATGACAAAATACGTCACGAATATAAGTCACGACCTGTGCTGCGCTGGACTGTATTAACCCACTCAAATTGGGACTCACTTGCATGTTACTGGAACAACCTGTAATTCAATGTGCTTGTCTGATGCATCTGTACGCCAACATGTTCTAGCCCACTTGAAAATACATCGATTATTACACTACTTATTGGTAGGACGACTACATGATTCAGATTTCACAAAGTGACTTTATCTTCAAAGCAGAATTTTCATATACTTTTCTTAAGATATGATAAAATCATATATCAATATAAATTTTTTATAAATTAATATATAATATTTTTTATTAATAATATTATTATATTTAACTATTAATTGATCAATAAAAATTATATAATCATTAAAACAACCTTACCTATATAAATTTTATATATTAAAAATATTTTTTATATATTCCTTAAAATTTTAAAAATTAACATAAAATACTCCTAAAATCTAATTTTTTTAAAAAAAATTCTATCAATATTATTGTTATAAACACTTTGTATATATTTATATTATATAAATTTATATATATTTATAAAATAAAATAATTTATAATTTTACACAAACAAATAATTATGATATCATTTTATTATAATTAGCACTTAAATTATATATATTTATCTAATTAAATTAAATATTAAAATTTTAAAAATAACTTTTAAAAATATTTTATATTAATTTTCTTAATTTTATGAGAGGCATGTGAAAAATATATTAATATATAAAATTTATACACATAAAATTATTTTAATTATTTATTTATTTTACTTAGTCAACTACCAGTCAAATATAACAATATTACTATTGAGAAATACTATATATTAATTTTAAACAAACTTGCATTTATATGTGATTTGTGGATACAAGATTTCTCCTCCATATTTCTTTGATTTCCCAAACTAAAACATCTCAGAATATTCCAGTGTGAGCACTCAGACAAGATAAAACCAACCCATAAACAAGAGAAAAGCAAAAGTTGTAGGATCATTCACAAACAGAATACACGATCCTGGTATGATACCAGCCTCTATAGTGTTTAAATATGAAAAATAACAAATGCTGGAAGTAAAAACAAGTGGCCATATATTAGTATTACCGGTACAGTATAAATTATTCTACCTCTGTTTATAACAGTTGTTAAAAGAAATTTGAATTTCTACCGTGTGTAATTTTCCAATAAACCAGCTCTCATTCTTATGCTATGCAGGTGTAATGCGTACCTGGAACAATTGAATTGCTGTCAACTCTATCATTCCCTTGCGACTGGCTGCTTCACAAGTCAATTTTGTATATAATCACAAAGTGGGGAGTCCAAGATGAGAACGATTATAGCTGATGGCGGTGCCGTTGTTCTCAGTTCTTCAATCAATGTGATCGCGAAAATGGATAATTTTGCAGATAAAAGACCTCTCACGGCGATAGCTATTCATGAACACATAAAGGTTGCAATAATCAGCATAACAAAGTAAAATGAAGATAACTAAGATTATAGAACCAAGAGTATGGGCATAGGTTGCAAAACTTGAAATGGTATCAAACATATTATCTTACCATTTGAATAATTAATCTATGTCAATCTTTTCATCAAAGTACTTCTTTAGATAGAATGACAACATTTATTATCTACTATTTCAGCATGCTTAAAATGAGATCCCACCCTAGAACCAAAACTACTTGACAAATAAAGCAAAATTGAGCAGCAATCACAAATTCAGAAAGGATCTTGAGAACCAGAAGAAACTTACATCACAATGGAAGAGATGCAGAAGCAAGTAAACCCAATAGAAAAATGAATTAAGAAGGTTGGCCAGAAGTTTTGTCGGTCCAAAAACATTATCTCAGATAAAAGAGTAGTTACACCTGAAAACAACAGAATTGTCCAACCGGAAGGCAAGCAGCTGCGGAAAGAAAACGAGGAAGAATCCTGCAGAACAAGAAAAGAAAAATCAAACTATGCTAGATTGATATCAGTAGCCAAACCATGCCACATTTGAATAATAAAAGTCATACCTGGAAATAATGCTTGATAAATACAGCAGAGTAGATAATTCTCAGAGTCATATCTTTACAACAGTCAAGAAACTCAAAGTGAAACTGCTACATGTTATTTCAAACTTTATATATAACGAGCCACAGGTACTGTGTACTGAAAGATGGGTGGACTAAGGCTCTCTTCTCAAAATCATAAAAACCCACTGGAAAAAGTGGTTTTGTCTCTTACATCAACAAAGCTCAGACAATATAAGTTGGATTCTTTATGTTATCAGAAAACATAAAGAATAGATGATGCCTAGAGTGAGACTGACAACGTAAAAGGATACTTAAAGAATTTGCAAGAATTAACCCAACTGCACCAGCTGACCGAATTAGTATGACATTCATAACAACATATACCACAGAAAGCACAAGCAACGAATCATTAGAGCGTTTGAGTTGGTCCTCTGTGGCAACTGCGTGTAGAAATGCTTCAGATGTTCCTAATGCAAATAAAAGGACAATCATAAATTTTCGTGACCACTGTCAAAGGCATACTTCTAAGATACGTGTGTCACCACTTGAGATCTAATCAAGATTGAAAGACGAATAAATTTAAGCTTTTGGCTCTATTATCTAAGGGCATACCACCAAAGATACACGCGCGCGCGCGCGCGCGCACACACACACACATGCCGAAGAACTGACAATTCTTTGTAAGTAGATATAATATGTTGACATCGCGGCTAATAAGACCTCATCATGAATTATTACTACAACATTCTTTTTTTTTTTAATGTAGCATACTTTTATAAAATAAAACAAGTACTATCAAAATGGCTAAATGAAAAAGAAATTGTTAACAGCGAGATTTATATGTTTATTTTTACCAAGTAACAGACATTTATATTCAAGATAGCAGTAGCTGATAAGTGTAACAACGTAAAGTTACTAACCATTCATAGCCAAAATGATCACATAAAGACAATAATACCGGAGGGCTGTTGATGCTTCTCCATCACTCCATTTCTGACCATACAACAGTCGGATCAGTGAGTACGAGTAACTTGGGCCAAATGCAATAAATACAAGTCCTGTAGGATATGAAATTCTAGCTTGAGCCCGTGAAATAAAACAAAAAAAAAATGTTGAAACTCCTCCCACCAAAGTTAAATTCATAAACGAGTAGAAAAATTCGAGCTAAATAAAAGAAAAGACCAATCAATAGAACAAGCTTCAGGGCCTCTGTCAGGCTACTTCCTATTTTCTTGCTTTTCTGTGGGTATTGACCTGTAAAGAGACAGCAATCATCACACTAGCACCTGCATTCTCATAAAAGGAAAAAATAGCACATGCATTATATCCCAAAGAATTAAATTGATATAAAAAGAAATTATTCTTCCTATTCAGAGGCTAAATAATGAAATTTAACATAAAGAAAGAATAGGAGGTTAATGGTTCTTTAAAAACTATGAAGCACAGAGGAGGAGAGAAATAAACCTGAGGCAGACCTGGCAAATGTAGTATAAGAACTTTCTTCAAAAGGAAGAAACACCAATCTCACCACTAAGCTACCTGGAATGCAGCAAAGCAAGCCATTAAACATGCTGTTAAGGAGAAATAAATATGTAAGAATGACCTTTTCTCAACTTAAGTAGCAAGAGATCAAAGTCAGTTGAAATTATATCAAGAAAAGATTCCATTGTCACCAAAAAGCCATTAGTTGTGGCTCTGTAAGGCACAGGATGCTTGGACCAGCTACTTACCTAATTTATCTACAAGTCCATAAACTGCCTGGTTATATGGTGTATCTAACCAAACAAGAACCATCTTTTCTCCTTCTTGAAGGAGCAACTTTCGAAATGATTGAAGGGTAAACAGTGTACACATGTTTGACAGCTGCCGATCATAACTCATCATATTTCCTAGTCTGCAAAAGGTACATGTTATTGTACCAAATATTAATATATATGGATAACGATGAAAAAATAACCAAGCAAGTAGCTATTAAAACAAACAAGAAAATAATGGGTGAACTATTTTGAAGTTAATCTAATGAAAACCTAATGCAAGCTATAAAGTGATTAATTATTTATCAGAAATAACAGCTGCTGGAGAAAAGGTCTGAACCAGTACTTGCAAAGGCTTAGCAAGGCAATGGTCAAAGCAGCAGTTCAATACAGCAACTACTGAATATTCATTGTGCTTGCGAAATCTCAAATTTGAGGGAGATTTGGAGCTACCAGCTTGACACTGCTAAATATGAAAATTTTATCACATAAAAGAAATTGGGGTTTGAGGGTCCAATAGTTACAGATGCCCAGATAATATCATATCGAAAAAACTTGTTACTTCTATGGGAGGAGGTGTAGGAGGGTGTTGTTTGTAATCCAAGTGTATTCATCACCAAAGAGAATAAGTTGTCCAACACAAAAGAATCAATACCTAAAAGGGAAAAGATCAGTAGTTCTAAATGCAGAAAGAAGAAGAAAATAACCCCAGTAGCCAAGGAACAAGCATGCTCCATATGCAACTTGTGATAATGCAAAGACAATCCTCTTGTCCTGTAAGAATGTAAATAAATTACTGACAAAAGCAACCATATCAATGCAAATAATCAAACTTATCAAAGAAAACCCTATAGCTATTCTACACAAATTACAAGAATCCAGGCAGGTTTCTCCACACCCTAAACTATAGGATGCCTCCAAAGTGACCATGCCCATAAAATATACTAGAACAAAGTAACAGAGACAGATAGCTTATCACCGCCTTGAGGTTTAGAAGGTCTTTCAGATGAAAATTTAGATCATCAATCATATGAATTATCCACGTGCCAGAAAAAGAGAAAAAGAAGGGATATCATTCATGCTCTCTGCATAACATGTGAAGCAAAATTAGTTGATGCAAGGTACATCCTAAGTAGAACCTAGAGAAGATGCCAATAACTACTAGGATAGCTATGTTGAGGGCATGTGGAAACAGGAAAGTCATATTAAAACAAAATCAGAGAAATAGCTGAAATTTGGAAGTTGGTTGACCAGTGAAAGTAGTAAAAATGTATCAACATGCAGTCTGGTCAGTGCAATTAAGCAGGTTGTGACACGTAAATCTAGGTTGAAGACTTAGTCAAACTAAAGCATATACCATGCCATACTGCTTGACAATGAGAATATACATTGTCATGCAACGTGAAAGTGTAGCCACACTTTCACCCATTAGCCGGAGTTTGAGAAGAAGCAAGTTCTGAGAAAGGATATACAGTGGTTCAGCCAATAGCTCCAGTATACATGCACAACCTGCCATATGAATTTAACAGGATCATAATTTTTTTTAACAAGCATAATATGGTAATAGAAAGGCTGGAAATGATTAGAAAACAGTACTATTAATCAAGATAGCTTGTGCGTATGGATTAGAATAACTAAGCCCTTGCCACCAGAAGACCAAGAAACACGCTCCAACCGTGATAAATATTCCAAGTGGAAGAGTCAACCAACCCACTTTCAATAACTTCGCTGCATTTTCTTCTCTTGAAGCACCATCACTACAGAGCACAAGACATATGACATTGAGGGTAATATGACATTGAGGGTAATATTTACAGCTAGAATCTGATACCATAGACGTCCTTGATGACAAATAAAACAAAATCATAAAAAACATATCACACACAATAAACCTGAAAGATTCTTCCTCTAACTTGAATTTATAGAAGTAAAATTCTTTAAAAGAGTTTGACATTCATCTATACCGGCACACTACAAGCTGCATCTGAAAGAGGAAAATATTAATATATGCTTGTCTTACTTACATTTGATCACCGTTACTGAAATTCTCAAGTGCTATCTATTGAGCCATACATTACATTAAATTGAATTGAAGAAAAAAAATACCACCATTAATCAATACAGAAATCAAGAACTCTATAACTAACTAATAACTTAAAGAGCAAGATTCAAGAAATTATTACAGCAGAAAATAAAGCAGATAAAAAAAATGAACGAGCGAGTAAGCACCATTTAATATCAGCTCGCATGCAGGCTCGCCGGAATCCTTCTCGACTGAGAAACAACACGCACGTGACAAAAAGATGGAATTGAACTGCGAAAATCTGAATTAACGAAAAAAGAAGAAACAAATGAGAAAATTCAAAAACACCGCCAAAAATTCAATAAAAGAAAAAGAGATGAAATGATTATTACTGCGTAATCGTCTTCGGTGAGGTGCCTGACGATCCATGAATTAAATATGAACGGAATTCCTCTCGACAGAAACTGTGTAGCTAGTCGCCATCGGGAAAAAAAATTAAATAAAAATTAATTAATTGGCAAAAGATAAGAAGAAGAATATTGGCGGAGAAGTTACCTAACAAGTATTTGAAAGTACGAGAGAAATTGGTGGAATGATCCGCTGAAGTCTTTGACATTTCGTAATTGGATCCGAAGTTAGATCGGTTTTAGCTTGTCTTTTGCTGTTTTCAGTTGAGATTTATTGAAGGCGTTTCGAGTTTCGTAAATTTTTCTGACAGACGTGTGCTTTATTTATTTTTTTAATGATAAACTTTTGAATCTAACTTTCAGACCTTGTAAAAGAGGAAATATATGCACTACATCATGCCCCAACCAACTAAGAAAACTCTCAAAAATCGAACGAATCGAGCATACGAAACGTTTCAATTGACGATGGCGGTTATGTTGCTAATTCAAGACAACGGTGTCGTTTCATACTGAATAGATGTTTACCTTAGTTGTCTTGAGACATTTAAGGCAAACATCTTCAGAGAGAGAAACCATTTCTCATGATATGGTGCAAGGAAGTGGTGGTTTGGAAAGAGTCGCGCTGTTTTTTGATATACCATGCATAAAGGGAGGGAGAGGAGAAAAAGGTTTCAAAAAACACAGAGGGAAATAAGAAAGGCGATGCTTAAACATATTGTGCTGCTATTTTCATACTAAGGCAGTTCTAAATCATGGTAACTTTCAGTTTTGATGAGTCCTGGACGGTGGACATGAATTTGGGCCTTAAGTAGCATCATTATGAACTGTGGTGGTTACTTGACTTTGACTTGTTCGTTTACACACTTTGCGATGCTTTTGGTAGTGTGTATAAGGCAATTCCCATGGACTGCGAATCAAAGTTAGTGTCCATTGGAATGCAGTTTCAGTTACAAGACGATATTCATTACTGAATTGTTCCCTACGTTTTCTCGTGGTTTAGGGCAGACAATTCTGCCATCAGACAGGAAGCTCAGTACTGGTCGGCTTTGTAGTTCTTGTTGAAAGAGGTGGGCTTGAGGAAGATCATTTTACTCACAAGCATGCCCAAGTTGTATTTAATGAACGCCCAATCATAAATAGAGCACAAGCGCATCATTTGGACAAGATAGAGGATGCAGAAGAAGACGGAAGACTTGTACCGGAATTCTGCAAATATGGGTACTGCAGAGATCAAGCCCACAACCAAGTGAAGGACAGCAAGCTGCCATTTGATGCTGGAGATAGCACAATTTTTCTTAGCTAATATAAATATTCACAGGCTGTAAATTAGGGTTTCTTGGAGGCTACACAATGTTGTATATAAAAGCTTCTACATTGTAACTTTGCTTTAGTGTGGTGAAAAACACAACATACAGATCACTCTCTGAAATATACATCCTATTTCTCTGTTCTTATAAATGTTCTTATGATGAAAAAATTTAAGGATCTTGTAAGAGATACATTAAATGTAGAGGAAGAAGCTCAAGAATTCAGAAAGAGGAAGAGGGATTCAGGATCTTCAACGTCTACAAAGTGTAAAGGTAATAACAGAGTGGAAAACTACTTACCCAACGCAACTGGGGAAGCACCTATCCCAACTATCAATCTCCAATGTTGCTACATACGAAATTTTTACTATTGTCTTTTATCCACTGCTCCCTTCGTTTTGTGTAGAAGGAGGTGCACTAGCGAAGAGCGGAATTTGGTTTCAAAGAAACTAGCTTTTCAGGATGTCAAGAACTCGTTTGTTGCTTAAGCTTTGTCAAGAATTTTCATTTTGTTCCACAATGCCCACACCATTTAAATTTCTAAGTCTTTGATTATGAAGTATGCAATCTGTTTTATCTCCCCTTACAATCTAGTCGGTATTGTCAATGCGTACTGGAAGTTCAAGAGGAAATACAGAGAAAAGAAATCTTTCAGGAAAAGCTCCAAGTCAGAATGAATGAGGCAGAAGCAAAAGTCAAAGATCTTAAATTATCATTTATGTGGTATCTTAATACTGTTTTTATTATTGATTGTCAGTTCTATTATAAAGATTCGTACTTATACATGTTCTTTTTCCTTGCTCATAACAATAATTTTGGAGTCAGCAAAATAAGAAATTGATGCCTTTTGAGGAAGCAGAGAATATCCATTCTTGTAGAGCTTTTGAGAGATAGCAGAAATTTTGTTAGCATTTCAAAGTTGAATGTGGTTCCTAATTTCTTTCTTCTAGTAAAAGCAATTGTTTGGCATCCCGGTAACTAATGATGGCTACTTGGAGAAATTGCAGGAGGTTTGCATGGTGGCTTCACAGTGTTGTAAGGAGTCTCCAGCATCCTTTTTGAGTTCAAGTTACATCTCAGTTTTTGCAACTTCTTGTTCCTTTTTATCAATCAAACATTATTTAGAATCCATTAATAACAGAAAGCTATGTTTTCGACTCTAGCATTCTTCTGATTCAAGGCCATATCTCTGTTTATCTCAATAATGATTTGTTGTAGTTATGTATCATCACTCTTGCCCCGTGTTGGCATATTAGTTGCTTGATTTTCTTAAACAAATTTCCCCCTCAATTTACATTGCAGGCCGTCAAAAATGCCCTATACTTGCGAAGGTGCAAGTTTCAAAGGAATGCAACTCTTTTGAAGCATCAGTTGACTTTGCAGTGTGAATTACCCTTTTCTGGAACTGTTTGGAATTCTAGAGCTCTTTTTGCTCAATTTGGGAAATTTGATTTGATGATTTTTAAGTAATTCAATTCATCGTTGAAGATAATACTCGGATCTACCTTTAAGAGTGGTTAGGCTCATAAAGTTTCTTTTTTTAAGTTCTGAAACAACGATGGGACATCTAAAACACAAAGAAAACTCATGGCCTGCTGCTAAGCCCTTTTTGCTGAATTACCCTCGTCTGATCTTACATACGATTGTTGAATTATCTCATAATTTAGAAATTTATAATAAGGTATATTTGTTGCTAAGTTTATGGTGATCATGTTTAATTCATTGTAGAATATTTAGGATTGAATTATTTACTTTTAGAATGAAATTGCACACTTGAAAATCAATCATGTAATTTAAAAAAGAGCTCCCTATATCGCAATGTAAATACTCTATTCTCTCTATCTCTCTCTCTTCTTTTTTTTTTTTAAAAATTTTTTTTTTTAATTTTTTCCTCTTCTGATTTCTCTACCTCTTTTGTCCTGTCTTCTCGAAAGAAAAACTTGTTCCTACTCACATTGCTGGATTTGCTTTTTGAACATGAGAAAGTAATTCAAATGCGCAATTGATTCTAGCAGCTGCATCTTCATATAAACTTGACTTAATAATTGGACAGTTCACCATGAACACTTAACCCAAGCCTAACAGTTCATGTGTAAGTGCAGGTAACGGAGAGTTCCTGTGTGTATAAATTACTCTTAAGAGGTCATGAACCAAGCCAAATATTTTAACTGTTCCTGGGCAGCCCAATGACTCAACACAAAAACTAGGTTTGCAGTTGAGAGTGACAAAAGCATGTTAGTGACAACATGAACATATATAAGATATAGTCTATTTGATTGACATTGATATATTTATAATAAATTTGGCAGTGCATGGCCATGGCCTGATGTTCTGGTATCTCCCATGAACGGATAACTTGTCTGAGTATTTGCCCATCAAATCCAATACCCAACTTGGTGGTCTCACAACAGTGTCTTTTGCTGTCCCCAGCCGCAAGACAAAATTTTGAATCGTGAACGGCTATTTATTTATAACGGCTATTTTTATGGGACCCCCCTCTCTACGGTGTATGCTATAGAGGGACATATAACGACTATCATGGTTGATTTACAGATAATGCCAGTTTTCTATCTAACCCTTAACCTTTACATCATAATTACATTTGGTTGGAAAATAATGCATCTCATATTTCTTCTTCTTCTTCTTCTTATTTTTAATTTTCCGAAACAACAATCAATCACAATATCAATACATATGGTTCGTCATGTTTTAATTTTTTATTATTTATTTTAATTTTTTTATAAAATATTTTTAATTTTGTATAATAAAAAAATAAATATATTTTAATTTAATATATTTAATATTATAATTCAGCTATAATTTAAAAATTAAAAAAATTTGTTGCATATAGAGTTAATATTTTTAACTCTTTTGAGGCTTTGATTAAAGTGCAAATAAATTAATTTTGTTTTTAAATTAATTAGACGTCTGTCATGAAATTCTAGATGCCTAGATGGTTGATACAGGCAAAAAGCAGCACATGGGAATACAAATTCTTTGTTTTCGATTCAAACTCTGGATTGCACGTCTGTGCCCCACCATTCCTTTGAAATCCGTTGACCAGAGAACACACGACTCGAAACACCACATGCAAACACACGGCTTCTCTTCAACCTTCGTTTGCCTAAGTTTCTAGCTAAGAACTCCGTCAAGAAGTCATCTTTCTTACTTCCATGGCTGGGTTTTTTTTAGTAGAAAGAAAATGAGAGTGGAGAGAGAGAGAGAGAGAGTTACGATGCTGAGAAGAATATGAGATCAAGAGATTTCTGTTTTTGAATGATGTCGTTTCTGGTGGAGGAAGTATTAGTGTAAGAGAGAGGGAATAATCGAAGTCTTGAGAGATATGTGATATAGAGGAGAACTGGAGACCGGTACTTCTCTGTATTAGTAGCAATGTCGTTTCTGGAGGAGAAAGCAGTGAAAACTCCTAGCCCTAATCCATCTGTCAAGAAGAGAGGGCTGACCTGGTCGGACATCTGGCTGAAGAACGCGCAGCCCTTGAAACATGTCGTCTTCACTATGCAACTTCAGAAATCTCCGGCCACACCCACCTTGAAAGATCCCGATAAGGAGACAACCCGAATCTCGAATTTCTCGAGAATCGATAGGACCCTTTTGTTACCAGACGATATTCTACTCAGAATCCTTTCGAAACTCCCCGTTTCGCAGCGGAGCGCTAGCTCGCTGGTTTGTAAACGTTGGCTGAATCTTCAGGGTCGGCTTGTACGATCACTCAAAGTGTTGGACTGGGAGTTTCTTGAATCGGGTCGGTTGATTTCGAGATTCCCAAATTTGTCAAACGTTGATTTGATTAATGGGTGTGTTGTTTCCAGTAGAAATACAGGTATTTGGTTGCGTCGTAGATGGGTATCTCTGCAAATTGATTATTGGTTTTCAAATTTTTACGAGGAGAGTTTGTTTTTTCCTGTTGAAATTATTGATAGGGGTCTTAAAGCGCTTGCTAGTGGGTGCCCGAATTTGCGAAGGCTTCTTGTAATTGGCGCTAGTGAATTGGGGTTGTTGAGTGTGGCCGAGGAGTGTTTGACTTTGCAAGAATTGGAGTTGCATAAGTGTAGTGATAGCGTGTTGCGTGGGATTGCAGCATGTGAGAATTTGCAGATCCTAAAATTGGTTGGAAATGTAGAAGGATTTTATAGTTCTCTGGTTTCTGACATTGGGTTGACGATTTTAGCTCAAGGGTGTAAGAAATTGGTTAAGCTTGAGCTTACTGGTTGTGAGGGTAGTTTTGATGGGATTAAAGCTATTGGGCAGTGCTGTCAACTGCTCGAGGAATTGACCTTTTCCGATCACAGAATGGATGATGGATGGTTGGCTGCTCTTTCATATTGCGAAAATTTGAAGATTCTGAGGTTTGTTTCATGTAAGAAGATTGATCCTAGTCCAGGGCCCGATGAGTATTTGGATTCTTGTCCGGCACTTGAAAGGTTACATTTGCAGAAGTGTCAGTTAAGAGATAAGAAAAGCGTGAGAGCAATGTTCAGAGTATGTGAAGCTGCGAGGGAGGTTGTGTTTCAGGATTGTTGGGGACTGGATAATGATATTTTCAGCTTCGCAAGTGTTTTCAGGTAATTTTACGTTTTTACTCTATTTATTTACTGTTGTTCCTCTGCTTCCTAATTCATTAACCAATGATAAAAAAAAAAGTTCCAAGATATCCACCGCCACTTTGCTAAATTTTGTTTCATTGAAATGGTTTCTAATAATTGATGCATACCTGTGTAATTTTATATAGTGGTGTGGGACATATACCCACATATGCACACACATGCACACTCAATGTCAGGCTGAACGGACAGAATTTAGATATCTCATTGAGTTTTAAGAAGCATGAGATCCATGTACTTACTGAATAGATTATGTGTCACTAAGAATCATATGGTGGACCTTTGGAAAATGAAATGATTGTGTATAAATCATTAGTGTATCACTTTGTAATTATTGTGTTTGGGCAGACGCACAAATGTACACTTCTACACTGGCAAAGAGACCTAAAATGTAACTGCTAGCTTGGGGTTGAAGTACAATTGAAATTTAGTAATTATGTGATTGATACTAGTATTTTATGCTTCATCATCGCCAGTAAAGCATGAGATTATGGTAGATCTGCCATGTTAAAAACAAGTTGGGAGGTCGTTTAGCATTTGATAAAGTTCATTTGACCACGCCAAGTAAAATGAGAATATGTAATTATATAGATAAGGTTACTTTCGAAGACATTTGACTAGTTCCAATTGATTTACACTGATTTGGAGAACATGATATCTGAAATATCAATTATTTGATTGGAAAATGTATCTTGTGTTACTTTCTCCACAGGAGGGTAGAATTTCTATCTTTAGAAGGTTGCTCTCTGCTAACAACAGAAGGCTTGGAATCTGTGATTCTTTCCTGGACAGAGCTTCAAAATTTGGAAGTAGTATCTTGTAAGAACATAAAGAACACTGAAGTCTCTCCTGCACTTGCAAACTTGTTCTGTGTCCTTAAAGAACTGAAATGGAGACCAGACACCAAATCTCTTCTTGCATCAACTCTTTTGGGAAGTGGCATGGGAAAGAGAGGTGGTAAATTTTTCAAGAAGACAAAGTCTTGAAATAGTCTTCAAAAAAGATTAGATTTTGCACTGCTCTTTCACACGAGCACACGACCACTATCAAATGGACTTCTGGTGCAAAATTCTATTGATCCAATGTAATCATTCTCTTCGTCCATTGTAGCCGGTTAACATAGATGTTGACGAAGGCAAATTTGCAGCCTCTCTTCAACAATTCTTGCACGTCAGAACTTAGAATACTCCGTTCATTTCATTACCAAGCTTATACTTCCCTTAGAGGATGTATCCATGTTATACTTTCTGAAGGATGTTGTATTTGCTAGTTCCTGATCCTGTCCTACTGTAACTAGAACTGCATTATTAGATTAGGGTTATTATCTTCTGACTGTCAGATCAGATGTAATTGTAGTTCATATCTTAGTAGTCTATTTATCATTATCAACACGTGCAGTTGCTACATCGTGGTCTCACTTTCTATTTCTCTGTTCCTGGATTGATCTTTAGTTTGGTGGGTTAGTTATCAATATTTGTAGAGATTTTGGAAAATCAAATATAACCACAAGTCTTAGTTTATATTAAAATTGTTAACAAAAAAATTACGAAAATTGTTAAGATAATAATTTTTCAACTCAATTTATAAAATAGTTATATTGTTTTATTTTTTTAATTAAATTAATTAAGTATATTAATCTTTGAAAAAAATATTTTTATAATAATAAAAACTTATAATATTTATTAATTTTAATTTAAGTTTTGAGTAAGTTGAAAAATTTTAATATACTCTGAAATTGAATTTGAAGAATTTTATCCTTTCAGCAGTTTCGTTGAAGCATTTCGACTCGGATTTACTGAAAATTCAGTTTTTAGTTATGGGTATTTTCGTCCAAAAGTACTAACATTGGTTATTTTGCTAAAAAACAAAAATTTTAAAGAGGTAATTATTTTGAGAAATTGTTTTTGTTTTTTGTTTTTTTAAAAAATCAAGTGGGAGGAAAAACAAAAGCGGGACAGCTGGGGAAGATTCCTGTAAGTGGTTCACTAAATTTGACAGCACGAACACCAATATGGAAGGATAATTAAAAATTTGGAAATCAAAACAAAATTAATTCGTCCAGAATCCGGTACCACCAAATCACTGTAATTATTATTTTTAGGGAGAGGTTTAATTAAATTGGCAGTGTAGTCTCTGCCTCACGCGTAATCAGATATGGAGAAAGAGAAGATGAAGAAGAACAAGGGAGTGGTAGCATCTGATTTATTAAGCCCTAACAGTAACAAGAGTAACAGTCCCAGTGGTGATGACTCCGAAGACAAGAACACTAATTTCTCTATTTCCAATATCAAGTTAAATTGCCGTAACGCCCTCTCCAAATACGACTTTGTCAAGGTTCCTATTTTTTCCATTCATTTTTTCACTTTGTCAAATTTTCTAATTTTTTTTTTTATTCATATGGTTATTGATTGATTATTTGTTCATGTTGTTACAGGTGAAGGCTTGGCTTGGTGATAATGCTGATCACTACTATGTATTTTCAAGGTTCTTGCTCAGCAGAATGCTGACTGTCACTAAGGTTTCCCATTCATCCTATTCTTTTTTTTTTTTTGTTCAATTCAACTTGTGAAATTTTTTTTTTTTAACTTAGGACAAATTCAAGTTATGAGCTGATGGAAAATTGGATTACTGAAAATAGTGAGTCTCAGGATGAGTTTGTAAATGTTTATCACTATTGAATTTGCTTTATATATATATATATTGTGTAAGTATGCGACTAGCCTTCTTGGGCAACATCAAGCAAGTACTTTGAGATGTTTTTGGGACCCGGAAAAAGCTATTATGTTTTTCAATCAAACGGTACAAATAGGCAATTGGACTCAATTGTTCCCTTAATATGCATTTTTTAGCAGTATCAATTGGGGCACCGTTTGATAAGTGCTTGTCCATTTTTTTTTTCTGCTTTGTTGAAATTTCAATTTTAGTTTAATGAATCCTTAAAAGAAGTGTTTATTTATTATTTTTATTGATATGATTTTTGACTGTTTCAGATCCCAAATCATGTAGCTATTAAAATTGCTCTTGAGCTCAAGAAGCTACTTGTAGACAACAGCCTTCTGGATGTGTATGCCATCCTTCTCTTCTCTCATTTTCTGTTAAAAAGAGGAAAGAAAAAGAATTGTTTTGCTTGCATTGTTTCTATGGTTTGAGTAATGATCAGTGGCTCATCATATTTTGTAGCTCTCAATCTGATTTGGAAGCCAATCTGTTTAAGGTATGTTATAAGTATGATTATGTATTGCTGCCTGCCAATGTTGTCATCTCTTTTGGTTTATTCTACTGTATTCCCCACCGCACCCACACAAACCCCCCTGTCAATCCGTTTTTGTTCAAAATAATGTTAACAGGAGTATGTCCACTATCATATTCGTCAATGAGCTAACAAATAGGTTATGTGTGTTGCTTAGAAATTTAGGTTTAGGTCCCAAAGAGTTTTTAAATTTTACGAAACCTTCTCATAGGACTCTATGTACAGCTTATGGAGCGAAGGGGTTATGGAGAAGAGTACATAAATCGTTACAGGATGATGACCAGGTCAGTAGAATTTCTATTGGAACAGTTCTCAGGTTACTGGATTAATAGCTTATGTTTTCCCCTTTTAATTTACTTGGCAATAACCCTCTTAATTCTATGTCATTTCTCGTTGTGCTTGTTTGTTATCTGGTTGAAACAACCATATTTCGTCTATTTTTTAACAATATTGTACCCTTGTGCATTTATGTTGTTAAGCTTAGTTGTTGCTGTCTCTTGGAATTTTATAAATGGATCTTATGAAATCATGAATTAGATTGTAGACTTCATTATGTATGAATGGAGGTGGCTATGTTGAACTCATCAAATGGAGAAAAAACTCATATGCTCATTGAATGTGCTTCTTATGAAAGGCAATTCAATATAGTACTTCGACTCGGACTATTGATGAATATCATACGTATTGTTTCTAGCTGTTGAATGCATGTATAGCTATTGAAGAATAGCTTGTTCACTATTTGTGGAACATTAAATTATGTTTGTTATGTACTGAAATAGAAGAAATAAAGTTTTAGAAACTGGAAGGTGCGTTATTGAAGTAACACTATTTTGCTTTTTACTTTATTTAGATTTCACCATCAAAGAGTACCATTGGTAATTCTTGTTTGTGGAACTGCCTGTGTTGGAAAGTCTACTATAGCAACCCAACTCGCACAAAGGCTAAATTTGCCGAATGTCTTACAGGTTTAATCTTTTTTATTGTCAATGAAGCTATTTTACTTCTCTTACCCTCTGATTTTCTCGTATACTCTTAACTCTTTTTGGGATATTTAGCAATGTATCTGCCATGTATTTCTATGTGTTGCAGACAGAAATGGTTTACGAATTGCTACGCACATCAACAGAGTATGTCATACACATACCTATTTTCCTCTTATATGTTGTACATTTTTTTCCAAAATTATGATGAAAGTTATTAGTAAGGAATCCCTAAAGGAGCTTTTGGGTACTTAATAAATTGTTTTTGGCCATAGGTATAAAGTTTGACAGTTATGTGGTAAATGGGTACTAAATATTTGCTTAAGAGTGTATTCTATAATTAAAATTTATTTGTGTGCATATAATCTGCAGTCTGTGGAAAATTTTCTTTATTTTTCTGCAAAGTTGTGTGAAGTCAAAATTGTTAATTAGAGTAGCTAAAGCATTACGTGCCACATCATAATGCTAATTTGCTTTTTTTTTTTTTAATTGCTTTAGTGCTCCATTGTCATCTTCTCCTGTATGGGCACGACGCTTCAGCTCCTCTGAGGAGTTAATTACTGAATTTGTTAGGGAGTGCAGAATTGTTCGTAAAGGTAATACCTCATTTTAGCATTTTGTTTTTATTTTTTTTATTTGGTTTCCTGCATTACCATTTGGGGAGCAGAATTGTTGTACTATTTTGGTAGCATGCCATTGATTTTCTCTCTTCTTAGTAGTAATGTCTCTTAATGTTTATTCATAGGTTTGGCTGGTGATTTGAAGAAAGCAATGAAAGATGGAAAGCCAATTATAATTGAGGTATAGTAAAAATTTAGTGGATTAGCCTTGTATTAATATCCTCTTATTTATTTCTTTTTACCTGATGCAACTGGTCATTTGTTTTTGGAAGAACCTTCAATAATGTTTTTGTATGGCTGCCAGTATATCTAAGCAATTACAATGCCTTTTGTGGCACAAATTCTTCATATGAAACTCTTATGTACTTTGCTAAGATACTTTATTGAAATCTTTATTGGCAATTAAGTAATTTATGATGTGGTATTTGTGGAAGTACAAAGCATGGAACTGATGTATCTGTACTTGGGTAAGAGCAAAGAAAAGTCTTAAGTCTGCATAATTATTTCACAACAAAATGCAATGAACTATGTGACTGCTTCATAGACTTGCACAAGTTTTTGAGAAATTGTATGTGCAATAAATTATGTGACTGCTTCTTATCAAAGTCTTGCTTTCATTTTATTCTTTGGGTCCAATTGAAGCAGAAACATTTTTGCTTTTCTGTTGGAGATTTGATTTATCAGAGGCAGGATCTTTTTGTGGCGTGATTTGGTTCTGTTCTGTTGATTTGATTTGTTCCCAATGCATTCTCTTGAATGGCTAATTATGATAAGAGGATCTGGCCATGGGTGGATGATTCAGGTTGAGTATTTACATGTCTCTTGCTTTTAGGACTCTATTTTATACTTTTATTGATATGTTAGAAGTTTCAAAGCACCATATGTCACATATGGCAAAGGACAAAATTAATTTTTCTTTAGAAACTCACTCTATCTTTGTATACATGCTGTCTTATGTCTATGTTTGCTTGCTTTGTCTTCAGCTTGTATGTTGTTGTGTTAGTTGTTTCTCTTGGCTTATTTATGAAGTGAGCATTAATGTATGCATTCATACGTGTGCTTTAATGTATTGCTTTTAATATTTGCTGCTTCATATCAGTTTTTACAATAATGTCAGGGAATACATTTGGACCCCAGCATTTATCTAATGGACGAAGATAGTAAAGCACCAGCTAGCCCAACAGAAAAGGCAAACCCTGAATTTATGGCATCGGGTGATAATCCTGCAACACAAGTGGAAAGTAACACTGCAAGTGCTTGTGGAAGTTATGATGAAAATAGCAACAACATTCCAGGGCAGTTGAGGGCAGGAGAAAGGATATCTATTGAACAGGTGAATAAAGTCGCTGATTCCTTGGAATCTATTGCCCTTGCAGGAAATGTTTCTAAGAATAAAGGTAAACTCTTACCCCAGAATTTGCTGACATATTTAACATTTTCTTCATCCCCATTTTCGAAAATTAAGATTTCTACTTGTATATATGTCCATGCATTACAAAATAAGTAAGTGCTATTTAATATTGGGTTGTGCAGGTGAAACAGTTAAAGATCCTAACGTGGAGAGAAGTACCTCTGTTAAGAAGGAAAAATCCGGTCCTGATCCAGTAATTTTACCCATCCTTCTGAAGATGGCTGATTTTGATCATAAGGTTTGGCATATTCTTTTCATTTATCGAGTTGCCGTGATACACACCCACATATATGTATCACAGAATGGTAAATTATGTGAAACCTTGGCAATTTCATGTTTCCTTCAACAAACTGATGATATATTTGTCCTAGAAAAAATGTGGTAACTAAAAAAATAGGGACTCTACAGAAATTAGAAAGAATAGGAAGATTCCACTAATATGTGCTATTTCTGGTACTTTATCCTGTGAAGTTATGACTTATATTTAGTGTCCATCGTATTCTGTGGTAAAAGTTGTTTAACAGCTTTAATCATGACTACTGAATCTAATTGTGCAGTCGAAGAGAGCTGATGTTGAAGAGTTGCCATATCAAAAACATATTGATTTAGATTTTCGTTGAAGGACAGCACCATTATTAGTGTTGCTTTTGACTCTCCTCTCTAAAGTCTCAATTCTATCATTCCTATAAAAGATGCCTCTTTAGTCTCTTGGTTCTTTTGTGATAACAAAATTTTGCATTGACTGAAACTTGAGCCAGTTTAAGTGTTTTTATGTTCTCCAAATTGCATATTATTTTGTTGATGCATAATGGAAATCTGTGTTTCCAATATATTATGTTCTCTGGAGGCCAACAAATAGTTTCTCTGATTTAAATGTGAAAAGGAGCTGAATGATTATTACCACCTCCAAAAACAGAAAGGTGGGGCGGCACGGCGGGGGTGGTGCGGGGTGGGTATGTGTTCAGTAGTCATTCTTCATTCTCTGAAAGCTTATAGTTTGGTCAGAAATCCTAAATGCTTTGAAATTAATCTGTGAATAGGAACCATTTATGTCCTGAAGGTAGTTAAGGTGCTACTTCATGAATGGTTTTGTAAAATAATAATGGTGTAGGCGCTGCTGTACAAAAGTGGCTTCATATGGGGGTTACATTTATTTCCTAACTCATTATATTTCTGTTTCCTCAACTAAAAATATTTAAAAAATATTTTCCTGTCATGTGCAGGCATTACTAGAGGAGTGGATCTCAACTCGTACATTTAGTGATAAATGTTTGGTCCAGGTAAAAGTTGTTGCTTAGTTTTTTTCCTGAACTTTTCCATATGAATGGCTGTTCCTTGTTACCGATTTTACATTGGTTAACATGGTTAAGTGTTGAGAAAGGGGAGCATGATTCTATAATATGGTTAAATGTTGAGAAAGGGGGCCATGATTCTATAACATGGTTAAATGTTGAGAAAGGGGAGCATGATTCTGTAAATGATTGAATTATTAAGAAATGTTTACCGTCATAACAGGGGAGAGGGGTTTGGGGGAAGTGGAGGTAAATGGATCGTGACCTGCCTAGTTGATTACCATAAAAAATTGTTGTCATCCTGCAGTAATATGTAACAGTTCATGAAGTTTGAACTTCTTGTAAGTTATTATATTATTTTCGATAAAAATTTATTAATTTAGGAGATGTAGTTATATATAACTTTGTTCTGACATCTTTTACAGAATAAGGATGAGCTAATATCCAACTTGAAAACCATTCAGGACTATCTCTGCTCTTTCAAGTCACAGGTATGCTTATGCATGTGTGTTTAGCAGTTTCAATTTGATAGGTCTTGACTAATTGGTTCTAACAATACAGCTAATATTTATCTTTTATGGTAAGGCTTACAGAAACCTGCAATCATAACCTTTGAATACGAATATATGCCCCTTTTATTCTTTTACCCTTTGTGTTCAACTGAGCTAATATTATAGTAACATGACATTAAAATTGTAGAAGAGCATACCTGTACTCCAAAGCTTGGATATAAAAAAAGGTGTATTGTACAAAATCCTTTGTATGGAGTCACATGCTTCAAATTTTCTGGTTTCAATTAAAGCACTTATTTGTCTCATTATTGGTGTTAGGACATGCCAAATCCTTGATGTTTATACATGGCCTGGTCCTTTATGTTCTAATCCTTCTAATGCTTTTTGATTTTTCATGCAACAGGGTCTGACAGTTGTCAATATATCTGCAACAACATTCCCACAAACCTTGGATTGGCTGCATGGATATCTTCTTCAGGTATAATTTTTTCATAGTTAAGATCACGAGTGCTTCCTTACATCTCATATATCTTGCAATATACTTGATTTCTTTTCTAGACATGTTCTTTGGCCATTTTCTCATGGTTATACTACATAAAAACCCATTGAAAGGGTTTGTGGATACTGCTAGGGGAATTCTTTTAATATTTGGGCTTGGATTTAGATTCTGATAAGAGTCACATGGCAGTGAGTCTGTAAAAGTTTAATCTGTTTGTCGATGCTTTTGAGAAAAGGACTGTTGATTAATCATTTCGAGTGGTGGAGCCAAATTTAGCAATTTCACTTTTGATTTAAAATTGACTTCCTAGATTAGAATTTTCAACCATTTTGTATTCGTCTCAACTTGCTCTATTGCTTAATTTTCTTCTTTTCCTTTTAATTTTTCTGGTTCATTGCTAAGATGTTATTACCAGTGCCAGCTTTTCTTCTTCTGGCACCTTAGAACCTTCTCTTTTTTGTATTAAAATGATGATGTTTGATCATATTATTGTTGATTTTCTTTTGTTTCTTGATTGGCTTACACTGTTGTTCTTAATCCTCAATGACAATTGTTTTACTTTATGCAGTGTATAGAGCAAGGCATTTCTTCAGTGTCCAAAGCAAGTAGTCAGCCAGCAGGAAATTAGATAACACGCAGATGTTAGCACGAGCAAACAGCTGGTAAGAGTCCAGCTGCCTGTACTCTTTAGTTTTCTACTGAATAGAAAGGTCATGCATTCTAAGTGTATCTAATCCAAACTTTTCAAGCTAATTTACATTATATTTATTGGTCAATCGTATTAAATACCTTTGTCATAAAACTTCCATATTATTAAATTGGTTTTGTTTTGTCTAATTATCATTTTCTATTGCCCCTTTTCAACATTCACAAAAATGTAATATTTTATATAAAAATAGAATAAAAGAGGAGGGAAGAGCAACAAGACAAGGATAAATTGGAGAAAGAATGTAGACAATTTAGAAAGATACATGTGATACATGTAGAATAAGAAAAGAGGGAGAGAAGTTGCAGTGTATTCTAAAGATACAGATTAGTAACAGAAAATCTAAATGATCCTTGAACCTCTATGAGATCTAATGGGGTTGGTGTGAGGTGTCTTGCACATGAACATCAGTTAGCCTTGGGCTGATTTGGTGCTTTAGTCCCTGAATCTGAATAACTTTGTACTCTTTTACATGCATAGTACATTTTTTATTTGTTACCCTTTTTCATGCACGGCAATTTCTTGTTCATAATGTAGTCTACTTTCGGTGTGGGTGCTGAAAAAATGGTGCCATTGGTAAATCAGCTGAACTTCAAAGGATCAGAAGTCAGAAAGCAACCGGAAAACAACCTCTTGACGAGGTGCTCATTGGACGCTCTTGTATTTAAGAAAAGATTACCTCCCGACTGCATTGCTGCTTTTAGGCCAATCGATCTCAAATGATGTGGTATTCATCCGCGTGGGTGGAGATTCGTAAGCTAGTTCTAGTTAAAAATGTCTAATAGAGAAGTTTGCTTTTGTTAACGATAATAAATTGAGGGAATACACTGGGGGGCTTTTGTAAATAGTAGGTGAATTAAATTATTAAATTTCATAGTCCCAAAGATCGTCAAGGGTCCTGTACGGGCTTGTGGTTTCATTAACATGAAACTCTCCTCTCATAATCTTCCTCTCCCCCATTTTCTCAATTTCAATGAAGTCTTCATCATCCAGCTCTACATTGAGTGATGCCATGTTTTCCTTCATCCTTTCTTGATTGAAGCTCTTCACCACCACACTTGCTCCCTTTGTTATTCCCCACTTTAGTGCAACCTTACACAAATTTCATTCTAATTTTAATCAGCCTATGCTATTATAACAATTCATAATTTCAATATATGGTTACAGAATTATATAATAATTATAAACATTTTAATAAAAAATTATTATAAAAGAGAATTTGTTAGCCTTTTTAGGTCTGGATTGAAGAGGGAATTACCTGAGCTGGAGTTGCCTTGTGTTTGCGAGCGATGGATTGGATGACCGGGCTTTCTACCACGGCCGTTGATCCCCATGAATTTCCGGGCCCACCAAGCGGTGAGTAAGCACTTACGTGGATTTTGTGGTCTGCGCATACCTGACGAAGCTTGCTTTGTTTCCACATCGGATGCATTTCCACCTGTGGACTATCAGATGAATGAATCAATCTGGGACGCGTGATGTACTCTTTTTATTTGACTTTTGAATTTAAAATAATTATTTATTATCAAATATTCAACTCTTTGACTTAAATTGATTAAATTATTGCTAAGCAAACATATGATGATGGAATTGTATTGTCGCCATACCTGATTGATGGCTGGAGGTACAGACGCAAAGTCTAACAGCTGTTCGATCTTCTTGCTTGAGAAATTACTCACACCAATTCCTCTACAGAAGCCCATTTCCAAGCATTTCTCCATGCCTGCCCACGTTGCCTCAAGCTCAAGCTTCTCAAAATCTTCTTCCTTTGGCACAGGATGACAAGCCCATGGCTTCAACTTGACTGGCCAATGCACCAAGTACATGTCTATGTATTCCATCCCCAAATTCCTGCAACGTTCCATTCAAATGTGAAAAGTAATTGAGATACAAGCAGAATAACGTCTTCACAACCATCTACGTCAATTTGTTTGTCATTTCCAAGAGATTATTGACAAAGTTTTCGAGGCATCTTCTCATTGCTTTTGTTATTCTCATAATAGGATAAGATCTTGTTAAGCTATAAAGCTTCGTTTAGAAGGTGATAAAAAAGCTAAAACCCACATGCAGATGGACTGCTTGCAGGTCTAAACAGTAATGATTTGGTGGGACATAAACGAAGATTTGGTCTTATCTTCATGACCGTGGGTTTTAGATGAAGTAATAATATAGAGATTGCTTACTTGAGAGTTTGCTTGAGTGCTGAAACAGGATCATGGTGATCACTTCCCCAAAGTTTAGAGGTGACAAACAGATCCTCTCTTTTCACAGTTCCTTCAAGAATTGCATCTGTTAATGCATTTCCAAGTGCTGGCTCAGAAAAATAAATCTTCGCCGTGTCAAAATGCCTGTAACCCATCTGCATTCCGGAAAACAGCTAGCGGTTAATATTCATCATACAAAAATCAATGTAAAGAAAAATAAATAAATATCAACAGTCAACACTACTCTTAATTGTGTTTCATTTTCACGTAAAAAGGAAAATCAAACAAAACAAAAAGAGCTCAAATGCAATGCCTATAAAGGGTCTTGCATAAACTGGATTGAACCGCGCCGGCCACAGCAGGAGCAGCAGAAGAAGAAGCAGAAGAAGAGAAAGGAAAGAACAGGAAGAGTAGTGTACAAAACTGTCGGTTACCTAACCTTGAGAGCCGTATGGACAGCAAGCTCGGTCGTCTGCCTATCATTGTCAAAGGAATAAGTGCCGAGTCCGAGAACTGGTATTTTTATCCCACAATTCAAACGTACTTGATCACTCCTCATTTTTATGATGATTTTCTTTCTCTTTCTCGGAATTTCTCTATGATATGTCTCTACTTCACAATGCAAATTTGGCTCGCTAAGCTCACATATTTATAGGAACACACTCAAAAGGTCAACATTATTTAGCTATTTCTCAAGACACATCATCTCAGGTAACATTAACATACAAGACTAAATTATAATATTGTTGTTGGGAGTTAGCTAGATGAGAGATCTGATGTGATCTTCCATGTCTCTTGGGATTTCTCTGCATGGCCCAGCCAATCCATGCTGCAAACCAATTATCTTAATGTCTTAGAATAATTATTTTTTTTTTTAAAAACAAGGTTAATTTATAAGATTCTTTCTTGCTTTTGACTAAATTTAGAAGAATTGAAATGGGTGTTTAAAGTTTTACCCTAAATTTAAATTTGTTCTTTGCTTATTAATTTTCTTTAATTCATATCTCATCATCTCATTGTATCCATTTGTAAATACCAATTAAACTTAATTTAATCAAAATTAAGTAATATAAGAGAAATTAATCTCTAAATTTCTTACCTTAATACTTTGCATATAATCAATTAAATTATCTATATTGGGGGACTCATGAAATCAACAAAGAAATTATCTTTCTAGAAGTTTATTACATCCAAAGTCAAACTAGTTGGTGTCCTTGCAAGGAAACGATCTCTTGTAAAGTCTCACAATTGCCCGCGGCCCCCTCTCCTCCTCAAAGGCCGGAGGTGTATTTTAAAGCATAAATAAACAATGGAATAATCTCTACTTTGACATGTAAATTTGTTAATTAGTTGTTTAATTTTTGTCAATGTTTATGTTAATATAATTAGTTTTATGTATGTTGAACTATCTGCAGGCATTTCTCTCTGTTACTTCCTGGTCTCTCCATTGACTTGGAATTTAAAATGGGAAGTGAAATGACACTATCTCTCCAAAAGTCTAAATTTTTATTGTAAATATCTCTATTCTCTTTGTAAACTTGCCATTTGGTAACTCATAAATTAACAAAAGTTAAAAAAATTAAAATTAGTAATCAGTTAAAAAAATATAATTTAAAAATAAAAATGATAATTTAAATTATAATAAATATTCATAACATTTTAAATATAAATTATTTAATTTAATAATAATATTAAAAATTTAAAATATTTAAAATAACATAATTATTAAACGAATAATAATAGTATTATCATTTTATCCTTTATAATATTACGATAAATTAATAAAAATTAATTTGTTAACAAAATCGATTTCAAAATCCCCAAGTTTCTACAAATGAGAAGGAAAATAAAATGAGAATCGGAGCAATAAGATTTATATGGATACGAGAATCACCCACAATCCCTTTGCTAGTCCCTTAAAAACACCAATAAGTTCTCAATCTCCACTCATAATCATAGAATCACAGAATTCGGAAAACAGTTGCCAGAAAACACGTATACTAATTAGTGCACCGACACAGTATGTGTCGAGATCTCGAAAATCCAGTCATGTGTAATTAGGATCATTGCATGTTCCTTCGATCTTACCCCATATCCACAATTTTCTGTACCGGATTTTTCCCCTTTCCCGTATATGTACTTGTCCTATCCCATCCCTCTTCAAGTCAACTTGATATATTTTCTTCTTTTGTTTAATGAGATTGGTGGCAGCATTGTTCTGTGCGCAAACCAACTCATGCTTATTGTTTAATGTGTTCATTGACTACATATCAAGCATTGAATATTAATTTTGGCTGTTGGAAAGACTAAAGAAAAGACTTTGGAGGATTTACTAGGCGTGGTCCCAAAGGACCGATGTTTACTCTTTTAAGCGATCGGATTTTCGGAGAGCCTGGAAAGATTATATTTTAGATATTTGCAGGTCGGTGATCTTCAGTTGCAGGTAAAATCACCACCAGTTTGTGCATTTGAAGAATGGGTGAGCTGTGACTTTGAGGGAGAGATTTTGGGCTCAGAAGCCGCGTGAATATCTAATCTCATCGATGTTATTATAGATACAGAATGGAAAAAATAAAAAAATAAATTCCCATTTTGAGATTTCATAAAGGAATCTCGCCTGAAAGTACAGACAATGCCACACGTACAGCTCTGTGTACTTGGTTTTCAGGAACCCGACAGCTTATGTTATCCAGGATACTATTAATATAAATATAAAATAAATAAAAAATAAAAAATATGTGACAACAATATAATATTTTGTGTCGGTTTGTACATATAATTTTATTGATGGCTTTTCTTTTTTGATATTTTAAGTCTATTAATCATATTCCACAATAAAATGTACATAGAAATCGATCAATTATATATACAGGATTATTGATTCCATTATATTAATTTCCTATATTCTTATACTGAAACCAAATGTTATAGAATCCCTCTCCCTAGTTAGATGAAGCTTTAGACATGCTTTGGTGAAGGCACATTTTATTAATATTTTCCTGTATCCGAATTCAAATTTCGATGGTTTTGAGTGAAACTGTTAAAATCTTCGGATTGCTACTCCCTTGGCTGTAGCTGGGATTTTGTGTGCCTGTGCAAGTTTATCATCGGTAGCACTGCAGATTCACTCCAATGAAAGGTATATACCTATACCTAAATATAGCCCTTTCCTGTTTGATGTCTAGTAGAATGAATCCTCTAAATTATCCATACAGGACAAGGATCCTAGTCCACCCATATATTAACAAACTGATTCTGAATTTATAAAGCATTTACCATGCTTTGCCTAAAAAAAAGAAAAATCAAATTTATACATGCAAGCAAGAAGTTTGTGACAGTTCAAAAGCTGTCTGGTTTTTCCACTAGATTTACGAATACAGAAATCACATTACATTAATAGTCTCTTGTCATTGGTTGCTGTCAAGCTCTACACAAAAACAAAATCAATCTCAGCCTGAAAAACACACTATTAAATCAACCTTCCATATGGTGTTTTGATAATTTAAACCCCATCTTACTTAGTTTTATTTTAATATTTATCAATGGTACTTTTATTATTCATAAACTATTGCTTAAAATATGTTATTTCTTTTTCTAAATATTCTAGCTTTCACAAAAAAAATGAAGAAGTTATTTTTAACTTATAATCATCCTTTGAAAAATTATCAAACTAGAAGAATAAAAATAGAGTCAGAATTTTACAGAACTTAGATATGATTTTTTTTAAATTATTATAAATACAAGTTAAAAACTAGTAAACTTCTTCACAATTTGTTAAAGAAGAAAATATTTTTTTAAAAAAAGTTTATTATAATTTGAAGATTCAAAAGTAATAAAAATAATAAATAATATAATAA
The DNA here is from genome assembly GCA_032402905.1 of Khaya senegalensis. NCBI lineage: Eukaryota > Viridiplantae > Streptophyta > Magnoliopsida > Sapindales > Meliaceae > Khaya > Khaya senegalensis. The sequence goes on along the minus strand of CP135558.1, from coordinate 8,248,836 downwards.
GGTACAAATAATGTTTAATAAAAACAAATTATGTAAATTTTAAAAGGACTTTAGAGGAGTTTCAATAGCATCATTCTAAAAAAATGTTGTGTTATTAAAAAGATTAAAAATATGATATATTAGTTACAAGTTGATATTTTGTAATAATATGTAAATCTTTTAATAATATTTTTTATTAATAAAATTCACACAAAATTAAAATCTTTTAATAATATATTTTTTTGCTCCTTTAATTTCACAACAAGAGGTTGAATATAGATAGAATAATTCTAACATAAAGTGATTTTTTGGTAATATAAAAAAAAAAATACAACTAGCAATTTTGTGCCAACCTATCATTCTTGGTTGATATATGAAGGTGGGAAATTCAATTACAGAAAGGTGAAAAAGGAAGATTGTAATTTCCTTTTGTTAGGTTGCAACCGCATAGGAAACAAGAACAAAGAAGAGGGTTACCTTGGTCTTTCCGTCTTGATATCGGGTAAATATTCTAGAGATTGGAAGAGGATGTTGTTCAATGTCGGTCGATCAATGAACATTTGTACTAATGCGATAATTGTGCCCCCAAGCATCATTAGACATGTTCATAAGCTCCCTAGCCTTCATGTCAGGATCAAGAACAAGAGATTAATAATATATATTATGCGAAACCCCAGCTTTTAGATTGTTTTGATAATATGACTCATGAAATGAAGGATCACACTTAGACCATACTCACACATGTACAGATGACAACAGGTCGAAAATGGGCTGAGGATTGTCATTTCTATTTCGGCCTTGTTTTACAAAACGACAATAGGCTCAGCTCGTTTATGAAAACGGATCAAATGTGGGCTCATTTTTTTGACTCTAACAGACCAGATCTCGACATCCAACAAAAATTTGGGCTAAAATATTTTTGGAGCTCCCTATCCTTAGTCCATTTATGAAAACTGAACATAAAGCCCTGGTTCCCAGCCACCTGTGGAAGAAATTGCCATCCCTACTCACTACTCACTACTCACTTGTTGGTTGATGCATGCAGCTGATAGCTCCCAACATACTTCTGGATGATACTGATGAGGCCAGGAGAAGCATGACGACGAAGACCACCAGCTGCCAAACACATACATACTTCTCTGAAGGCTTAATATCTTGCGAAATAACTATAAACTGCATTCTCTTTAGTGTTGGTTCATTCTCTATTTATAGAAGACCCCTTATGCATAAATTTCTTCCTTTCATTTTCCCTTTGAGTTGAAAATTCTCCCAACCTTGCTAACAAATAATCACCTAATTTATATAATCAAGAATCTCATCTGTACTCTTCATTAATGCAAAATCTCAAATCAAGAATTAGTTTTATTCGACGAATTTATTCTTGAAAATGATACACCAAGACCGAGTTCGGCTTCAAGTGAATATTAATTTCAGCAATTAGCAGGCAAATATGAAAGTTGACTTGAATTTAAAACAAGCGTGGAAAATCTAAAGTCTGAAAAAAAGAATAGAGAATGCTTTGCCAAGTCCATAATGAAAATGCATATTGTGTGGGAAAGCAAGCCGTCGATGTTTGTGGTATTATACTAGTGGAATTTTCTTCCTAACCAAGCTCAAATCGTTCTTTTGTTCCCAACACAATCAAGTAATTGAAGAAGAAGAGTTTTAATTTATCAATTTTCATGCGCACTTGAACAAATCTGGACATGGGCATTTCTATTTATGACCTTTCCGGGATACAAGCGATGGATAAGATTTCTTTAGTACTTTTTAAGACTTCATCGTTCATCTCGATGTAGTATATATAAAAACAAAATGCATATGTACCCTCATTTTTTGTTCTCATTTTCTTTTCAGTTCCATGTAAATTGCCTCAACTAGCCTATAAGAGTGCAGCCAGTGGAGAGGCAATTTATGCAATGACTTATAGTTACCTTAGCACTTAATCAACTGGCCTATTCGTTTGCAGTCACTCTTTTATTTATTACCCTTCATTTATTAATTTGGACGTCCCAGTGATACATCAGCTTGCCAATCAAAAAGGAAGAGAACATTGAAATTACCTAGGAATGGATTCCTGATGGAAATGCACAACATTAGGAGGATTCACTTAGACACCATTGGTATTCTTTGTATCACTAGTTCCCAAAATTATTTAAGTATTTAATTGTTGAAGAAGAGATGATTGAAATTTGTAGTTTTTATTTCAGTTAATTGCTGTATATGTGTCTTGATTTCAACGAAATAAAGAGATAGAACCACCCATAGAAGAGTATAAGATAAGCATTATATATTCAAATGTTCACAATGCCACACAAATTTCCAGCAGTTGAATATTGAAATCCGAAGAACAAGCGATCAATACCAGGGAGACTGACCTTTCTTTTCAATTAATATCGGATTAGTTTTCAGCACAGAAAATTGAATACTTGTGGGAGAAATTCTGTTTAGCACCAGAGATGCAAGGACCCAGTTGCATGCTCTTATTTTTAATAATTATATTTTATAAATAATTTTACAAATTAGATTATTATATTTTTTAATAATATAAAATATTTTAATAATATTGTTTAGTTCAAAAATTAAAAAATTTTGTAAAAGGAGAATAAAAACCGGTTCACATGAAAATTATCGTGAAATCTACTTACAACATAATACAAGAGGGTTCCAACCCCTCCTAAGAGGGAGAGAGAAAGAAAGTAAGTTGAAATTTTGGATCTGAGCCATTTTATTTTATTTTTGTTGATTTTTCCTTCTTTACTATAAAAAAAATAAACAAAATGAGAGAATGCAAGGAAAAAAGTTGAAATTTGGGAAATCTTAACTATTAGATGATACGATAAGTATAATTAATAATAAAAAAATTAAATAAATAAATAGAATTATTGATTGATTGAATATATAATAAACAAATCTTAATTGCAATTGACACACATGTCAGAACAAATGATGTGAATTATGTGACACTCATACCATACAATAGGGTTTTTTCTTTTTCTTTTTTTTATTTATTAAATTTCAATCATATTAGTCTCATTTTACCTACATATAACTATAAATTATAGAAAAAAAAAAAAACTTCTGAGTTAAGATAGAGTTGGTGTAAGGATGATCATTTCATAACATTTTAATTTTATAGTACGAAGTTAAACTAATTTGGTTATTTTTTGGGAATAAATTTTATATGTCGATAATAATATTCTGCTAACAAAGGAGTGAAGAATTTTTAACCGAGAATCCCTCAGATAATTTGATATCTAGCTGAAAACTTGAGGAGTCATTGTAGATTTGATCAAATTGAATGGTAGAGTTTTGACAGTTTAGCTATTGAAATGAATATTCTTTTCATCCTAATTAAAATTATGAAAGTTTGGCTCCAACTTATAATTTACAACCCTTGAAACAAAACTAAACTTGAAATAATATTTCAAACATATAGTATTACTCGTTAAGCATAAACGAGTATGCGATAAACATTAACTATCAAATAAAAATTGTATATTTATTAATTACTTTTAAAAAGTTGTGATTAACCCAAAAAAAAAAAAAAAAAAGAAAGAAAACACAGTAATTACAAACATTACCTTAAATTGATACTAGTACAAAGTTACTCTTTATCTTGCATCAAAAGGAAACCCATTTGGTATAATGGCCACATCTGAAATTATTGCATCAGCTATTCTCTTGAAAATGGAACATAAGATTTCATCCGTTTGCCGGGGGTCATTATTTCACTGCTATGGTGAAAGACTGTCATCTTCATGTTTTTCATAAATCAACATGACCGATCCTTTGTGCTCCGTTATATATAGCAACCTAGCTACAACGGGAGTTCAATTCATTTTTGCATTCAAAATTTGATCGAAATGACTCTTCTTCCCTCTTCTCATACAATGACTGAAGCTTCTCACTTATAACCTCACAGTCCAATCCGTATGTTCTTTCCACCTATGTAATCCAAAAACAATTTAATTAAAATAATAAGAGTAGTGTATATATGAAACGACAAAAGAGAGAAAGCATTTACGAATTTGTATATAATTTTTTTTTAGCAATTTAACGATAAATATACCTGAAGATGTAAATTGTAGAAGATTCTTCCTCCAAAGGATTCAAAGGAAGAAGTATTCATCACAAGAAGGCCATCCTCTTCTAAATTAAGCAAGATTTCAGATAATGGGAAATTATCGGCCTCATATGCAGAAATGTGGATAATAATTTCTCTGTCGGTAAGCCGACTTACCGAAACAGAAAATAAACTGCTGCCGTCGGCGATTTGTCTTTGCTTCTGTCTGTGAAAAAGATCATCTTGTGCAGAAATCTTTGATAAAAGCTCTTCTTTCTTTTGCATCAGCTCCTCCACTTGCTGCTGCAGCTGAGGTAAATATACCAGCACCCGGGAAACAGTGGCTGGAATGCTTAATTTTTTCTGAAATAATCATCAATAAGTGTTAATAGTTCTACTATAAACGCAGATCTCCTGCCTTCAGATTCGTGCTACTCTTTTCTCTGCAACTCTTCTACCAATAATCATAAGAAATTATTCTTTCTAGGATACGTTTTCCGAAATTTCTTTAATAAGAAAGAGAATAAAGAAAAAAGAAAAAAGTGAAAGACTTACCGTTTGATCTTCTGCAGGAAGCAGTGAACGAAGAGACGAAAAAAGACTATTCATTTTCTTACGCCGATCACGCTCGCCGGCATTGTGATAGAGCTTCTTTGCAGCGCTGGGGTCTCCACTATTTGCAGAATATGATGCAGAGCGATCAAGCTGGACCTGTGACTGAGATAATATTGGAGAAAAATGAGGGAGTAGCTCAATATTACCAGTTTCTCTACAGCTGTAGTCCCGTTGTTGATGGCTTATGAAATCCTCCAAGGGCCATCCGAAGTTTGCAAAAAGTGGAGGAGAGAACGCACACATCTTCGAATTAGTTTTAAATTTAGAACCCAAGTCTGATTAGAAAGTGAGATGATCATGGCATGCTTTTGTGTATATATAGAGAGAGAGTGTCAGCAATTTTATGGATTTTATATTATGGAGAAATTATTTAAAGAAGGTCTCTAACAATATGAATTAAGTTAATTTCATTTTAGTGATAGAGATGATTATGAAAATTACTTCCAAATTTGAATGCATACCAACTTTTTCATCCTAATTTACTACTGACTAATGTCTTGATTGATTTGTCATTACTGTATGAACAATGGGATAAATCATATGATGTTATTTATTATAAAAACATATATTTATAAAAGCATTTTGTATCAGACTGGAACCAAATTTTTTTGTTGCGTTTCTAAACATTTACTTGATTAGTTACATATTTCTTATTAGTAGTCAATATATAAAATTATAAAAAAGAAATAGATCTTGACGATGCATAAATAATAATAATAATTTATTATTATAAATTAGACAAATTTATATTATTGAAAGGATTCAAATTCACAAAATTTAATTAGCAAATTAATAAAATAGAAATTAAGGATACAAATTCTTTATATAAATTATTGCATAGAAACTAATAGAATAGTATTGTATAATTGTCACATGTATCATATTATTTATTCTCATTAATTACATTGATTTTTTATATTTTCACACACAATATCATGTCGCATAAATTTGTATATAATAGTTTGTATAAGGAGTTAATTTGT
>CP135558.1:8082617-8208203 GCA_032402905.1 Khaya senegalensis | reverse complement strand
TGCTCCCTTCATCCATACGTGATATTTTTGCAGATCATATAATTTTATGTGAAAGATTAATCAAACATCATTTCAAGAGTAATGCTTTATTCATTTCACAAGTGTACATATATTGCGACTTCACTGATTACATTATGTTCTTCCGAGATCGATCTGAACAACGCAAAAGTTTCCATACATTAGGAATTCACTGATTACATAATGTTCTGAGAGCAATCTGAACAAGATGCTGGCAGAACTTGATCTCATGAACATTATTATTGAATAACTTGAATTAAGAAGCAAGGTTTCCTTTCCTTAGGTAGTCTTATTTTCATTGTTCGTATAATGACTTTAAGAAGATATCACTGATAATAGAGTTAATTAATTTCCGCCAGCAAAGTAATTGTAACCTCCGGGATCAGCTGCTGCATTTGATTGCATAAGATCCCTTGCTTGACCACCTGAAAAATTTAACCAATACAGTTAATTGCCGATCATGATCAACGATTGCTAGCTAGACCTTGCAAGTAATAATCAATCAAACGAAACTCCCTTGTTAATCAACAAACAAATTAGTCCGAGCCGAAAACAGAAACATGAAATTAAAGTTGGGACAACCAAACTCAATAAAACTATAAGATGGTGGAAACCAACAGAAGGGAGGCAAAGGCGGACTTACGAGTCATATTACAAGGCTTGTAGTTGGAGGTCTGTCCAAGTTTTCTTGCAGTCACTTCCGAGGTTATAAGGAGAAGCATAACAACAACGAGAACCACCGAAGCAATTAAAACATTGATCTTCAAGGCCATTATTACTATTTTTTTCCCCCGCGGAGCAGCATGTCTTGAACTCATGCAGGATATATAATAGGGGGAAAAAAAAAAAAAAAAAAAAAGCAAATTGCAAATTGCAAAATTTCCTTGCACGTTACGTTACTTCCAATCTCTGATTGACCGTCGTTTACTTTTATGTTCTTCTGACTTGGTGGTGATGTCTCCACCTCTAAAAAAATACAATGAATTTGAAGTACTCAAATTGTCTGACAATTATTGTTGAAAATTAAGATGATAGTTTTGATTTAATCAATTCAAAATTTAAGAACAATTCGGCAACGTTTACCTACATGCTGGTATAAAAGATAAAATATCAGCCGTTCAAAATATATTAATTCAATGATTTGAAATTTGTGTGAAGAAAGATAGTTCTTCACCCTAATAGTTCTTCACCCTAATCTATCACGCACGATTAACATGCCATCCAGAAAATTTTCCTGTACATTTTCAAAAGTAGAAAAATTTTTTTTTTTTTGTTAATTCCTACCACTCCAGTTTGTTTATTTGTAATGAAATTGCGGTGTACTGTATCGCGAATGGACAAAGGCGTTAAGCCATTCATGTGACAGTCAATTCATTCAAGTAAAATCCCTGCTGCCTCATCAATTCCATTACAAGTATATAATTAAAGAGAATTATGACTGCTTTCAACAAGAAGCATGATCTCCTTCGTGCTTTCTTTCTACAGGAATAGTATACTCCATAATTAGAAGAAGAGAAATTTTTAAAAGCAATCATTTTTATTTTTTTTGTTTTATCAAACTAACAACTTTCATAATGTATTTATCCAAAAACTAAAAAATATATATTTTATAAAAAATAACCCTATAACCAAAAGTCATTTTTGTTCACCCTAATTTGAATGACCAAAAGTGATAAAACATACCATAAATGCTTAAAAGTTACTTTGGATCGCAGTAAAAATTTCAAATGATTCCTATGTAATTATTAAATGATAATAAATTATTTTGTCTTGCATATGAGTACAACAGTTTTGTTTTTAATTGGGATTAATATGCATGAATAATTTAACAATTATTCATTAATTATAAATATCTAATGGTTTAATAAATATTTTAAAATTTGGGGCCTTTCGAAATTTGCCAAACTAAATCTGGGTGACCGAAATGAATATTTAGAAAAGAACAGTAAATTTTTTAATTAACAAATAATTATAAAATAGTTTATTTGCTTGCATATTAATACCCAAACAAACTAAATATGCATCTTGCAAGTATGAATATGCAAAACTTTGACATATTTTCTTATTATTCATTAATTTCAAAAGTTAGGGGTCCATTCAAAATAAAAAATAAAATTTGTTAAATTTTATAAAATAGAGGGTATTTTTGTTTTTATTAAACAAATTATGAAATATGATTATGTTAATAAATTGATTTATAAATGCGGCTAGTTTGAAAATTTTCCTGAACAAGAAAAGCATGGCATGTTTTGGTGGCCTTGTAGCTGCCGGTGGAACCTGTAAGTCAAATCTTGAAACAAAGAAAGAGCTACACACACTCGAGGTATGCGAATAATAAATGAACTTGCAGCTGGTTGAAAGGAAATTGAGAGTTAAGAAACTAATGAACATCAATTATTTGCTTAGGAACTTTTAGAAGATTTGAATCAAGCAAATAGAAGAGTTAAAATCTGTAAACAAGGTGTTTGGCTGTAGAGAAAATAATGAGGAAACAGAGGAATTGTATTGATTTTATTAGTCAATCTTAAACTGATCATTAAATTGTACATACTTATATTCAAGTCACAAAAATTAACTACCTTAACCACCTCACATGCATGATTTAAGAATTAATAAAAAACTATAACAGATTAACTAAATAATACAGAGTTTTTTTCTATCTACCTAAACTCTAGTTGTCTAAAAGAAGACCCAAAAAATAAGTTATGAGTCAAAATCTAATAGATAATCTCACGTATAAAAGAGAGTTAAAAAAATTATTAATTATTATATTTTCAATTATTTTTTTCATAAATAAACATAAACAATAATAATGATAACAAAACAATAATGTAATTTAGTTATTACCATATATAATACATAATTTTAAGACATTATTTTCAATAACTATCATTCAAAAAATATGTAATCTACGTACTTTAATTTTAAATTTACATACTTTTACTATAGAATTGAAATCAAATCTATAGTCACTAATACTAAACAAAAGGTATTATACTATTTTATAATTTAAGCATACATAGTAATAACAAAATAATTTATCTATATCATTTCAATAACGTTTCATAAATATCAAAATTATAATTTAATCATAATATTATGGTTAAATTTTTTAAAAATTTATATAAAACATAACAAAATAGTAACATATTTATATGAATATTAATTCTCATATCATACTTTCAAAATAAAATATTAATATTTTTAAAATAAAAACATGTCTTATGTTTCAATATTTATTTCAAAATAAAAGACCTACATGCTTTAAATAAATTTATTTTATATTTACAATAACAATTAAATATAAAATCTTACTTTTCAAGTTTTTAAAACATTAAAATACTGAATTACTTATCTGGATCAAAATAAATTTGCCTCTTCTAAAATTTCACCGACTTCTTCTTCATTTCACTATCACCATCTAATATCATTTTACAAAATTTAATACATAATTACTAAAATAAACTTATAACTTATACCGTTTATATTAAAATATAAATTAATTCACAACCTAAAATTAAACTAAGATTAGGTCTAGAAAATTTTAGAATTTTAAAATTTTAAAATAGAAATTATTAATAATAAAAAATTCTTAAAATATAAGTAACTATAAAAGTATCCTTAAAAATATTTACAATCCAAACCTAAAATTTTATATTTTAAAATCTTATACTAAAATATAAAAAATTCTATTATAACTCAAAATTTTTTAACTATTCACAATTAGATCATTTTAATTTACAAAATAAAATAAAATTTTGTAAATTTTATATTTTCACTCTTAATTGAAAATTTTATCTATTTTCATTTAATTTTTACCAATTTTTAATAAATTTTTTTGTGAAACTATTAAATTCAATCCAAAAAACCTATTGATTATGAGTTCAAGAACTTAAAATGATTAAATTTTTAACTTTTAATCTACTAAAATAAAATCTAAATTTTCATCCAATTTCATCACTTTTTAATATTAAAATATAAATATTTTTGTTCAAAATAAAGCAAAAAGAAGACACTACCTTAAATTTTCTTCCCTTATTCCTAAATTCTTTATTTCTCACTTTTTTCTTCAATCTGTATTATCCTTCCTCCTCTTTTCTTTCTTCCTTTTTCTCCTTCTTTCTTTTTCTTCTCTTTCTTCTTCTTTTTCTCCTCTCTTCCCGGTGCTTCTAGCTTCATCTCCTTAATTCTAGATTTATAAACATTTTTCTTACTAACATAAGCCTAAATATGCCATTACTTGGGCAAAAAGCATGGATTAAAGAATGGGTTTAATTTTTGGTATTTGGGCTTTAAAAAGAATATTAGGCTTCGATATTATACAACTTAATAACAACTGATCTTATTTTCTCTGCATAATAAATTAAAAATTTTTACCTTAATCGTTTTGACGTCCTTTAAATAAGTATCTCTCAAATTTATTGAATGATCTATAAATTAGATTTTTAAAATTATTTTCTTAAATATTTGACAAAATTTGTGATTTTCATATCAAGTAGTTAAATCCATCCAATTTAACTATAGCAAAAAAAGAAAAAGAAACTTGTGTTGGTAGATTTGTGAAATTTAGATTTGAATTTGCCATAACTTTAATACCAAGTTAAAATCTATAAACAAAGTGTTTGGCTATGGAGAAAGTAATGAGAGAAGAATTGTATTGATTTTCTTAGTCAATCTTAAACTGATCATTACATTGTACATACTTATATACAAGTGACAAAATCTAACTACCTTAACCACCTCACGTGCATGATTCAAGAATTAGTTAACTAACTACAATAGATTAAGTAAATAACACAGCTGTACATTCTACTCATTTCCAACTAAGCAGATGCCACATCAGCTCCTGAATTTAGCTTCACAGCAAAAGTACAAGTCAGCTTAATCTTCAGCTTCAACCAGCTTCATTCAGCTGCTGATTCTCAGCTTCCTCAGCTTCACACATTGCTTACATTAACAAGAAGAATAGCAAAAGAGACACGCCATAAAAGAATATGTAATTCAGAAAGTCCACATTATTCATCCGTGACATTCATAGCTAAGCACATAACTAATGTTTAATTCATGAACAAGACAAGTAAGTTCACCAATAAACGCAGCGATGTTACCGATTAGTTTCTAAGTCGCTGCTGCTGCTGCTGTAACTTCGTTATCTTCACAGCTACAGAGACATAGACTATGTTTCATGTCCTTTAAAAACCCGGAATAAGCATATCTCGATGCCCTGGCCATCCCAACGGGCGATCGAAGTGATATATATTTTGTAATATTTTAAAAATGTTTGTTTGTATTTAAATTACGAAAGTATTTTTGTTGAAAAATATATATTTTTTGACTTGTTTAACAAGCGAATTATGGGAGTAATTAGTTTGATAAAACGAAAAAACAAAAGTGATTATGGACGAAACAAGCTTTGTTCTTGGTTCAGTTACACCGATTTCGGGCATTTGTTTCATTGAAGATCTTGCTGGTTTAGCAACAAACTGATATGTGGATTTATCATCAGTTTCTGATTGAAGTTAAAGAAGAGGGGGAATGACCTGATGCTGGGGGTGTTCCGCTGGTGTATGTGCAAGCATCAATTTATCTGCATTTTGCGTTAAAAGAAAATAAAAAAAAATGAGTAGGCAAAATGACCTCCACATTGAAAGTGGCTAAAGGGTTTTAAGCAGGAAGCGTATGGTTCCGGTGCTGTGATTAATAAGCTAGCAAAAGCGGAAATTTAATGGGTGAATTGAAGGTGTTCGACGAAATGTTTGAGAGAGGAGTGAATTTTAATGCGGTATGGTATGATGGATTGATGGGCTAATTGAAGAACAATATCATGTGAAAGCTAAGGAAATTTAGGAGATGGTGGTCACCTAGTCTTTGGTATATCCAAACTTGGTTACTTATTCATATATTTAATTAATAACAATATTCAAGCCATTGCACATTTCTTTCCAATTCAGATGCATTATTGCAACCGTAAATCGAAATACAAGCACATACTAAATTAAAAGCACAATAACCTAAATAATATGGCAAAGACGTAGGGCCATTGAGAAAACCCTTGTTCGCTCATCAATTGTATTGCAAATTTCACGGTAAAGGAGAATTCTGGATGCCTCCGGCCACTGATTTTCCTTTATTTTCTTCAATTATGTGAAACGCGAAACCTCCACAGTGCATCCATCTTTAGGAGGAAAGCATGTCATGTTGGTCGCCTTGCTGGGAATAATAATCCAAAACAACGTAAGTGGTCTGGAAAAATTTTAAAAAATAAAAATAAAATTTTTGCAAATTGGCAGAAACATGTGAATGGAAGTCTATCTATTGAGAGTGTGATGTTACCATTTAGTTTCTAAGTCGCCGCTGTAACTTGGCCATCTTCACAGCTACCGAAACATAGAGAGTATCTTTCACATCATTTAAAAACCTGAAATAAGCATTTCTCCATCTTCTGTTCAGCAGCAAACTGCCCCAACTTCCCCAGAAGCCTGTAATGAATCCAAGAGCTATGCTAACATAAAAACCGCGGGTTACGAGTCCATCGTCCTCATCCTCTTTGTCATGCACGGTAAAGACTGAATCTCGACGAGCAGCTGGGTCTTCCCCTGGACATTTATTTGGAAGGGGCAATCCACAAAGCTCAGGATTTCCTACATATGAAGAAGCATTGAAACTCTGTGGTTGAGTGCTGGACGGTATTTTTCCTGACAAGTTGTTGTTGGACAAATACAAGACACCAAGGTGACTCAACTGAGAGAAGCTTTCAGGAATTGCACCAGTAAGCAGATTCTGTGACAAGTCAAGTGAATTCAACAAAGATAAGTTACCAATCCCTGGAGGGATTGGTCCAGTTAAACTGTTTCTTGAAAGGTTCAAGGAGATTAATCCTACAAGACTTGTAATTTGCACAGGAATTTCCCCAGATAATTTGTTGCCTGAAAGATCAAAGCTTTTTACAAGTCCGAGGATGTTTTTATATTCGGAATCTATTCCTTTCCATACCAGGAATGCGTGGTCTCGATAAAAATCTACATAATCAACCGAATTTTTACCGAAGGCACAAGGATAAAGATATGTGATGATTGCATTGGAACTCTCCTTCAGAACCATTGCATTTAAATTGTTGAGACAATTTGGTAGGGTTCCTGAGATCTGATTTTGAGAGATGTCCAAAACTTGGAGACTTGCCAGATTACAAAGATTTGTAGGCAAGCTCCCACGGAGCTGATTGGATCGTAGACTCAAAACAGATAAATTCGGCGTGCTATTACCTAACCATGCTGGTATTCTCCCAGAAAACTTATTATTTCCAACATCAAGAACTGTCAACTGTGTGCATTTCTTCCAAGATGAAGGCAAGTGTCCAATCAACTTATTGTTGCGTAGATGTAGCGATTCAATCATACAACCAGAGTCCATTGAGTTAGGAACCCTGCCAGAAAAATTGTTATTAGCCAAATTTAAAATAGTTACTTTTTGCCACTGCCTCGAACAATCCGGAATCTCTCCTGATAATTGGTTATCTGAAACGTCCAAATAGCCAAAACTATCACCAATAATCCCACATAAGAAGAAAATTGACCCTTGAAACTTATTTTTGGACAGAATCAATGATGTAACGTTAGGAGACATTGGGGGTATTGAACCCTCAAAACGATTAGAACTAAGATCAATTGCAACGTATCCATTGAACTTCAGAGATAAATCCGGCACAATCCCTGTCATTTGATTGTTGGAGAGATTTAAATAATATAAACCAGGAGAGAAATCCCAAAACCAGGTGGGGACAGTATCTGAAATTCCAGCGTTAGAGATATCAAGCACATGATAATGCCTTTGGCTATGGAGCCATTTTGGAAAAGAAGACCCTAATTTGCAATTTGACAGAAGTAGTCGGTTCAACTGGAAAGGAGGAAGCCAGTCAAAACTGAAATTCAACGTCAGCGAATTATAAGAAAAGTCCACATACTTCAATTTCGAGAGATTTGACATGTGTGCTTCAGTGATCATACCTCTCAAAGAATTCGAAAACAGTCTCAAAATCTTTAGCTTGGAAAGCCGTCCAACACCTTCGTTCACTGTTCCATTTAATCGATTCTCACCAAGATTTAGATGTCTCAGCATATGAAATACTGAAAGGTCAGGTAATGAACCCCAAAGTTGGTTGCCCTCCAAATTCAATTTGACAAGAGATGAACGTTGTCCGAATTTTTCCGGAAAAGAACCATTCAATTTGTTGTCGCAGATCTCCAATTTTATTAAGGATGAAAACTCTGTAATGTCAGGAAATGACCCACTAAGCATGTTTTCACTTAAGTTTAAACTCTCCAGTGACTTCTTGACACAGCCAGACAAGCTGAGAAAAAGGTTCGGAAGCTGTCCGGTGAGATTGTTGCGGTAGAGATTTAGTGTTCTCAAACTACACAAATCCCTAAAGGACTTTGAAATTCCAGTGATCTGATTAGAAGAGAGGTCAAGATGCAGGAGAGAAGTCATGTTACAGAAGGCAAAATCCTGAACAGGACCTTGCAACTTGTTACGCGTAAGATTAAGAGTGAGAAGGTTTGTACTAATTTTGGACAACCAATAGTATGCTGAATTAGAAAGAAAACACGAAGAGAGATTAAGATTTTGAAGAGATGTAGAATACTTAACAAAGGAGAGAGACGAGGAATTAATTATTGGAACTGGAAGCATAGAGGACCCCAAGGACAACTCTCTGAGTGAAGGAAGCCCTCTGATTACTTGCAGCCAATCAGTGGCGTTCCTAAGGTCGAGAGATTCAAGTCTAAGGTCTGTTAATTTGTAGAGATGAGAAAGCCAGTCAAGTTTGTTGATAGAGAAGTCATTTAATCCGATATTTAGAGATTGTAAGTTTGTGAGATTTGCAAGCAGATTAGGAACTCCACCGAATTTTGAAGAAGACAGATCAAGGAATCTCAATTTGGTGAGGGAGGCAAAGAATTTGGGAATTTGAATTCCAGAAAAATCGTTGCCACTCAGGTCCAAATGGTATAAGTGGTGCAATTCAAGCAAAGAAGAAGTAATGTTACCACTCAAGCTATACAATGCAAGATTGAGCATGAGAACGTGACCTGTTCGATTACTGCAGTGGACTCCGCTCCATTCGCAACAATCTTTTCTGTCTTCTTCACTTCCCCAGGATGAAAGACAGCCGAATTGATCTGTGAGACCCCGTTTCAATATTAGGAGAGCTTGTCTCTCCTTCTCTTTACACCTTATTCCAGCTGCTTCTCCAGCTCCTGCATTAAATCCACAGGCAGTTCCGGTGTATAGTAAAAGCAAAACAAGTACATTAAAAAGTTGAACGATCTTAGTACTCATCTTGACTATGATCAAAACAGATATCGAATTATCTATTTTTACAGTTAATACGCTGTAATATTTTATAGAAAAATTATGACGGCTGAGGAGAAGACTTCTATTTTTGTTTTCAAATTTTCCCTTTAGTGGGAAGCTGGTTTCCTACCCGTCAACCACGCCGATAAAGGAAATGGAAATGTATTTGTAGAACTGTAGAATCCCGTGCTCATGGACAGGGAACACGGGATTCTTTTAAAACAAACATCACAGCCTATTAGCCATCGATTAGCATCCAATATACCTACCAAAGGATAATATTATATGTAAATACTTTTATTTATTTTTTCGTTACATAATTTCTCTCTCAATTATGCTGTAAATTAATCACAAAACCCTTTTATCTATTTACAAAATATAAAATACCCACGACAACAAAATAAGACCATCATGTAATGTTATCTATACATTATAAGACCGTCATATAATATCACTCATGCATTACAAGATAATTGTGTGGTATGTTTTATTTATTACACAAACATCTTATAATTACATCTTTCTGATTTTGTAATACGAGATTCTAAGTGTGAGATTTGACTCTATTTAATATTGAGATGTAATAATTTTTAAGATTATTATAGGATAAAAATATTAACTATTAAATATTAATAAAATAAATAAATAATTTTTATTAAAAATTAACATTACTAAATATTTTTTATTAAATTTTATTTCTAAAATTAAGTGAAATCACAACATAAAAAAAAGCCTTCAAAATATAAACATGATTGAAAAAAAATCATTAATTATAATAATAAAAGAAATATAAAGAATTCAAAGCAATAATAATAATAAAATAATCCATTTAATACACCGGTTGTAACATTCCACCAATCAAAGGGAGTAAAAATTTTAAAACACAAGAGTTCAAAACATGCATCTTTAATTTATACCATAAACTCAAAAAGGATATTTAAGTCCTTATCACATTAATACACATTCATGAAAAATAAATAAATAGATACATAAAAGCCTTTTCTGGATATAACTTTTTGGGAATATTTAAATTTCAAAAAAAAAAAACCTTATTTTCTCATTATTAGGTTGGAGTTCAGAAATTTTAATCAATGGAGGTCGCCATCGTTCCGAGCGTGAAAAGCTAACATCATGCCCTTTGAAATTTTATCCTACCTTGCAGACAATATTGAACAAGAAGAAATTGCCACTGTCACATCTGAATATAAAATACATATTAATTCTTCCACTACCACCGTCACCGGCTAAAGTCCATCAGTTGGATTCCAACTTATTTCATTTACACTAAAACGTAATATGATCACTTTTGCTGAGAAATTTCCCGCATCAACAAAGAAGACCGAATACACTAATTTTTAAGACAACCCAGGTACGACTCCCCTAGTATGGAAGCAGCAATCGCCTCCCTCCTCAACCTTGGTTTTCAAATAACCACTCTCTTTTCTATTGAAGCAGAAATTGCCACCTTTCTTAACATAAAAGTCCAAGTACCGTATAATGGTTTTTACGAAATTTATGATTTCCCATTTTCGTTTCGCAGTAAACATTCGGAAAATGATACAATGGTATTCATATAATCTCCCGTTTCAGTGTAGACATCCAACAATGCTATAGTGACATTCATGGAATGTCCTAGTTTTAGTAGAATTTTAATTTATAAAATATCAATAAATACTTGACCAACGTATCTCATTTCCATATCGAAGTGTACATCCGAACATCAATAGAATAGTATTTCATGTAATCGCCCAATTACTTAGACATCTGAGTTCCAGCTCCACGTAGATCCGAGTAACGATACAATGGTATTCATGTAATCTCCGAGCCACCATAAAATAGTATTCATGTAATCTTCCAGTTCCGACTTGTCTGGATATTCGTGCAATTTCTCGGTAGAATTAGGATTTGTAATCTCCCAATTTCGGCGAAATTCTGATTTTTAAATATCAGTAGGTATCTAACTAATGTATTTAGGTAATGCCACAATGGTATTCATGTAATAATCTTTTGAGTAGAATTGTGATTTGTAAATGTGAGTGGATAAATATTTGAGAAATATATCAATACTTCAAAATTAAATAAATAAATAAAAAGAATGTTTGGACCTTCACCAATTTTTAGTCAAGTTAAAACTAAATGGAATGTTGAATTGAAGATCAAGTGGTATGAACTCTTACCCTTTTTTGGTAAGCTGAGAATGTGGTAATGCACTATTAGATGCATGCGTGGGCGAATGTTGAATCAACTTAAATATGTTTGGACCCTCACCACCTCTAGGTCAAGTTAAAGGTCAAATTCTATAATATTGAAAGTGAGATAGAATATCAAATCACTTAATGATTTTAATTTTATTTTTTTAATTTAAATTGAGACGCAAATGTTGATCCATTAATTTCATGCAATTCAAGGATGGAGAGGAGAACTTACAAGTAGCATTTGATTCTACCAACCCATTCATCCTCTTCAGCCTTAAATTGCATGAGACTAATGACTCAAAATTTGTATAAATATTTTCAATCAAAATTTTAAGTTAAAATAGCCCACCCCACTTAAATATGTTAGGACTCTTACCACATTTACTTTATTAAAAATTATGTGACAATTCAACATATCGCTTGTTAAAGACCAAGTAAAAATTCTATATTAGACGGTATGTCTTTGAGGTCAAGTGATAATTCAACATAAAACGATCTTATCACATGTATTCTTATTGTTTGTACTGGATTTTTATTAAAAGAAGAAAGTCTAGCATCTATCCTAACATATTCTTGCGGTATTAAATTTTAACAATAATGTTAAGAAATTTAAAATTTATCCTAAAAAATATAACACAAATAATGTGACAAATAAAATTTCATTTATCATGTGCATTGTTAGAGTGTATGAATGATCTTGAAAATTGTAAAAATTTATTATAAAATGTCGCCTCATTTATTATATTTTTTTATAATACACTTTTTGTAGTAAATTTTAGAATGTTTAACATGAATAATGCTACATGTTTCAAATTTTATTCTAAATTTTTATCTCAAATGATAGATGATAAATTTTCACAATTTTTAAAATCATATATGAAACTATATCACTACCTAAATTGATGAATTCTAACATATTCAGATAAAATTTAAAATATTTAGTATTATTTATCTAACATTACTTAAATTACAAATAAGAAGATTGGTTAATTTTTTATTTAAAAAATTTCCCTCCTTTTATTTAAAATATTTTAAAAAATAAAATATAATCATAATATTGATAATTGTTGTGGACAATTAACTGAGAGTGTAAATAAAAAAAATGAAGGATCTAGTAAAAATATGACATATCAAATATAAAAGAAGCAATCGGAGAACTATTGTCTCTTAATCATTTCCCACCGTTGCCATTCTCGTTGCATAATCCGTTGCCTTTCCATTACAAGAATGAATAAGCCATATTTATAGGTTTCTAGGACCAATGGCCATCAAAATTCACACTTGTCACAATTTTGATGCATTTGGGATGGAAGGCAAATTTGCAAGCATAGATGCATGAATTATTTGGTTTTGTATTTTTATATTTATACAGTTAAATCTTTTTATAGTTATAATGTTGAAAGTAGATTAATTTTATTATTATGAAGATGTTATAATTTAATAGAGGTATAATTATAAAAATTATTACTTTAATTTAATTATCCTTATTGTAAATGATATAGAGGTAAAGTATATAATATATTAATGATACAAAAAAATTCCATACCAAAAAATTTTAAACATATTTAAGAAAGTAGAAATATTTTAATTTTAATAAAAAAAATTTTATGTTAGACAGTTATTAAATACTCACAGTTTCAAGAATGTGACAACAATTCTAAATAATAGATTATTGTTCTAAATGATTTTAGAAAAATATTTTATTACATCTTTTTTTTTTTTAATGTACTATACAATATTTAGACAATTATTACTATGTGGAAACAAAATTCTTTAGATAGTATATAAAAAAATTATACTTATTATAATGTAAAATTTATTTCTTACTTATAAGTGGTCCAAATTGGGGCCAAATTTTTTATGGTAATACAAAAATTATTTATGTATAAAATATTAGTATAGAAAAATCCTTTTGTATTAATTTTGTTCATACGCATATTCGAGAGTATACTTTATATTTAATTAAATTTAAACTCGCAATGTTAATTAAATAAGTTTTAATTCTTGCGTGCAAGCTAATAAAAAGCATCGGTAGAATAAATAAGCTAAACATAACAATAAGAACGAAAGAAATACGAAAGAAATTTTAGAACAAGAGGAATATATAACCATACAAAAGAAAAATTTTTACATCACACTAAAAATTTGTACTTGGTTTAATGGATGAGCATGATTTTGGTGGGTGATTAAAATACAAGTGTGGACCCCGATTTATAGGGGTGAGGAGTCTAGAATGGATGGCTAAAAGTGCTTTTCAAAAAGCACTATGGACGGTTGAGATTTGTCCTCTAAAAAATTCTATTCAACTTGGTTATGCAAATTATTGTTATTGATATTTAACTTATTTTATTTTTGGTGCAACTTATTAATACTATAGCTCAACAAGTTGTCAAGTTGCTCAACTCTTTGAAATAGTTTATTTTTAGAAATTGAATTTAGACTTTCTTTTTTTTTTTTAAAGTTTTATAGATTAAATTTATATTTTATATATATAATATATCTTTTTTTATATTTTTTTTGGGCGTTAAAGCCGGAGAACCGTGACATGAAGGTGTGTAAGTTGAAAACCAATTCTTTTAATGCTCTCCATATTTATAATTTTATGCATGGCTTTTATGCCTTGAAGAGTTTATAGTTTTTTTAATTTTAAACAAATCTAAGATAACAAGATTGTATTGATTTTCCCAGTTATTTTGAGGGAGAATTTTAATCTACTATTCTTGTTTGATAAAGAGCAAACGGCAATAGTTTACTTGAGCCCAAGTCAAAAGGCATACACCCAGAGTCCATGAATAACAGCCCAGCCAAGCCCCAGCCCGGAACCAGATCAAAACAATCTAAGCCAACAGAAAAGGCAGAAGGAATAATGAGCACAAAAGTAACCAATTCACTCTGTACAGCACGGGATGTACTGGTGCACGAACATGATTGATGAGTCTTATATGATTCACAAGATGGGGCTGTAGTTTCACCCCTACTTGTACAGGCGCCTGCATTAGTACTTCTACCTAAATTGTTCTTGATGAACAATTCTTGTAAGTTTCTCTATTTTAGTTTCACAACAACTGTGCCAACCACCCTATTGGCAAGGTGTTTGGTACCTGCCCCAGCTTCAACCAACTCTATTTTAGTTTCTAGATTTTGATTTAGACAATTAAAATATTAGAAAGAACATGCGAGGAAACTCTTGGCTACAAGACTTTGAATATTGAGTCAAGGACTCGACAGTCAACGTTAAAATCAATGAAAAGAACATGCAAGGAAACTCACTTATTGTGTACAGGATTTGAAGAATAATCATGCATGCTACTTTATGCACCTTTTCCCCACCAACTTAGAAATTCAGTTAGCAACCGTTCTATTTATAGTCAGTAGGGAGAAATTTCAGTTTACTTCCTAATCAAATTCTTCAGAACTTCATTTTACTAAATAAAACTGACACGTGGCTAAGATTTTATTATTTATATCATTTTAATACATATTGTTTTTATTTTAATTGTTTTTGGACTAATTTTACTTTAAATTTCATTAACATTTTGCAATCAAATCAGTTAAAATAGATAAAGAAAATACCTTCTCTCTTTTTATTTTAATTTTTAAAATATTTTTAGTACAAAAATTCTATATTTATCTATGATCTTAATGAATTATGATGAACACAAATTTTTAAAAGCTTGAATTATTGATTTAGTTTCATTATTTTCATTTAACATGTTTAAAGGCGTAAAATAAATGTTGTGTTGATAAATAAAATTTAAATAAAATATATTTTTTAATTGATCTTATGAAATTATTTTATTATTTTTGTCCCGTTAGATGAAATTAAAAAAAACTTAGTTTCAATGCATAAACTGAAATAAGGATGAAAAATTAGAGATTTCTAAGATAAGTGTCAAACTTACTGAATAAATTATTAAACATTAGTTGGACTAAGTGAATTATTTCCTTGTTACAAGCTTTTCCCCATTTCCCAAGTCAACAAATCCAGCGAAAGCTTCATCCGCAATCCTTGGTAAAAGTAATTGGATGCATTGAATTAAACTAAACAGAAATCAAAGTTTGTCTTGGTGTATAGCGAGTAGTACACTGAAGAGTATATAAATACATAACCTTGTGATAAATAGATTATTCAAACTGGGATTTGAAACAGTTCTTTAAGCATTTCTACTCGTTTAGATCATCACTATCTTGATTGATAGTAATGATGAAAGCCATGATTCAAAGTAATTCTCTTCAAATCTTTTACGTGCTTGTTTTGCTTTTAATTTACGCGAGTGCAGCCTTTGGATTCAATTCAGGAGCTCGGGAAGCTGACACAAAGTGCATGGAGAGGGAGAGACAAGCTCTACTCAAGTTCAAGCAAGGTATTGAAGATGATGTTGGCTATCTTTCTTCTTGGGGGAGTGAAGAAGATTGTTGCAAGTGGAGAGGCGTCCACTGTAGTAATCGAACCGGCCATGTAACCATGCTCAGTCTCAACACATATGATGCAGAATTTTATTTTCAACCTTTGAGAGGTAACATTAGTTCTTCATTGCTTGAATTGCATCACTTGAATTATATGGACTTGAGTGATAATGATTTCGGTGGAAGTCAAATCCCTGAGTTCATTGGCTCTCTCACCAAATTAAGATTCCTGGATCTCTCCTCTGCAAATTTCAGTGGTAGTGTTCCTTTCCAGCTGGTGAACCTCACAAACTTGCAATCTCTCAATGTTGGACGAAATGATGGCTTACATTTCAGCAATCTTGAGTGGCTTTCTCATCTCTACAATTTGAAACACCTTCACCTGGCTTTTCTCAAACTTGACGAAGCTACTGATTTGTTTCAAGTAATCAGCGGGCTTCCTTCTCTCGTAGAGTTGAATTTAGCATCCTCTATTCTTCCAACAATCAATTTCCCTTCTCTTTCCGTCATTAATTCTTCTGTATCTCTCGCACACCTTGATTTATCTCAGACCAATCTTTCTAATTCGGCATATCCTTGGTTGTCCAAAATTAGTACAAATCTTCTTACCCTTGATCTTACCGATAACCAGTTACAAGGTCCCATTCCGGATTATGCATTCCGGAACATGACTTCTCTCCTGCATCTCAACCTCTCTTTTAATGACATTACTGGAATTTCGAAGTCCTTTGGAGATATGTGTAGTTTGAAAACATTAAATTTGCACTACAACAATCTCACTGGACATTTGCCCGATCTTTTCCTCAACTTGTCTGGTTGTGCCAAAAAGTCATTGGAGGATTTGATTTTAGATAACAACATGCTCTCTGGGTCATTGCCTGACATTACAAAGTTTTCATCCTTAAGAGAACTGACTATTTCCGACAACAGGCTGGATGGTTCTTTTCCCGAAAAATTCGGACAACGTTCATCTCTTGTCACGTTGCAATTGAAGAGAAATCAACTTTGGGGGTCATTACCCGATTTTTCAGTATTTCCTTTACTGAGAACTCTGGATGTTAGGGGCAATCGATTAAATGGAACAGTAAGTGAAGGTCTTGGACAGCTTTCTGAGCTGGAGAGTCTGTTTCTGTCTCCAAATTCTTTGCAAGGTACGATCACTGAAACTCACATGTCAAATCTCTCGAAATTGAAGATTATGGACTTCTCTTACAACTCACTGGCTTTAAATTTCAGTCCGGATTGGTTTCCTCCTTTCCAGTTAGATCACATAGGCTTGAGAAATTGCAAACTAGGGCCTTATTTTCCAAAATGGCTTCTATATCAAAATAATTACTCTGAGCTGGATATCTCTAATGCTGGAATTTTAGAGGCTGTCCCCAATTGGTTCTGGGATTACCCTTCTCCTAATTTACATTATTTGAATCTCTCCTACAATCAAATAAAAGGGGAAGTGCCAGATTTATCACTGAAGTTTACTAATTATCTTGGAATTGATCTTAGTTCTAATTGCTTTGAGGGTCCAATACCGCCAATTTCTCTCAATACGACGTCATTAATTCTTTCCAAAAACAAGTTATCGGGGTCAGTTTCTTTCTTATGTGAATTTACTAGTGAACGACTTGGATATCTAGACCTCTCAGATAACCAGTTATCTGGAGAGATGCCTAAATGTTGGCAGAATTTCATGGTTTTAAATTTGGCCAACAATAATTTCTCCGGCAGAATTCCTGACTCAATGGACTCCAGATGCATGATCCGTTCATTGCACTTACGAAACAATAGTTTGACTGGAGAGTTGCCTTCATCTCTGAAAAATTGCACAGACCTAATCATCATTGATTTAGGAAATAATAAGATTTCTGGGACAATTCCCGCATGGATAGGTGAGACACTACCAGATCTGGCTATTGTGAGTCTACGATCCAATCACATCAGCGGAATTCTGCCTTTACAGCTTTGTAATCTAAGAGAGCTTCAAATTTTGGACTTTTCTCATAACAATATCATGGGAACAGTACCAAATTGTCTCAACAATTTAACTGCAATGGTTCAAACCCAGAGTTCAATTTCAATCATCACATACATATTTCCTTACATTTTAACTAGTGATGACGTTGGTATTGGAGTCAATTATCAAGACCAAGCATTATTGGTATGGAAAGGAATAGACTCGGAGTATAGAAACACCTTGGGACTTCTAAAGAGCATTGATCTTTCGAGCAACAATTTCTCTGGAAATATTCCTGAAGAAATTACAAGTCTTGCTGGATTAATCTCCTTGAACCTTTCAAGAAATAGTTTAACTGGACCGATCCCTCCAAAGATTGGTCAGTTAACTTTGCTTAATTCACTTGACTTGTCACAGAATAAGCTTATTGGTAAAATTCCTGAAAGCTTTTCTCAGTCGAGTCATCTTGGCGTCTTGAACTTGTCATACAACAACTTGTCAGGAAAAATACCATCATCAAGCATTCAACTACAGAGTTTTGATCCTTCTACATATATGGGAAATCCCCAGCTTTGTGGATTACCCCTTCATAATAAATGTCCAGGAGAAGAACCTGCTGCTGCTCCTCATCAAATTCCACCCATTATTCTGCATGAAAGCGAGGAGGAGGACGGATTCGTCACTCGAGGTTTTTATATTAGCGCAGTTGTTGGCTTCATCATATGCTTTTGGGGAATTTGTGGTACCCTAGTGCTGAATAGGGCATGGAGAAATGCTTATTTCCAGTTCTTAAACAATGTGGAAGATAAGGTCTACGTGTGGATAGC
The DNA here is from genome assembly GCA_032402905.1 of Khaya senegalensis. NCBI lineage: Eukaryota > Viridiplantae > Streptophyta > Magnoliopsida > Sapindales > Meliaceae > Khaya > Khaya senegalensis. The sequence continues at coordinate 8,189,454 of CP135558.1, read as the reverse complement.
AAAGAAGATGGCCAATTTGCAGCGACGGCTTGGAAGCTAACTGGTAATGTTCCTCCCTCAATTGCTTGACTTGCTATCACATTTTATTTTATAGACAAACATTAAGATTGTCATTAGTACAGTTTCCAATTTAAAGCTCTCCCCACTATTTTTTACACAAACTAATTAGCGTTGTTTTAACTTGAATTAACCTTCTGAGTAGAAAGCTGCTTCAACGCCAGTACACATCATGTTTTTCTTCTAATAATGGATGCAGTGGGATGCTTTGAGTTTGAAAATAGCGTCAGACGACCAGAATTCAGAAGATCAGCCTCAAACCTGATGCACCAAGGATTTACTTCAGAGAAAAAGTTCATAATAAAATTTGTTCTCAAGTGACTTCATTGCTTCTTTGCCATATTATGTAGACCATTGAAATTTTAAATTGATTGCAAAAGTTTCTAGTCTGTCTCTCTAGAAAAGTTAATTTAAGTTGAAATATTATCATATCTCAACATCTTGAAAACTCTCAACTGAACAACACAACACTACAATTCGGACATATAAAAGGGGAGCAATGCCATATTATCTTAATAATTTAATTGCTGCAATGGTTTAAACCGAGAATTCAGATTCAATAATCACATATATGTTTCCTTTCGGCTAGAATAGTGATGAAGCTGGTATTGGGGTCGGTTATCCAGACGTAGAGCTTATCTTCAACATCGTTTCGAAACTGGAAGTATGCATATCTCCATTTCCTGTTCAGCACTAAGGTACCACAAACTTCCCAAAAGCCTACGATGAAGCCAAGAACTGTGCGAATATAAAAACCTCGAATCCATTCTCCTCGCTTATACGCACAATAATGGCTGGAACTTGAGGAGCAGTTGGTTCTTCTCCAGGACATTTATTTGGAAGGGGCAATTCAGAAAGCTTGGGATTTCCCGTACATGCAGAATCATTAAAAGTCTGCAGTTGAGTGATTGATGGTATTTTTCCTGTCAAGTTGTTACTCGACAAATTCAAGACACCAAGATGACTCATCTGAGAAAAGTTTTCGGGAACTATACCAGTAAGTATACAATCCAGTGCTAGACTGAAGGGCATCAGTATATAATCCAAAACCATGGTTCGTTGTATTTCCTGTCTCTCCACCGCAAAAATCATTTAGAAGTTCATGGGCTCCTAAACTGTCACCACAATATAAAAGAATTGTCACGGCATCTAGTTTGACATCTGCAGGCTGTCTTCCTGCATCCAACCGCTTTTCCTACGGCATTAAAGTACCATAAGGCTCTGAGTGAGTCACTCGATCAGAAATATGCTTCATTTTTGTGAATGGTAGAATGATAGTCTTAACTTACATGACCACCCTGCATGTAAAGAAGAAGATTGAAGGCAACAATGGCCCCCGTTGCTTCAGCTAATATCCCTGTAGCTTGAGTGAACAAGAAATAGGCTGGAATAATCTACAGCAAAGATAATAAAAGGAAGAAGGTCGACATTGCAAAATTATAAATTTTAATGTATTGATCAAAGTTTTTTAATTTAAAGAATTGTCGGCCCAAATTTAAAAAAAAAAAATCGCAGGCAACTTGAAAATAATGTAGATTGTATAAAAGAAATCCAGGACTGAACGAAGAACAATCGCTGTAGTCCCCAATGTTTTGTCCAATCCAAGTCACTTTTTGTCATCGATGATAATAGAAATGTAGAAGAACAAAGGATGTACCGAGATAGCAATCACAGACAATATGGAAAAGAAAAATCCAATTTCTTTGAGGTCTGAGGGTCAAGGAGTTTCTTCTCATATGCCAAGCCATGAGAAGATGTTGGTGACTCTGCCCTGCTCCTAATTCCTGAATTATCAAGTGCAGAATTTAAACTTCTCTGGAAACTTTTAAGTTCCTCAGAAATTATAACTTTCCTGTAAATTGGAGTCCTGAGACCAGAACAGAACAACAAGTAGTTAAAACGTTAGTCACTGCCTGTGAAGTTGTAAAAAGCAAATAATTATTAATACTGGTCAAGCAAGGGCTAATATTGAGGTTCTTCGCTTGTTAGCAGAATTCCATGATTATTATATGCAAACCCAAAAGTCACTTACATGATCGAAAACGAAAAATCCAAGTAAAAGAAGCAAATTTGGATTTCTGCTGATTTGACAGGGCAACCTACCTCCAATTCCTTCAGAAATCAGCCCTTCAATGGGCCAAATTTTTAAGAACAAAGTTATAAATTCTGGGATTAAATAATAACATTTTAGAACTTCGGAGATCAAAATGTAAATAAGTATAATTTTCTATAATCTAAATTATAAATATTTTTTTGCTCCAAACCCCTCCACCCCTCGTGTTGTCGAGGTAGAATTCAGCAAAGGCATAGACTTCTTTTCTCAACCCAAAAACACATCTATTAGTCAGCTCCATATTATTACAATTACTTCAAATAAGAGAATAAAAAAATTAATTTAAAAAAAATTACAAACTATCTCAACATTTAATTTTTTTTTTTTATCTTAACTTATTTATTTTCTCTTTTACTTTTATGTATTTATTATTAATAATTAAATAATTCAACCATATTACTTTAATCACTTAATGAAACTATTCTACTTAAAATAATAATCAGTCTCAATCACTTCCTAAATACAACCAACAGCTCTGTCGATGCTAACAGAGTTTTAACATATACAAAATAATATACAGACCTCATACATTATATCAAGTGTCTTTCGAGCAATGTTTTCTCCTTCTGAGGTTTAAAGAATATAATTTTTACAGGAATTACTGAGAGTTTCACCTAATGTTCTTCAGCAGTAAAGTCAGGCTCCGCTGGCTTCTGAAGCAGGAGGGGCGGTACCCTCTCTGGTACCCTTGCCTTACAAGAACCGTTACGTCGTATAGCACGAAGTACATTAGCAGCAAATCGTGAGGCATAAATGGTGGCTCCTAAACTAGGGGAATTTCCGCCAGCATTGGCCAATGCGTCTTGCAGCCTATTCTCTTCTGCACGCAAAGATTCTTCAAGCTTCTTTTTACTATAACGACGCCAAGCTGCTTGTATGAAGCAAGCTGCCCAAGTCCTCCACTGCTGTGAGTAAAGCCTGAAAGTATGGCGCAGCTGCTTACTATGAAGCCGCCTGAACTGAGAGGCAACAAATTTCAAGTCATCTGCCATTAGAGCAAACGCTTCAACTTCTGTAAGGGCTCTAACAGTTCTAGTTGAGATTGGGAGGTTAGATGAGCACTGAGGATCCAGAGCCCACGTAAGAAGTTCTTCTCCACAGAAGTCACCAGCCCCCAAGTACTCAGAGTTGAAGAAACCAGTTCTTCCACCATTGGTAGTCACTGTCAATAGCTTGCCTCGCATGATGAAGAGCATCTCATCAACTGGGTCACCCTCTCGAACAGTGTAGCTTTCCTCTGTGTACAGTACTGGCTTGAGGCGGTCACACATTGCATCCAAAAGTTGATCATCCATCTTTTCGAACATTGGCACCTTCAACACGTCCAAGAAAGTGAATGAGAAAACTTAATCACCAATATTATTTTAACCCTAGGTAAGGATCAAAAAAAAAGAGGAAAGCAATATAGATAGAAAAGAATACTCACTCTCATGAGCAAAGCCAAGCAGAGATGGCGCTTTATGTCCCTTCTAAGGTCCTTGGGAAGATTACAAAGCAGATTTTCTTCGTCAACACCTCTGGTTTCTTGCCATTTGTATTGCTCATAGCGCCTGATTCGCTCCCTCAGAGTCTCAGGTAGCAAGCGGTGGGCCATCCATTGTTCTGCATCACGTCTTTTCACTCTCATCTCCTCTAATCTTGTAGTTGTAGACTGCAAATATGTCTGTTTCACGGCAAGTTCAGTTGTTAATACATAAAATACAGGGCCTATAAACTGAAAGATTTTCACATACAACTTTAAAACTCAAACCTCAAGCCAGAAGTCAAATTTCCAGAAACTATAATTTCTCACTTGTCAAAGAATAATTTGTCAGGTGTAATAATAATAAAAAAAGTTTCAGGGAGGAAAATATTCAGAGGTTAATTAATATGTATTAAGATATTATTGACATGTAATAAACCTCAGAATAAAAAATTATTAGCACCAACCTGCATGTTTCCAATAAGAAATGAAAACAACACTAAGCCAGAAATGGAAATGAAGACTGCGAAGCAGATTTCCCAGACATAAGTACTTGTTTCAAGGTTTTGACCAAGAGAACTGCAAATCCAGAAGAAAAATGCAATGTATCAAAACACAGTAAGATCATGCATCCATCAAAAGAATGGAAACTAGGATGACTACATGACAGAAAATTAACATGCACCAGGGAATAGGTAGAGGGAGTAATTCCTTATGACAACTGAGACTCAATAGACCTGAATCATCAAGTTGGCAATTACAATAATCACCCAGCAAAAACTTTTTGCAAACCACTAACCATATGTTTCTTATGAGTATTGAACAGCTAATAAAGAATGTTAATGTCATCGTTGAGATTCAATTAATCCTTATCATCACTCAGTCAGATCCCACATCAAGATTCAATTACGAATATAAGAACACAGATAAGGTGAAGAAAGATCTTAAATGTACACACCTCAGATTTTGCAGGCCCCACCAAAAACAGTAAAAGAACTTCTTTGGAAAATATGTTGACTCAACAATACCAGACTGAAGAGCATCAAGGAATATTCCAAAATTAAAGAGTTTTGTATTTGGCGTCTGTACAGGGCAAAAATCACTCAGAAACGCATTAGTTCCTTGACCGTGATCACAATACAAGATGCATCCATTATCATTACAGTGGCCCTTCCAGCAAGTGGTTTCTCTTTCAATAGAAAACAAGTACCAAAAGGCTCCAAGCACCTAAAAGAGAAGCTCATGACTTAGTAATCAGAAAGTTCAATCCAAATTGACAACTACACTTCAAATTCACAATATTATTTAAACAGATGTAACACACACACACACGTCTGTATGCATACATAATATATATATGCGAAATAAATGCTCTAGACTAAAGTAATATGAAGGTTTATCAGACTCACAAATCAAAATAATAGAACTCTTCGGTGGCAAAAATCCAAGAAGGGCCAAATCAAACAAAAAAACTCTCCAAGTATCTAATAACTCTAACCAATCCAGATAATCGATGTTTTCTAAACTCTTCAACATGACACTTGGAGCAACAGTTATTTTTACACTTCTAAGAGTGGACTTTTATGCACATCAATTAAATTTGCCTATGGCAATCCAATCATTTATCCATTTAATCTAATGGTTAAGATTTAAACCCCATTCTAAGCTGAAATTTTAAGTCCCAAGTATCTAGTTACATATTAAACTTACATGGCTAGCAAGCATGTAAAGGAAGAGATTAAAAGCAGCCCCAGCCCATGCAGTTTCGGTTAGTATACCAGAAGTCCTTGTGACTTCCTTATACAACGGATATATTCGAATAAACCTTGGCACATATTGGAAGATAACAACAAATTTTAACAAGTTCTTCGTATTCAACACTCGCGATCCTCCCATTCTGGGAATTACAATCAAAATCACCACCTGTGCAAAAACAGCAAATAAGAAGACAACTAATTAATATCATAGTATTCATTTAAACAGAACATTTATATATAGAAGTATCATGAGTAAAGCTCTGCAACCAAAGGATATTTTTCAATAAATCACCAGGCTGGATACAATTTTCAGTATCAGATTAAAAATATTCTCTAAGTATGGGCAGTTAGAATATCCCTCCCAACTTATCCCACATAAAATATGCGTAAAGGTCAAACATAGAAAACTTAAAATGGTCCAGAAACAACTAAAGAGAAGATTCAAGAACACTTCCTGGAGGGGACTTAATGCAGCAATCTTACCCCTCATAAAATATCTGTAAAGGTCAAACATGGGAAACTTAAAATGGTACAGCAACAACTAAAGAGAAGATTCAACAAGACTTCTGCAGGAGATCTAATGCAGCAATGATGATGACCTAAACTCACCGTGCAAAATACACAGATGTAACCACATGCTAAATATAAACTTCTTCCTTGTCCCACCAAGAACAATAATAAAGCACAAGAAGACCAGGAAAAAATTTTTTCTTTTTTTGATTCAGGGAGTAAATATTCCACTTACCTGTGGGAGTGGAAGGACCGCAAGAATGTCAATCAAGAAATATGATGACAGATACCTCTTTGCTATTAACCAAGTATCTTCAACCAAAACACCTCTTCCAAATACCCGAGAAGAGGGAGCAATAAAACCAGTGCGAAACTGAAGAATGATATGAAATATATAAAAGATGTCAGTGAATGAACGCAGCACACTAGCTGTTGTCTCCATCTTTTTGTCCAGATCAACACATTTTCTATCACCGTTGATCACAGGAACATAAAAGAACAAAGGATCCAGTGAGACAGCAATAACACAAGATAATACAAATATCTTATTCCATCTTTGAAGGAATGGACCCAGTGGGTCAAGAACATTCATCCCAGATCCCAAGCCTTTACTCAAGGCACTATTAAATGAGCAGAATCTTAATGTTCTTTTAATACCCTTAATCCTCTCAGAACCCGATTCAAAGCCTCGTTGGAACTTCTCTGAAACTGAGTTAATTGTTGTTCGGATTTTTCCAGATTGGAATCCATAATGCGCAGAATACTGTCCCTTGGGACTTCTCTCCGAGTTCCAATCATTAAACCTGAAGAAAACATTATTGATGTAATGTCAACCCAATACTCTCCTCAAACAAAGTTAAGCATTCAAAGAGCAGCCACAAAAAAAAAAAAAAAAAAACAAAAAAAATAATTTAACAATCAAAATCCTAATCACAACATCTAAAGCATTATAGCTAGTTAACAAAAAAGGGCAGTACCAATACTCTCAGGCTTAGGAAACCGAGTCTCAAAATCCAGGACAAAATACAGTACGAAATAAATAATACAATTACAGTATAATTAACTAACAAAACCATGTAATCATGTATCACTTATTTAAAAAATAAAAAAAAAAAAAAACAACTTACCTTACTGATTTCTCTGAGCGGTAATTCATAACTATGGTTTATTATTCAACGCAACCTCTGAAAGACAAACAAAGCACCGATAGCTTATGTCTGTCCTGATAGAAGAAAAGCGAGAAACTTCGTGTTAGAATCGAAGTATAAATGAACAGCAAAATAAGACGGTTTAATAGCAGCACAAAACCAAACATTTCATAAACATAAAAGACAAAATTGTATGAATCAGAAAATTAAAAATAAAGCTAAACGGACGGAAAAAAAAAATTTAAAATCTCGAAAAATTGACGGTTTTATAACCGAATCCAAACACTTCTTTCCTCCAAACAGACCGAAAAATAAAATTCAACTGAGAAATAAATCAAACATATGGTAATAGAACGAACTTACTTGTAAACTTACCCACAGAAAGAAGAGGAAAAATACTTCGCGTTGATTAAACTGCCTCTTCAAACTGAAAGAAAATATGAAAGAAGAGGGAAGTTTCGACGAAAGAGAGAGTCGGGCAGGGAGCTGGACCGGCTGGGTCTGTTCAAATAAGATTTATGGTGAAACTTTGGTTTACTGATTGCAGTCAGGGATGAGGAAAAGTTCAACTTTCTTGTGAACGAGGGCCCACCGCCAGCTCTTTCGTTAACTAAACGTTCCGTTTGAGACGAGAAAAAAGGGAGGGAAACTAAGAGAAGAAGCCAAGTGGTAAAGGTTGAAAAGAGACATCGTCATGTTAAAAGTAAACTCATTTAATTAAGAAATTAAATCATATATTTTAAATTATAATAATTAATTTAATTTAAAAACTTAATTTGTTTTCAAATGCTGTAACGTGGCGAACTATAATTGGATAAACAAGTAGATGATACCGTACGGACATATTTTATTCTGATGGAGCACGGCACAGTCACTGGAAAACAGCGTCGACAGGGACCGGGACTAAAGTCAAAGTTCCTGTCAGACTGGCGGAGATCTAAAGTCAAAGTTCCTGTCAGACTGGCGGAGATTCTCGTCTTTCATAGATTGACTGTTCAAAATGTCTTACTTACCGTAGACTTTTGTCCATGGTTCCGTTACCTTTTACTGTTATTTTATTATATGTAGTAAGTTATTGTACATCTATAATTATGAATATTTTTTTATTAATTATTAATTATATATTAACAATAATAATATTAAAATATAAATTTTATATAAAATATTTNCACATTAGACATCAAGGCCCATCAATCAGAATGGACCCTAAGTCTGTTAATTTGGTAGGCCCACTGTTTGACTGAGATGTTGACGGGGGTCACTCGTCTGGGCCTCAACTCTAAAACTGTAACCTAAACTGTTTCCCTACTGTTATTATGCTTTTACCGTATCACTCATTTAATTTTTTTTATATATTATAATATATTGTATAATATTTATAATATTATATATATTAATTAATTTTATTTTAAATATAATTAAATATTTTAAAAAATAATAAATTAAATTATTTAAAATATATAAATAAAATTATAAAATTATAATTAAATTAATATATTATAATTATTTAAGTAATTAATTGTATTATAAATGAATGACGTGTTAAAAATTTTAAATTTAAATTTAATATAGTAATAAATTATGTTATATTGTATTTATTTATTTAATAATTTTATTATTTTATATTAATTTAAATTTATAAATTTATATCAAATTTATATTAATTTAACAGATAATATCAAAAGATGCTACTTCAAACTATTTTGAAAGAAGCATTTACTTAAATGGGGCCCATTATCCGAGTCATCAGAAGCAATATATGTACATATAATTATAAAAATTAAAATAAAATTTTATATTATTTATAAATTAAACCTTTTCAATACAACTCGGCTGCATCAGATTGGATCCAGTCTTGTTTTGCTCTATAATTAGCGCGCATTTCGTTAACCAAATGATTAGTTATCTTCCTAATCGTGATTATAAAATATCTTCTAAAATGAAGGGACAGAAGTTAGTGGAGAAGGCAACTTTCCCGGCTTTTCCACAAGAGGAATGCGGGAGCTCTTCCAGAGTTTTCTCGTAAGCAAACGGTGCGCCGTTTTGAACGTGCTTTCCCGCACCAAAAACGACGTCGATTGGTGGTGAATACAAAGGACATGACATCTACCACTTTCACAGGTTCGCCTGTTCGATAGCCGAGTCTAGAAACACTATGTAAATTAATAATTGCTATATTATTTATTTTAAACAATAGAAATTAAAAAAAAAAATTAAAATACGATGGGATGTAAATCTCACTATAATAGGTTTGGATGCAGAGGATAATTGTTAAAGTGATTGCAAGAGTATTGCCACGTTGCCACTTCTCTTCGGTGCCGAGCTGCAAAAGGCCAGCTCTCTCTCTTCTTCTCCACTTCGCATTCTCTTCTCTCACTCTCTCTGTATATATTCCCTTCCATCGCTATGATTCTTTCTCTCTAGGTTTTCAGATTCTCTCTCAATCTTTCCAGAGAGAGAAAACTCTACACAACAGATTCCACGTAGGTATCTTACGACTCGTTACATCAGATTCGAATCTTCCCGACCCGAACCCGATCAGCACACCATCCGATCCGGTCATACCTGGAGATTTCTAAGATTTATTCAACCGAAGATCCCTAATTGTTTGAATATTCTCGTAAAAAAAGATCTCTTCTTTCTCAGAAAAACGATCTCTTTTTTGTTGCTCTTTATTGCATCTTCTTTGCAAGCTCGATATGATTGCAGTTGTTTAAACGTAAGCTTGCTTTTTTGAGCCATTTTGCTTTCGTTTTCTGCTTGAAAATGCTGAAATAAATCTTCACATCGGGATTTATTGCATGAATATATGAAAATTTGATATTTGAATTTATGTATTTCCCGCAATTTATGCTCACTGAATTTTGTCATTTTATGGAGTTATTGCTTTGCTAGGGATCTTTTCTGCCGTTCATATACATGGTAGCATGAATAAAATTTTTGGTGGTAATAATTTCTGTTATTTTTTAAAATTATTTAATTTTTGCCAATTTGAAACATTCGGATTCTTTGCTGCTCCCGTCTTTTCTTTGTAGATATCTGATCGGATTTTGTGATATTTTGGAGGAAAATTTGATCATGTTTTGTTCAATTTTACAGCGCTGTCGGGCAGATTTTCATTTTTCTGGTTTGAAGATCTGGCATCGAAGGACAGACTGGTCGATTTAGATGTTATGCAACAGCTGTATAAGGAGTGTGATTGTTCGAGCTGGGAATATAGGAATATTCACCAAAAGAAGGGTGCAATTAAGCAATATACACAAGAGTTTGCATGCAGGTGTTGGCATAAATTATACGTGGAATTGTGAATTTAGAAGGAGCTTCAAGATGATGGTTGATTCAGGTTCAGCAGCAAAGCGAGGGCCCGTTGTTGATATGTTACCGGAGAAAGAGGATGATGGTGGATATGTTAGCGGAGGGTGGAAAGGGTGATTATCGGTTCATTTCATTTGTTTGATACTTGTATATGGCATCATTGTTTAGGATTCAGTATACTTAAACTTCGACTAAAATGTTGATTTTGGATTGGTTTGCTGTGTGAACTTGTTATGTGTTTCTTGTACGTACTTGTGCATTTAAATTGTTATTCTCTTTGTCTTATTTTGCAAGTTTAGCTAATAACGTTATCTCTGTCAGAGCTAAGTAAGTTTAGGATTGGCCGCTAGATTTTTAAACTCACCCTTGCTCTCTTCCTTGAAATTGAACACAGTGACAGAATTCACCGTCCACCAAAATGATCTATAATTGTTCTGTAGTGGTTATGCAATGCCAAACTGTATTTGTCAATATTACTAGATCCAACCTTATAATCCTTTTCCTGTGTTGTTGGCAGTGATGATGGAAAACTGAGCTGTGGATATTCAAGTTTTAGGGGAAAGAGGGTGACCATGGAGGATTTCTATGATATTAAAACTTCCACAATTGATGGGCAAGCAGTCTGCCTGTTTGGAATTTTCGATGGTTAGATTTTCCCTAATCATATCTTGCCTTGGGGAGATAAAATTATAATATTAATGCTATGGTTATGTAATGACACTGTAACAAAGTGTCCAACATGGTGACAAAAGATATTCAAACTGCTATATCAAAGTAGCTTTTCAACTGGTTATCTACATGCACGTGACATGCTATAATCAAATCTTCTTATGTTGTCAATCTTGACCTGTATATGGATCGTAATTATGATCCAGGTGCAGAATGTCATTATGTGGAATTAAGTTAGGGTTTACAAACAGTCTCATCTCTTAACTGCTCATATTTAGGAAAGTGCACAAAGGGAACGTTGACCAAATCTGATGGTCCTGGTTGTCTGAGCGGTAGCTTGTTGTTTCACATATAGAAATGAGAAATATTATAGCTTTTGTTATCAGTCTACAAGTTAGGTCATTTTTGCTTGTAGGTCTTAGATGTTCTCATTAAAAATCAAGTTTCAGACCTATATATGTCATCCACATATCCTGACATTTCTGTTATAGATACTGACTACCGTCAAACGACTGACAACATTCGATTTGTGTGTATGTTGGATTGGAGATCATTTGCCTAACACTTACAATGTTCCATTACAGGACATGGCGGATCTCGTGCTGCTCAGTATTTGAAGGAACACCTATTTGAGAATCTCTTGAAGCATCCACAATTTATGACAGATACCAAATTGGCTATAAGTGCGTTTCTTTTTTTGAGTTTCATAGTGATAGTCCTTATCGATTAATGATCATAAAGGAATCAATAATGTGATTGTAGCATATCTCTCAGCATTAAGTGCTGGATCCCATAGAGATAGATGCACATGCTTACATTGTTGTCTAGGAAAGTATTAAACATGGAGTGGCCCCAAGTTTGTCATTCATTTTTTTAATGTGAGGGATCCTGCATGGAATGCTTTTCCAACTTGTTGGCATATGTTTGTGTGATTCCATCTTGTGACTTGGGCAAGCTTGCAGGTGAAACATATCAACAGACTGATGTGGACTTTTTGGATTCTGAAAGAGATACTTACCGGGATGATGGTTCTACTGCTTCAACGGCAGTATTGGTTGGTAACCATTTATATGTTGCCAATGTTGGAGACTCAAGGACTGTAATATCGAAGGCTGGTAAAGGTAATATTGAGTTTTTAAAAAATAAAATGAATAAATATTGCACACTGGATCATGATCAACTGCCACTCACGGTCAGGTTGGCGGTTAAGAATATGGTAAACGATTAATGTTGTCATAAAAAGCTGACATGAATGTGGATTACAGTGCAAAATAAATTAGCAAAACTTGTAGAAGGTTTGAGGTTCATGAAACAATTTCTTCTCATAATATGGGATGCATAACTTTCATTAACGTGTGTTGGGTTTAGACATTTGATTTATACAGATATAAGGCCTGTATTTAACCTTTTGAGAAACTAGTTGCACATTTGTTTGTATGTGTATTTGGTTTCTTACTTTGATGCATAATGTAGTAATTGTTGCAGCATCATTTCAGTGCACTATGAACACGTGTTGCATCAAATGCTGCTGTTGGCTGGAGGGAATTGTGCACATGTTGATACACATCAATCAGTGTGTACTATTACATTGAGTTTTCTTCGTATGGCTCTTTGTTTTTCATATTTGGATAAATAATTAAGATAAAACACTTGTTTTACGGAAATCTCTAGGGAACCTTTATGATATAATTATTAAAATTCTCACAATATCAGTACACAGGTATCTAAAAATTCGGGGAGATGTAGTTATAACTTTTCTGGGTGATAATTCAGATGTGAAACAGATTAGTTTTATGTTTGAATCCTATGGTTTTGCTTCTGTCTTAATATGTATGAGCTTTAGTAGTGGTTTTTCACAATGCAGATCTTTTAACTTCTGTATATGTATGTGATTTCATTTCATGATCTACTTGTGCTGCATATGAATGTCGAAAATTGTGCAGCTGGTTTGTAAAAGCAATTTCTCTTTCTTTATGGACAGCAATCCCTCTCTCTGAGGATCACAAACCTAACAGAAGTGATGAACGGAAGAGAATTGAAAATGCTGGAGGCGTTGTAATGTGGGCGGGTAAAATTACTTATACATCATCTGTATTACTGAAGCAAGAAACTGCCAATTATCAATATATTTGCCTTCATCATAATTTCAAAGCAGTACACTGTTATGCAACTGATCTGTTGGGTGCAAGTCAATAATTCAATAGTGACTGGTGCAAAAAGTTGAGCTTGTGAATTAATATTTTGTTAAGCCAGACTGAAGTTTTATGTGAACCTAGGATTAAGATAAAAATTGGTTTGGTACAAAGACTGGGCCTAGGTTGAAGTTCTATGTTAACAAGTGCCTAACATGAACTGATAAATTTTGGTCTTTTTTCAAATTTGTTTTTATAGGCACTTGGAGAGTAGGAGGTGTGCTAGCTATGTCTCGTGCTTTTGGTAACCGCATGTTGAAGCAATTTGTTGTTGCAGAACCCGAGATCCAGGTAATAATCAAATTAGTTGATTTGTAAGCCTGTAAAACTTTCTACCTTCTTCCCTATTATCTTAATTGATAGTAAAGGATTTATATTTGTAATGTCTTCCTGCCTGTTTTGGTGTCAATTATTGGTATGTAATTTCTTCCCTGTCATCTTAATTTTACATTTCTGCTGTTATGATATAGATTCTCCCTTGGTGGTAATGTGATACACTTAATTAACTGAAACTCTATGATCACATGTTTTGAGTATAGTTGATAATTAGTAAATATTTTGTTGTTGTAGTGGATTTAAAGTGGACTCTGTCTGACAACTGTCACTTTGTATCGAACCTGCACTTTGTATCGAACCTGCACTAAACTATATAGTCAGTAACCTTTGTTTCACATGTTGGGTGACTCTTCTATTTATTCTCTTAAATCATAGTCCGTATGTATGCAGGCGGTCTTAATCTAAAACAGACATAATGTGGGTACACTGGATATTCTTTCAGTCGTGCAAGTATCAAAAATGAATCAACTATATGTTTTGATTTATTCTTTTCAGGATCAAGAGATAGATGAGGAATTTGAATTACTTGTGCTTGCAAGCGATGGATTATGGGATGTAGTATCAAATGATGTAAGCCCGCCCTCTCTCTCTCTCTCTCTCTTGCTCACTCTCTACACAGATACACGAACACTCATTTCGCGTTTTAGTGGATCATTATATTTTGCTCTTTTCACGGGGGCTTTCTGATGCTTTTATCACTCCCTGAACCTGAGACTTGTTTCAATGGACCTTGTTGAATTATGTTAGTAGTGGTATAGCAGTTACTGCAATGCATATTGCAGGCATATTATTAGTAGGTTTCCTCTAAATCCAATGCGTTTTGTTTTGAACGTTCAGGATGCAGTTGCACTTGCTCAAACAGAGGAAGAACCTGAGACTGCAGCTCGGAAGTTAACAGAGACTGCTTTCACCAGGGGCAGTGCTGACAATATAACGTGCATTGTGGTGAGATTCAACCACAGCAATGCAGATGCAGCAGAACCCCTACATGATTAGGGATCTTCATTTATATTGCATGCGTAGATTTATTGACACCCATTAGACTAAAATCAATTTGAAATCTGCACATGCATGTTTGTCTGAAATGTGCATAATGACAAGGAGTCGATTTATTTATTCATTGTTTTGTTTCCTAATTTGCACTTTGTACCGAACACACACTTTGGTCGTCTGTCTTCATTCCAGAATAATTATTCCTGTTCATTCCGGTAATGTGGCCATAAATCTGTCTGCATACCCGTGTTGGTATTTCAGTGATAAGCTAATAAAAATGCGAGGGTGGTTTTTATGCTGAAGCCATTAAGTGGTGAATATTGGGTCCATTTATTCCAAAATGAACAGAGCAATATATTATTTAGTGTTAGGCTTGGAAGGAATTTCTGATTATTTATTTTTCTGTCTACAAGTCAGATCCCATTTCAATATCTTCTTATTATTTTTTTTATTTTATAAATTAATCCTTATTGTCTGTCTACTTTATTATTTTATTTAATACTGTCAGATGAATATGTATAAGAGCCGGATGCTCCCATGATCATAAGCATAATATTGGAGCATAATTTTTAATAAATCAACAACTAATTAAATGGAAGGTGAAATCATAAGCATAAAGATAAATCAATGAAATTTAGAGAGCCTAGTCAACCAAAATTACTAATTTTCATAACCTAGATTGGCTTTAAAGCTAGAGAGTAATGGGCATTAGGTGGCCGATTAATGTTCTAATATTTGGATAGATTAACAAAGAAATGTAATGATATTCCTCAAAGGGAAGGGATCCATTGCTTATATTTATTTTAAAATTTTCTTGGTGGGGAGCAATGTTGAAGTGTACAGGGAGCATGTGCTGCTGCTTTCATTATCAAGTCATTGGATGATAGTTGGAACCTTTCACACATGGGTTGATGGCATATTCAAATGTTAATGCATGTCAACTATCATGGACCTTTTTGATATATAAATTAAATTAACAATTGAAATGGGTGTGCATGCCAACAAACACATGCCTACAGATGAGCTTAGGATTCTATGACATATAAAAAAAAAAAAAAAATTCTTCTAATTAGATAACAATATATCTTACGATATCTTATAATATAATTTACGTGATCTATTTATGTTATTTTAAATAATTTAAAAAAATTAAGATGTAAACTATGATAAACTATCTCTTTAAGATAAACATTCATGCATTTAGTTAAAAATAATGTTTAATATTTACCATTATTTTTTGAAAATCTATAGTCCAAGAATTGCATAAATTCTCTTTTGAAAGTTTGTCAACAAGCAAAGTCCTACACACGAGCCAAGAATATGAGTTCGAAGCTTTTAACAAAAATAGCAAATCACATGATAAAGGTCACCGAGCAAACAAATTTGGAGAAAAATGATTAAGATTATGAAAAATATTTCAGTCATAATTCACAAAATCTAAACCATATTTATAATTAAAATAATATATAAAAATATATTTTAAGATTATCAAAAACTCTCTTTTTTTTTTTTAATTGTAATATCTTATTATTCGTACTATAATTTTTTATGAACATCATACTTAATGAACAATGATTTTCTTCCGATATAAATTTTTATTTAAGTGAATATGTATACATGATTGATAATTAATAAATTAAAATATATTAAAAATAAAAAATATAAAGAATGTAAATTGATCTTTATAATTATATTATTATTAAAGATTTCATATAATTTATTTTTATTATATTTATACTTGTAAAAATATAAAATATGTAATAATAATATAAATTATAACATAATCACATTAATTTATATATAAATTTATATTTATAATTAAAAAAATATGTAAATAAATTTTAAGAAAGATCTTAATTTATAAATTAAGATGCAAATGTTAAAAAAGTGTATCATTACTCAAATTTTAATATTAAATTTTAAAAAACTACAATAAATACATAACTACATTTGGTAAAATATTAACCAACATAATGGTTAAAAGTTAACCCTAGTTAGTCTATTGGGTTAAACCCATTATTAAAAAAGGTGTGTTAGCTAACAAAAAGGTTAAAATATTAACCAAACCCATAGTTGATGCTCCTCTTTTCACTTTGTTTTGTCCAAATTTGTTTCATTTACATTTGTTCCCT
Source organism: Khaya senegalensis (assembly GCA_032402905.1). Lineage (NCBI taxonomy): Eukaryota > Viridiplantae > Streptophyta > Magnoliopsida > Sapindales > Meliaceae > Khaya > Khaya senegalensis. Next base: position 8,172,770 of record CP135558.1, on the reverse strand, counting down.
TTAAAAGAAAGGAAAAAAAAATCTCTTCAACTTCTCATGGTCTTTGACAATATGAGTCACTGGTGATTTGCATATTGTCACAGATTCAAATTTCTCTACTTCAAGAAACTCTCTTTAACTAGGTAACATATGCCCTTTCGTTTACTGTTTACTAAATGCATTTTTTCTGTATAAAGATTCACTTTTTTTTGTTTGGCTGATGATATGTATTTCTTTCCTCGTTAATATGTTAGAATCTAGGGTTTCAGTTTATATTGAGTTCAAGTTCTGAAATTTGACTGTTTCCGGACTGTTGAAATTGTATTGTTTTGGTACTGTAGATCCATGGCGACCCATCTTGTTTAATTTGCTCTTAGTGAACTTGACAAGTTTGAATTTTGACAATTCATGGTGGCTTTCCATTTTATTTGTTCAATGTGGCTTTGATATTTTCTTTTGTTGTTTACGGAAGGAACCTCGGTGAAGTAAATTGGATTTTGATTTTTTGTAAATTACGTGGGCATACTGCATGGTGGTTTCGTTGGTCTTTATATGGATTGATTTCATTGTTGTTTTTGATCAGTTTGAGTTATTTTTGGGTACTTCTCGAAAATTCTTATCAGGTTTTGTTGATAATTGAGCATTTTAAGTAAACTGAAGTGTTCTAATGAGTTCATTCTTTCGGCTCTGCTTGAGAAATGGAAATTCAGATCTCATCAAGTAGAAGACAGTGAAAATTGTGAAGGTGTTATGGCTAGTCGTATGATATCTTAAGAACCTATTGTATGGTGTTTATGTGTTCGGGCGTTGAAGAGTTACTGATTTATTAAAAATTTTGAATTTTTTCAGTGTATTAACAGATCCTGTATATATATCAAATAAGGAAGTTGTGGTCATGTTAAGATTAACTGCTTAAGTTCGGGGATATGGAGTTTAAATAATAAAAGGAGTCTTATTGTTGCTTTGGAGCAAATCAACAAATTTAAAACAATTTAAAGTGTTATTTTTCCCTTACTTAGTGAGGTGATATCACTCTGGGGAGAAAGTTTTGATCAGACAAGGAAAATCAGTGCTTAAATTTCATGGCTTATCAGAAATTTTTAGTAGTACATACGCATGTTGATGTCCTCAAAGACTATTTCATCAATTTTTCTTTGGATGGTTGTTTTCAACATGAATCCCTTTTCCTTTTTTAGAGGGTGAACAGGCCAAGAGAAAATTGGAGGAGGTTAAACATGTCTAGAATTCAGGATGGATCTCGACGTCTTCACATTCGTTTTATGGTTTAAGGATATTCAAGATACGGTGAAGCTTTTCGGTTTTATTCTTCAATCTATGAATATTTATCTGTACCAATCATTGAGTAGTTTCTGGATATTATATTCACACAGCACTTAGCATGGCAGTTGTGCCCTTTATTTGGTCAGGCAAAACATATATGAGCTAGTCAGGAAATGCATGCAGTATCGGTGAAGTGTTTTTTACACATTAATTGAGTTGAATGAGCAGATTACCTGACTAGACATGCCAGGGGTCATGGCCCTAGTTTTCACTTATATTCAAATAGTATCTTGTCAATTAGCCAATTGGACCTATCCACTCAACATGATCAATTTGGGTATCATCGCTATAAGTAATACTATTATTGTGGTTCAAAATAAAATATTTTATCATTTAAGGTTTACTAGAATTCACTGAAAAGCTATGTGGTACTTAATTTTTAATATATGAAATAATTTCTGAATGTTAGTCAGTGTCTGCAAGTGCAATGTATTCTAATGCTTGTGGCAAAATGAATTTTATTTTGTGTAGGGAGGAAAAGAGTTGAAACCTAATTATATGTCCTTCGTTGCCGGACTTTTTTTTTTTTTCCTGAAAAACCAAGTGGCAACTGAAATTGGAGTTAATAGTGAAAATAAACAGTAATAGTGTCTAATTGTAATAATTATTTGTCTGATATTCTACCTCATTTGGCAAGCACCAAGGCATACTCATGTTCATTGCTTGATTTGTAAGAGAGCTTGATTGGGTGAATTGCCTGACTGTTACTTTTTCATGCTTCTGAAGCAGCTTTAGAAGAATCTAGATGAAATCAATATGTATTACGATGGGGTCTGCTTTTCTTTATCAGGTGCCCGTCTACAAAACTTTTGTATAACCTAAAGCAGCGTTAATCTAGATGAAGACCTGGAACCGTACTAAATGTATTAGGGTTGTATCAAATATCTTAGTTTTTTTTTGGGTAATAAATTAACAATCAGAATTCCACATATTGTTGGATTTTTGTTGTTATTAGTAACATTGCAAGGTTATGGTGTTTTTTATTTGATGCTGTTTGAGTTTTACACTCAGTTTTTAATTTAGATGTTCTATTACCCTTTCGTTCAGGCATCAAACTATCGATCTGATGCTTTGTTGAAATTTTGCTCTTATCTGTTATAGCTAGGTAGGGAAAAGTAAAGTTTCATTTCCCTAAAGGAGCTTATGGAGTGTAATAAAGACGAGGCATTCAGGGCTAAGGAAATTGCTGAGAGAAAGGTTACGGAAAAAGATTACTCTGGTGCAAAGAAATTTGCTTTGAAGGCTCAAAATTTATATCCTGGGCTTGAGGGTATTTCCCATATCTTGACAACAATCAATATTTATATCTCTGCAGAGAAAAAGATTAATGGTGAAGTGGATTGGTATGCCATACTTGGTGCAAACCCGTGGGTTGATGATGAAACAGTTAGAAAACAATACCGAAAGCTTGTTCTGGCACTTCACCCCGATAAAAACAAGGCTATAGGTGCCGATGGTGCTTTTAAGCTGGTTTCAGAGGCCTGGAGCTTGTTATCAGATAAGGCTAAGAGATTAGCTTATAATGAGAGATTGAATCCAAGAGTCCATCAGAAAAATACAACTCAGAGGGGGATTCCATCTGCATCACCTAGTGCTAATGGGATTCATACTTCTACTGATAATGTGACTTCACATGCTAGAAGTAAGAACAATGCTAGTCGAACGGATTCAACCTCAGTTCCTTCTTCAAATCAAAATCCCGGCACTTTTTGGACTATTTGCAACAGATGCAAGACACAGTATGAGTATCTGAGGATTTACCTGAATCACACTCTCCTATGCCCTAATTGCCACAAGGCTTTTCATGCTGTAGAGAAGCCTCCGCCTTCAAATGCTCTCAAGTCTGCCAACTTATCTTCTCACCAGCAACATCAGAATTCAAGACATCATGTGGGAAATAGTAATGTCTATAATGCTGGAGTATCGGTTGGTCTTAACCCATCTAATAGTACAAACCTTCAGTGGGGTTCTTTCTCCACACTGGCCGGTATTAAAAGCAAGGTTACATCACCTTCCACTTCTGCTCAAGCTGCAAATGTGGTTCAGCATGCAAAGGAGAAATTGAAAAGAAACCGTGAGGAAGCACAGGCAGCAGCCTTGAAAAAGAGAACCTATGACAATTGTATGAATGGGAATGGAGGTGATATGGCGAATCAAATGTCCATGGGAAACGGAACTGGTTCAGGAAGTGCATTTGAATTTAGAAAGGGCAGATTTAAAGTAGAATATATCTATGGTTTTTCCGGGACTAATAAAAAGGCCAACAGTGAGAGAGAACTGTCATTATTTGAGATTCGAAACATGCTGGTGGACAAGTCGCGGTCTGAAATTTGTAAGAAACTTCAAGACTGGCGCTCAGTAACTGATGCCAAGACTGCTGTCAGAGAGAAAGAGAAGATGAAAGAGAGAGAAATTAGGAAGCAGAAATGTGTTGTTAATGGTGACTTCCATGATCTTAATAGGCGTAATGGTTCCTATGGTAAAAACCAAGACAATGGTTCTTGTCCTGGCTATTCTGATGTAGATTCAGAAAAAGAGGCTGCTGCATTGTCAATTAATGTTCCAGATTCTGATTTTCACAATTTTGACTTGGATAGAACTGAAAGTTCCTTTGGAGATGACCAGGTCTGGGCTGCATATGATGACGATGATGGGATGCCCCGTTACTATGCTCGAGTTCATAATGTGATCTCTTTGAAGCCATTTAAGATGAAGATCAGTTGGCTTAACTCAAGAAGCAACAGTGAATTGGGCCCTATTCCCTGGGTAGATTCTGGTTTTTCCAAAACTTGTGGTGATTTCCGGACTGGCAGGCATGAAACTAGTCAAACATTAAATTATTTTTCCCACATGGTTAAATGGACAAGAGGCGCACGAGGGGTTGTTCGAATATTTCCTTGTAAGGGAGATGTTTGGGCTGTTTACAGAAACTGGGCTCCTGATTGGAACGAGCAGACTCCTGATGAAGTGATACACAAATATGACATGGTGCAGGTGCTTGATGACTTTAATGAGGAACAAGGTGTATCTGTTGAACCCCTTGTTAAGGTTGCTGGTTTCAGGACGGTGTTTCAGAAGCAGATGGACCCCAAGGAAGTTCAAAGAATCCCTAAAGAAGAGATGTTTCGCTTCTCTCATAAAGTTCCCAGTCGTTTGCTTACAGGCCTAGAAGCTCAAAATGCTCCTGTGGGAAGTTGGGAGTTAGACCCTGCTGCTACCCCTGTTGAACTTCTTCAGGTAATTTCAGAAGCTAAGGATGCACCACTGGTAGAGAATGCTGGGAAAGTTGATGAAGAGAGATAACAGAATGCCCCAAAGATTGAGGTAGACAATGTAACAGGCAATTCCTCGGAAGCCAGGGAAGGAAAAATAGTAGAGAATGGCACCGGTGACAAGAGATACAGGACTTGTGCATTGTAGTCGAGGATGCTGATGTGGTAGATGGTGATGCAAAAGCTAGAAATTAGACTCTGGAGACAGCTGAAGAATACTTGAAATTAGGTGAGTTTTCTTTTTTCTTCCTTTTATTTAGCAAGGCTTGTGCAAATTGTTGAAATGTTTTTTTTTTTTTTTTGTTGTTTTTGCCATAAGTGTATCCAGAGATCCATTGATTTTTTTTTTTTGGTTTGTTCTTGTTGTATATCTGTGGACAGGTGAAAGTTCTTACAGAAACTCATGCATAATAATGCTCCAAAAGTTCAACAGAAATTTTCTTCTCGAAACCCTCTTCCTGTACTGCAGTTTTTGGTTCATTTTGCAATTATTCAGATGGTGTAAAGGCTGCTTTATTCCCTGCCCTTACTTTTGCTGAGGAAAGATTTTCTCCAAAAAGAAATAATGGGAGCAGAAATTGTTCCGTTGGACAGATATCGGGCCGTGTTATAACTTACTCGATCTAGGGTAGATTCCAGTAAACATGAAGCTATCTAAAACGGGGTCATGTCCTAGCTGATCCGGGCAGAGCAAATCCCAGCAGTCTCTAACATTTGATATATCTTAAAAGCAAGTGTTTCTAGTTATAAAAAGAAAAGAAATGAGCTCCTTCATTCTGGGTGACTATCAATGGGAACATGCGAAATCAACTAGTTCTTTTCTCACTTTGCTATTCCAATCTGTCATTGATGCAAGAAAGAAACGGGTAACCTTCCGGTTATGTCAATTTAACACCATAAATGCATAGAAATGAAGCAGAACTTTACCTTAATACAGTGCGTTCATTCCACATACCCACCTAATAGATGGTGACCCAATGAAAGTTTCCTGAAAATTTCTGAAGAAATTAATGAAATTAATTGGAAATAACTTCCAACCACTCAACTTGGGTTGGTATATCAATTTTTTTAGATTCCGTATTACGAAGTTTTAAATAATTATTTTTATTTTTATGTTTTATATTTTAAATTTTTTTTATAATATTTATTTTAAATTTTAAGTTAATTATTTTAAATTTTTTGTATCATATTTTATCTTAACGGCTTAATCAAGTCAATAATGGCACATATTTATATATAGTGTGGCTCAATTATATAGTTTTTATTAATGATTAATGAATCCATAAATAATACACAGAAGCTTACAATTAAATGTAGTCTCTATGCAAAGTTTTGATGCCAATTCCTGCGTGTCTTCGTTCAATAAATACATCTTGCAAGACGAGTTGTCGACATGAGACGGAGAATCTTAAGAGCAATCTTTCTTTTATTTATTAATGGCAGAGGGCCAGAAGACCATGCAAATTTATTTAATTATTTATTTATTTTAAGAAATAAAGTATACTGAGTGGAAGTTTCATGGCAATTGATTCCTTGGGCAAATTCAAGGAACTGAATTTTACTTAAAAAGAAAACGATCGATAATCACTTCTCTTTTTAATTCTTCCACTTCTTTATTTGTTTTATGGTAAACTTTTTCGGCTGGTTATTAATGGTGATTCTCTTCATGTTCCCTTGAATCCAAGATACCTTTGCTCCCTAAAGTTGAAACCTCTCCCATAGGGATGTTTAGGTCATTGTGAATTGTAAGTAATACATAACAATATATTACAAGGATTATATTGATCAATTACACGTGAAAATTCGAACACAAGATCACTTGCTCGATTCAATTCTAATACTATGTTAAGATTCAAAAACTTAAATCAATAAATAATAACAAAATGTATAAATGAAAAATTTCGTAGGAGTAAGATGATAATTTTAAAGGGAAAGAAATTTGAAAAATAGTAAACAAGGAGAGTAAATGCAGAATCCTGTAACAACAACATTTGGATTCATTCGACAGAATCAGAGAAGATGTGAAATGTTTCACCCTCCTATTGTTCGGCTTGGACAGCTTTTCCTTTCGATTCTTATTCAACCATATGTTTATTGGATTTTATACATGAACGATCCACACAATATTTTGCTTTTAAGCCTTTGTTTCTTTTACCGGTATCAGAGATTTGATTGATGGTATCTAATAAAATATGCTAAACTCGTGGCAAAGATCAACATGGACATTATTACTTTCACTTTCATACTAATTTATTATATAATAAAATCTACAGTCTTCCATAGATAGTTTACCATTAACCTCTGGTATTATATGCATGTTTAGATGGGTGGGTAAAAGTAATTACTTTGTTCTTTACCTCTTGAATTCCCCTTCCTCTCTCACCATATGATATCTTTAATATGCAAAAATATATAGATTTAAATAATTGATGTGTAGTTAATGTTCATTTAGTGGCCTAAGCCTATTAAGATGCTAATTCAATCCCCTTAAAGTTAAGTGAATAATTATTATTGACAAAGTTTTCAATGGAATACCTTTTGAAAGATTAAGCAAATATTCGGAACATGCATATGGATACGATATTTTAGAGTTTATAGTAAAAAGAAATCGACAAAAGAAGATCGACAAAATCTCAAATTTTTAGCGTTGTGTCGTTTTGTCAAAAAGTTCAAACAAAAAAATTTTGTGATAATATATTTATAATGTAATTACTGTACTTTTTTTAAAATTTTAAAAATATAAAAATTAATATATATTTACTTGTAAATAATCTTATTTTATAATGATTATAAATTAAAAACTCTATTATTTTTTAATTTTAAACATACCCTAAATATATCAACTCATACCCAATTCACACAATTAAATTAGCTAAAATTCAGCTAAATTTGACAACTACTCTTAACAATTAATGTATAAGTATTCAATACTAAAATCAAAACACTTTTCTCTAAAGATTTTCACTTCTTTTTCTTGGTTTCCATCGACAATTGTGAACAACAAATCTTGCATCTTTTGACGACAATTTGTGAAAGAATCGAAATGGAATAGACTAGCATACATACATATACATAGACCCCATAGGTAGTAATATAATCAAAGTATTGTAAGTTCCCCTATATCTTGTAGTTTACTTAACGAAAATGTGACCGAAATTTCCAACGACACAGACACTAATTAATTAATTAATTAAACAAATAAGTAAATGAAAAGGGTTATTTATGTCATTGCACATAGCAGAGCAAACTCAAGGTGATTTTCAAAGCAGAAGGTTATAAATGCAATGGGGTTGGGATGGGGAGGGATCGTAACAAAACAAACCATGACCATTTCACAAACTTCCAAAATCCCCCCCACCATAAACCCCTCTCCTCTTCTATAAATAAACCCCCTCAACCTGCGTTGCATATTCCCTCCCTCCCTCCCTCTCTCTCTCTCTCTCTGTCTCTCCACTTTCGAGCTTTCTCTTTGAAGCAGTCGAGTTATTCTCCAGGACCATTACCATTATATTGGGTAAGCCCCTTAGCTTTCATTCTTTCTTCCCTTGTCTTCTATTTGCTTACCTTTTTATTTCTCTTTTGCTTTAATAGTTAATATAACATGTGCCAATATACTCAACCCATGATTTCTCGTTTCACGTTACGTTGCTTCATGCATGTTCTTGATTTTCCCGGTGATATTTTTTCATGCATAAAATCTTCTTCTCCTCCGATGGTAACCTGTAACGGTTTTAAAAGGTTTTTTTTTTTAATTTATTTTAATGGTCTATATGTCGGTTGCTGTTACCGGCCAGACCGGTTAACAAGTTGTTTCCATTCGGAAGAACGGAGAACAAAACGAAAAAGCCGTTGTCGTTCGTTGTTTCACCTTCTAAAAGATACACTTCTAGGTACCGGTCTCTCTACGCTATTAACGAGCGCGTGTACAACATGCTCGTTACCTTAAGTCTTAGGCTATAGGGTTCAACTTCCACACGCGCGTGAGATAGTTTCTTATAGTTGTGAGAAGTTTCGGTTTCGGTTACGACTGAACTTTTTTCTTCCTTCTTCTGAGAAGGTTAAAGATACGAATGGCTTTATGACCGTACACGTGTCTAAACTAGGTCCCACCGTTAATTGGGCCTCGGAAGCCCATTTTGACCAAACGTAGGCATACCCATGGTTTTTAATCACCAACCGGGCCCCAAGTACACGGTTTTAAACAGGTACAAGTGACAGGTGGTTCATCGACCCGTAGGAGGTGCCACGTGTAGGGTCCTGCCGACATATATATTGGTTTTAAAATGTTGGAGTGGGGCCCTTGGGACCCACAAGAAGTTAACTTTTTGTAAGAAACGACTTGTACCTAGAAAAAACGTTTCTAAGCATGTTGTGACGGTGAGCTGTTTTGGTGGATGGCATGGCCACAATTCTTCTGCATGGTTCTTGTCAACTTTCGTAAAGTATTCATTTCTTTTTAGAAAAAGAAAATTATTTTATTTAAAAATTAAATAAATAACACTGTAGCAACAATATGGAGGTCAAAAATTCCCTTGGTCGGTTCACCGGTGGATTACAAGGCAAGCACAAGTCAATTATCAAGATTTGCAACAAACACACCCATTGGCTACCTCTAATTATAATTAATTCTTAATCAACGTACTAAATTGTATTATAAAATGAGCTAGGCTTGACTTTGTATAACTTGTATGAATCTTTTAACTGAAGTTCCTAGTAGCTTCATAAGACCTAGACACTTTGTCCTGTGTAGTTTGTTTGGTCTGAACAGAGACTTTTCCACAGTCTAATCTCTGTTAAACGTGTTCCTGGTACAAAACTCGAATGTCCAAGCTCGACTTTCTCTACAGACGCGTGATCTTTGTCTTCTTCCACTTTTCTTCGGGGCCCCAAAGTTAAATTTTTATTTTCCATATTCATACTTTCGGCCCGAAAAAGTCATCAACGGTTAAATTATTTAAAGGCAAGTCAATTCAATGCTTCATAGGATACACGTGTATTTCTTGGGACGTGTCATCTGTGTATGCAAGCTAGGGTTTCTTTTATATTTTTAATTTTCTGTCGTGTTTTGTGGAAGCACGAGTGCAACAACAGCTCCTTGTTTTTGCTTTGTCTGGAGTTGGTAAGTAGTTAAATCTTCAGAGTAATTGGCGGGGCAGCAAAAAATGGCTTTATTTCAACGAGAACTGATAAAACTTGTAAGATTTTCAATGGTTGCCAATGTTTTTGCTTTTGCCTTTTTTCTTATTAATAATCCTCATATCATAAAATATTAAATATCAATTGTATTATTCAAGAAACTTAACGTATGCCGTGAGGTATATGGGAAAAGGATCCATATATCAGTGTCTTGCTGCCCTTAAATTAGTCTTGATAGAGATGGAACAATAGTTTATACAATCAGTCAATTTAAATTCAGTTAGGCAGGTGTTGAACTAACGTAACATGGCAGTTAAAAGTGGAGCCAGACTGATCAACCATACATTCGATTTTTATTTTCTTTTTCAAACAAAAATTTATTGTTGATTGCAAGTCTAAAAACCTCTAGCTCTTGTCAGGATCATCTGAATCAGCTGATTGTAATTGTACTGGGACAACTTGTGAGTTTGGATATTAGCTTTTTAGCTTATTAGCCATGCAATGTTGAGTCATCGAATCTAACTTATCTGATCATATAGTTGTTCAGTTTTGTCTTTAATGTTGTCACTATGTGTACTTTGCCTTTGACGAAAGTTTTCGCGTGGAAAGTGACATTTTCTTAACCTTTCTCACCTCGGATATAAAGGGCTCGCTCGACAAACACTTGTGGAATAATTGTTCGTTGAAAATGACCTTCGAATATTAGTTGTCTTATAAATGTGGAATTGATTTGTATTTGGTCTGTTTTTATACATATATACAGGTGTAATGCTATGCCACCGACCTTTGAAAACTTGTTTAACCTTTACTTAACCTCTGAATTTCTCTTTCCATGTATTTATAAAAGTTTGATGCAAATTAATTTGGTAAGTATCATGAACAACTCATTCAATACGTTTTCTAGCTAAAATGGGAAATAATGCGTGTGAAAAAAGTTTGATGCATGGCTAAGATTAATGGTCTGTTTGATCATGGATCGTACTGCTTGGCATTGACAATGATGTAACTTAAGAAATTTGGGCCGTCAAAAACCCATCTGTCAAAAAATCATTTCATGTTTTACCTGATGGCTTTCTGCTTTGTTGATTTGAATTTTATCCATCACCAACTCCCATATCTTGTTTATTTAGAAGTTCTATGTTCTTTATTTTATTCGATTCTGCATTTCCTCGAAAATTAACTGTCGGCCCCCAAAAAAAAAAATCTATTGCAGTAAACGGTAGAAAAGGTACAAGAATAGTTAACGCAGCCAGAATGACAAGTGGATTTCAGGTACTAATCTTAATATCATCTTGTTAATTAGCTGCTTTAATGGGCTTTAAATTCTTAGTTTGCTTCATTGTTTTCTAAAGATATTTGTTCATTTCTTTCACTCAGATGATTAAGAGATACTTTGCAAAGCTTAACGAGGCAACGGGATTTCAAATATCTCACTCCAGTAAACAGAAAGTGAAGCCTATCTCCAAACCAATGAATGATGAGAATGGTGGTCATCGCTCCATAAATGGCAATACAATATCGGACCAACCCGATTCTGTTGTTCCCTCAGACCCAAGTTATAATTCATGGATGGTAGGATTTCGTAAATTTTTACCATTTCTTTTTGGGCACTATCACAAAAGCAACAAGAACATATAATAGTCAGTAAATTGTTTTATTTATGAATATACCCATCTACATAATAATGTTGATGGAAAACTTTGACCTTCATAATCTATACTAAGAAGTAACTTTGCTTGTCTGAGTCATGTGGTCTAAGAATATTGGCTGAATAACACAACACAAGTTTTTTATTGGATACTATAAAACTAATACCTTTACCTATTAATTGTTAGGTTGAACACCCTTCTGCCTTAGACTCATTCGATCGGATGACGAAAGCTGCAAAAGGAATGAAAATCGCCGTGTTTTTAGATTACGACGGCACACTCTCACCGATTGTTGACGACCCAGATCGTGCTTTCATGTCTGATGAGGTAACCAAAGCTTAAAATCTCTTTCTCATAATAATAACAATGTGAATGAGTTTAAACATATTGAAATTCCATTGTTTCAGATGCGTGCTGCTGTGCGTGAAGTAGCAAAGTATTTTCCAACAGCTATAGTTAGTGGTAGGAGCCGAGAAAAGGTATGAACTGATCTGTCCATTTCATTGATTCAGGCTTCGATACACTGCGAAATAAAATCATTAGCTGTTAGCTGTAGAAGCTCAAAAGTTTCGAACTAAACTTCAGTTTAATTTACCAAAAAGCTAATGAAATAATCAAGCTCTTTGTCTTCAATTCAGGTTAAGGGATTTGTACAGTTGAGTAATGTTTATTATGCTGGAAGTCACGGAATGGATATACTAGCACCACCAAGGCCAGTTAAAGCTTGTGATGGAAAAAATCATACTGTTGGCCATGGTAAAAAGGTATGCTGCTTTCTACTCTATTTTACCTCCTTCTTCGTTTTTTGGCTAGCAGGTTGTAAAATTTATTTTGCCCCTCAAACTAAATACATGGTTATCTAATCTGGTAGGGAAATGAAGTCCTGTTTCAACCTGCTAAGAAATTTCTTCCCTTAATTCGGGAGGTAAGCTAGAGCAAATTAACCTTCTTTCTACTTGTTATACTTGCACATAATTTTTAAGACAATAAATTTGATGGTTTGCAACAGATATTCAAGGAGTTAGAAGAGGAAATCAAGAAAATACAAGGTGCTAGGGTGGAAGATAATAGATTCTGCGTCTCTGTGCATTTCAGACAGGTCCGAGAAGAGGTATTCTGAAAATGACCCATCTTCTGTCTGTATTTTTTTGTTGTGAAGTTACATAACAAATGACATATAATATTTTCCATGTGCACGCAGGATTACACTATATTGCAAGATAAGGTGGAATCTATACTCGAAAACTACCCAGAATTTAAACTAAAAGAGGGTAAAAAGGTAGGATAAATAAATCTTTGGAACTTTAGTTCTATTAATTTCGAGGAAGTAATCTTGTATATTTGTATAATATGTCTATTAAGCATTCTATAAAAACGCCTGTATATAGGATTTTCTCGTAAATTTAAACTGTGATTGTTCTCTTAAATTCTGTTTTTGATGTGAATTTGCTTGTAAAAGGTCTTGGAAATTCGACCCTCCATAGAATGGGACAAAGGCCATGCCCTGGAATATTTACTGGAGACTCTAGAGTTAAGAAATCCCAACGATGTTCTCCCTTTGTACATTGGAGATGATGTCACCGATGAAGATGCTTTCAAGGTATATATTGTGCTATTGTCCAGTGTCCAAGGACAAAAATAAACAAAAGTTTTAAATTTTCCATGAGGGTATTGATTATTATTTATTTACTGGTGCTAAATTTCATAAATTTTCAGGTAATACAGAAAAGAGGGCAAGGATATCCCATCATTGTATCTTCAATTCCAAAGGAAACTAAAGCTTCGTATTCTCTGCATGATCCATCAGAAGTATTAACTTTCTTGCTCCGTCTAGCAAGGTGGAGAAAATCATCAACTTCGAGTAAACCACTTGCTCAAATTTGGGGTGTAGGAAATTAATTAAGGCCGAGTTTTTTAATGGTCTGTATATTAATATTCAGACGACAATAGAAACCAAGTAAAAAGAAAGGCTAAGGTGTTTTGTGTATGATTTCTTCTTGTAAGAAATGACTTTATTCGTCATCTATTTTTATTTTGTTTATTATTTGAAAGTTTTCAAGTGCAACAGTACACATGGCATCAGACATCACAACTTCAAATACTAGAGAATCACCAATGTATTACAATCACAACTGCTACATACATAAGAAATTGCAATGGAAGAGTATAGGAGACTCCTAATGCTGATCAGCTTCTAAAAGAGTCCTACTAAACCATCAACTTTGAGGATTAAACTCCCAGGAACTCCTTTTCTTAAATAATGTTCTCCTCTCTGAATCTCTTCACTTGGCATTGAATCCAGAACCTGGACCTCTGGGTATGACTCTTGATTGGGCTAGGCCTGTTGAACCAGGCAGTTTGTTACTTGTGTCCTCTCCTGATCTCATCAATAAAACATTCCTGTCGATTAACTGGTTATCTGATAAATTTGATGAACCTTTTCTCAATTCTTCATGCAACAGTTGAATAGAAGAGTGAAAGAAAGATTTCTATACTAAATTTTTGTGACAGCATATCTGATATTCATAGAAAACTAAAAAATTAATGTAGAAATTCAAAGTGATAACACACTTGTCATTTTTAGAAAATCATTGCATTTCTTATATGCGGAAGCTCCTTATCTATTGAAGCAATTCTTTAGGAATAATAAATAAAGAAATCGTGAATAGAGCACGCTGACATAAATTAGTTACCTTGAACATGAAAAAGAAACTTGAAAAAAAAATGCTGTCCTTACTTAAACAAGCAGTATTCTGTCCATGATGTCTATCGAGAAACCTAAACCCAAGGAGCTGTTTTATCATCGATCAAAATCTATAGCTTCCGGGGCATTGCATGTACAAAATGCGTTATGTTCTAGATCAACAACAGATATTCGACTACGAAAATAAGCTTGAAAAAAAAAAACCCATTGCTGAAAACACCTAAGGAGAAGTATTATATAGGAGTTCTCTTGCCACACTTGTTACTGATTCTGCATTCTCTTACCCACTCTTTGTTTTCATGAACTTTGAGCACCCATATGTCAATGTGGGTAAAAGTTGGAAAGCTAACAATAGCCAAGAATTCTTTGAAATTAATTAATAAAAAATCTTTATAATCTTGTTTGTATCCAAATTTTGGAAGCGGGGTCTCCATAAATTCTTCTTTCTTGTAGTCGAAAGATGTTATTTTATGATTCCCGTTCAACCAATCCATGTCTCTATTTGTAGACACACTCCGAATATGTTCACGCGAAAAAGAAACTGAGGAAGATATTACTCTCCATGAATTGTAAACTTGAGTTTCAAATTTCCTCCCTGAAAGCCAAACAGGAAATCCATCAATGCATGTTGGAAAACTACCCACTTTGAATCATTTGTAAGAACTGGTTGTACTATCAAATCCAATTCCATACCAAGCCACAACTTCTTTCTCTAGTTCATTCCCTAATATTGGCAACAATGGTCGTTGCAGCTGTAAAACTTCTCCTCTAAGATTGCATGGTAAGAGTTCGCCAATGCGAGAACAATTTCAAAACCATAATAAACCATAGAATGCCTTCTGAAAACAGTTATTACTGAATTGGATTTTTTTAAAATTTTTTTCTCTTTAATTTTAGGTAAATATTAATTCGTAAGATAATTAATTTATAAATTTTATTAAAATATATATAATTTAAATTATTTATTATTAATTATTATAAATATTATTAAAAATTAAAAAAAAATTAAAAAATCCACTTGCCTCCACCCTTTCTGTTGAGAACTAAGATTGGATGTTCACTTTCTTTGATTACAACCGCCCGATAAACAGGAGTCTAATTAATTATTTTTTTAAAAGAAAAGAAGCCTACCGATAATAATTGATTCTTATTTTATCATACATCAAATTCTCAATACAGTCTTATGACCTACTATTGGCACTGGATATACAAAATAGGAGAACCTGATAACAACATTACAGTCACAATGAGGGACCAGCAAATGCCCACAAGAAGAGGAAATGCAGACAAATGTATGCCTGTGTATGAATGCTTTCTTCGCATGCCAAAACTTGTCTTATTGTAACTGAACCTGGCCCATCTGAAAGTTGACCAAAGCTTCGTTGGGCCGGTCACAAATTGTCTCAAACTTGTTAAAAAATAAAGTAATTGGTTTAGGTAGAGAAACTCCCAGTGAAAGCAGGTTGTATCACATGCTTTCACAGACCATGCAGAAAAAGAAAGTGAACGGTCTCTCTCTCACATGCATTTCCCTGGAAAGTTTACAGAGATTCAAGGGAATAGAAGACGTGTTCCATCGTACTTGCACAAGCACACCAACGTATCGTTTCAAGTCCACTTCTTCTTTTGAAAAGGAACAAATTAATTTATCCTCAAAATACTTGTTAATCAAATTAATAACTGGCTGTGTATGCAGTATCAGAATATTCCAAGTAAATTGGCTTATGCAGTAACAAGATAAGAATCCAGAAAGGAATAACCAAAGAAAGCATTGAAAGTTTAAATAACCCTTTATGCTCTTAAGAAGGAATCTTTTCACTTTGATTTGAAATGTATATAAATTCTTTATTTTGACAATGGTGGTGAATTAATGGAGCATGTCCCATTAGATAAACACTCTATTTTGGCTCGTTAACGCGTAGTGTGAGCCAAACTGCCATACTAAAGACTGAAATCTACATCATTGATCACATTGTTTGGACCATCAATCTTGCGTGTAATGTAATTATTTAATGACTCTCGTAAATGGTGGTGCGTAGATTATCAACATGTGAGCAACTAATTGCAATTGTAAACAATTGAAGAGACTATACAACACACTGTCAATCTCATAAAATAAAACTGGGTGGATGCAGCAGCTGTCCCTTGGTGGGTTTGCGAGGACAGACAGCATTAATTAATTATGCCTTGTTTAATTGGTAATTCATTTAACATTTCTTGATTAGATTGATTACAAATTTAATTCATCGTGACATTAATTCTCCTGCCAATGTGAAATTTAATTGTGAAATGTTGACGTAGAGTCCTACAAAACCTAATTATTTAAAACATGTTATATTTGCACTATTACAAGTAAAGCAAAGATCCCAGTTACATTCTTTCCTAACGATATGGAAGTACTATTCTATTCCATTTTTCTCAAGTGCTCAATAAAGCAAAGATCCCAGAAACGAACATATGTTGCTCTAGCCCTGGGCTATATATAGCTGGACACTTGTATTCAAATTGGAAGGATACATATACTTCACTTTAACCTCTCGTGAACTTCTTTTAGCACAAAATATTCTCTATATCACGTCACTAGCATGGGATCCAGAACCTGACACTTCTCTGAATGGATCTAAGATTGTGAGTGCATGTTTTCCTGCAACATGAAAAAGTTTTCCTTGGCTAAAATGGCTTCCTCCATTTCAGAGAACTATAAGAACATGTCTGATCTACATATATAAAGATTTAGTTTTTAAAGAAGATTATGGAAAGAATCCCGAAAAGTGTTGACTTTCAGATAATGGGTCATCTCTTGCTTGCTTTCGTGCAGACAGGCTGATTTCAACAGTTTATGTATAGTTTTAACGGTCTGTGAGACAAAGGAAAAACATAAAAGCTGTTTAAACAATATAGGTAATATAGTTACAGGATTCCCCATGGAATCTCTATGATCATTTGTTTCTGTATATCCAATGCCATGTGAGAGTTGTAAGAAGGATAACAATTCCATTGTATTTGATGAATTAACTAAAATATTAATGTGTGGAGTTAATTTCACAAATGAATTGTTTGGTAGGTGAAAAATGAGGGAAAATGGAGACAGTTGTAGAATGCACAGAAGAAAGCTCTTAGCCACAGGCATTAATGTCAATATGAGATGCCACTGGGTAAAGACTTGACATTGTTGGGCAATAATGTTAGTAGCCATTGCTTTATGAAACAACCCCATTTGACAACACAACTGTTTCCAGAAAAAGAACCAACTCCCAACTAACAACTCTAAAGTCTCTCTTCCTTACCTAATCAAATCAACTGATTTCAAATGGAAACAATTTCAATGAGTGTTGGCTTTATTCTTTAATGTGTAAATTTATTGGGTCATACTCATATGCATGATTATGATTGCATACACAATTAAGGTAACAAACTGATACTTAAAATATACATACATGTCTAGTACAGTGCTTTTTGGACACAAAAATAAATGGTAGTTGATTGATAGAAATCAATTTGTGACTTGTTGGGCCCAATAATTGCTTTACCAATATTTTTGTACACCCACTATTTATTGCTTATGCTACATTTTGTCCAATTGACATGTGCTGTTGGTTGAGACAAAAACCAATTTATTTTTTAGAAATATTTCAGGCTTGCTATAATAACCAGGTTTAGTTAAAGTAAGTGAGATTTATATAAAAAAAATTAAAATTAAAATGAAAATTTGAGAATCTAAATGGGTCAATTTCTAATACATCGACTATCATATTACAATTATTAAATATTTTATTATATTTATCTTTATTCTACCTTAATTATAACATTTTATCAATTAATAATCGTTTGATCTAAAAATTTAAATTATTAAATAAGTATTTAATAATTTAATATTTGATCAAATGAGAAGTTATAAATGAAATTTTTGCTATATATAAATTTTAATTTTTTAAAATTTTGTGTTTAGTATCAAACATGATAGATGAATTGTTTTAATTGTTTTAATTTTCTATTTCTTTTTTGTCCACTGTTGTCAATAAGACTAACAATTATGGATTGAAAAACCTCGGATGATAAAGTCACTTTTAAGATGTCGTAGGATATGCAATATTAATTTTTAGTACCTAATTATTTTAAGTTGAGAATGAAAAAAAAAATATATTGATTATCTTATTTATTTATTAATATGATAACAGAATTAATAACTGTAACCTTATTTTAATACATAACATAGTTAAAAATATCATTTCAACTTATTAGATATCGCATGCGAGAATGTTGTTTTTTTTTTATTAGACATTAAATATAAAACAGCATGAACTTGTTCTTTCTTACTACAACATTTCTTATTTTGATTTATGTATATTAAATTTTGACAAATTCAGTACTTGATAAAATTTAATACACTGAATTTAAATTCTCTTATTTTTTTCTTATATTATTGATGTAATCTATAATTATATTTTAAAAACTAAAAAAGTGTACCGTACTTTCAATTTGCTCTTAAATTTTATATCTTTTACATTTTTAAACAATACATTTGATTTGTATATTTATATTCTCAAATTTCTATCAAAAATTGAGTAATTTTTTTAACAAGTTATTAATAATGTTAGGAAAATATTAATTATACAATTAATGACTAAGTAAAATATTCAGACTTTTAAAACAATCAATTTTTAAAATTATTAATTAAATACATCCTAATTTTTAATATGTATTTAAAAAAAATTATATATATATATACACTTTTATACACCAATGTTACTGTCTGCGGCCGTAGCACAACCCCCTAAACGCTGACGCCATCTGCCAATCACGTGCATCTAACCTTCCCAGCACGCTTCCGCGGTTCACAAAATTTAAAACAAAAAAAACTTAACAAGATCCTACACGGCGCGTGTAGTGAACTCTCGAATCTTTATTGGAAAACATGCTTTCCTTAAATCACTTAAAGCTAGGCTGCGCCTGCGCTAGCTTTCAATCAAATTGTACTTTTTTTTTTAAATGTAAAAGCACTTTTGGGCTGAAGTGATTTTCCAGTGCTTTTGCACGTTCCCTTAGCGCGTGAGGGTTGCTTTTCTACGAACCGTGTGGGGTCACGTGCCTGATGATAGATAATGCTATAATACAAATAAAATATTCGAGAAGTGTGTGAAAGCTTGGTGGAAAAGTGCAAAACGACAAAGCGGTGACCCTATATTTTCTTGTTTGTTCGCAAGATGGTTGTCGTTTGGTCCTTTTTTTTTTGACATATTTAAAGCAATACATTTTAATATTAATTTTATCAATTTAGTAATCATTTTGATGAAATAATAAAATTATTAGTCTATTAATTTATTATTAAAAAATAACTAATAAATTACTACCAAATATAAATTTAAAATAAAATATAAATATAAATTTTACTTCATTAAATAAATTTATTTATGATTATAAAATTTAAAAATAAAATAATCATAAATTTCGTGTTAAAACGAATATTATCTATCTGATTAATTGAGTATAAATTATTAAATCTATTTAAGTTACAAAGTTCAATAATTTTATGGGTTAAATTATTAATTAATAATTAAGACAAACTATCTCTTGATATTTTTATTTTTTTAAAGGAGAAAATCATAAATTTGACAAACATTGTAAACCCAATTACTTAAATAAGAGTATAAGATAATGAGTTTAAGCAATCTTAATGGCACAAAATGTGGATGAATGTTTCATTTGATAAACAATATAACATAATAAAATAAAACTGATGTTGCTTTTGACTCTTTGTGTGGATGAAAGGTAAAGGCATAGAGTGTGACAACTCCTACAATAAAAAAATCAAGATTTAAAAAGGGCTTTATGCACATTATTTGAATCTGTTTGTTGTTGCATTCTCTTTAGACTTTTATCCTTGTTTGAAAGGTAAAAAAAAAAATAATTATAAATAATTAATAATATTTATTTAAAAATAGATAAATTAATTAAAAAAATTAATTGAAAACGACAACAAAATAATTATTATTCTTGTTTATAGTTAAATAATTCACATTATTGCAACTTTTGTTAATAATTATTTAATTTTTTTAAAAGTTTTTTAAAATGTCAATAAATTAACATTTTTATAATTAAATCAAAAATTAAAGATTTTCTTTTATTTTTTTTTCTTTTACACCCTCCACAACTATACAACTTATAACACAAACACGAGGGCATTTCCGTCCAAACAAACAGATAATGGTCAGAAACAGACAAAAGGCATGGCACACTTGTAATTCATTCAAAGGTGAAGGTCATTTCCGAAAGCAAGAAGATTACAAAAGAGAAATAGTTATCTATAAGTAATGATATTTGGAGTAGTTGTGAGTAATTTTTATTTATCAGGTGATGAGTTGCTAGAAGACATATAGTTTCTTCTTCTTATTCTTCTTCTCTCTTTTATGGTGGTGAGTTAGAAGGAAATAAAAAGTCAATCTTGGAAATTCAAAGCTATAATAAATAAGCTAAGCAGAGTGAAGAAGCTAAAGGGCGTGTTTGACAAAAATGAATGGGAATAGCAACGGAATCAGTAATGGAGGAGGAGCTGAAACTGAGTATATAAGAAGACATCATATACACGATGTGGCTGATCATCAGTGTACTTCCGTTCTAAGCAAGCACATCAGAGCTCCTGTTCATCTCGTAATATTATTTAAATTCATATATGGTTGCGTTGTATTCTTGTGTTAATTTATATTTCTTGGGATTTTAGTTTTTTTTTTCTTGGGTTGGTGATGGATGTATTTAGATTGAAGGTATGATGCGTTAAGAGGTTCATTGAAATGGGTTCAAGATGGGATATTGAAATCTGGGTTGGATTTTGAATGTGAGATTTCAGTGTTTGGATTTGTAGGATTTTATAGATTCTTTGGTTATTGTTTTTGGATGCTTGACTTGTTTTATCGGAGAGTACTTGATCTTGATCTTGATCTTGACCTTGATCTGTGGAGTTATTGAAGATATTTGTTTATTGAATCAGATATTATGGCTTTTATGTTTCATTTCATTTCTTTAGTGGTAGCTTTAAGTATGGCGAGTTCTGATTTTCAGCTAAGTGGGTATGTTTCACAAGGTTTTGTGAGGTATTATGATAGTATGCAATGGGTTATCTGCTAAGTTTTTGATTTATATCATGTTTGTTTTCTGAGAAAATGTGCGAAAACAATAGCATTATCTTTGTAATTTGATATTCTTGGCTTGTGGTCTTAGGAACAGCGTAACTTATGGCTGAAATTTCTTGTTTCATTTACTTTGTTTTTTTTTTTTTAAAAAAAAGAAAAAATTTCCACATGCATGTTTTGTGTTAGAGATGCTTTTTTGTCAAAGAATGTGCTTTAAGATGGGATAATTATTGAATAATTTTGATTGGCGTTGAGATGATTTGTCCGTTCATAATTGTCAAGCTTGAATATTATTACCGTGGGAATTCCATTTGTTACTGCATTCATTGAATTGTTTGTTTAAGTGGTGCTTCTTGATTGCTAATAATTTTGTTTGTTTTTCTTGTATAGGTGTGGTCTTTGGTGAGGAGGTTCGATCAACCGCAGAAGTATAAGCCTTTTGTCAGCAGGTGTGTGGTGCAGGGAAACCTTGAGATCGGGAGTCTTAGAGAAGTTGATGTTAAATCTGGTCTTCCTGCCACTACAAGTACTGAAAGACTAGAACTTCTTGATGATGAAGAGCATGTTCTCAGAGTCAGGATCATTGGTGGGGATCACAGACTCAGGGTATAGAATACTATTCTTTTTTCACTCTGATTTAACTCTTTCTTCTCCTCTGATTCCTCATTCTAGAACATTTTGCATAATTCTACCTGTAATCAATTCATGCTTTTCCCGTTACGAGTGATCTGTCTTGACAAAAAGCTTGTGATTGTTGCTATCTGTTGACCTGTAATGTGCAGTTTCTGAGTTAATTGAAATTAATAGAATTTGCAACTCCTAAGTATGAGTTAGAAGAATGCATGCTTGTTATTCAACTTTTGACAAGGGTGTGATTTTGATGGTTCCAGCACTAATTGAGTCCATATCTGGCCCTCCAACAAATTTATTATATTCTGTCAAATGCTTAAAAACTGTTGATATGTTTTCTTTAGCACCTTCAGTTCACAATATTGACCTAACCTAAAGCCTAAAGATTTCCATGCTAAAGCTAATTACTACTTGTAAAATCTGGGTTTGCTTTTTGACTGCTAATTACTACTTGTAAAATCTGGGTTTGCTTTTTGACTGCTAATTACTACTTGTAGTTCTGTAGTCATGCAATCATCCCTAACCTGCTAGCTGTGTTTAACTTTCTTCACCTTTTCTCTCAGAACTACTCTTCAATCATTTCCCTCCATCCGGAGATCATTGATGGAAGACCAGGGACATTGGTGCTTGAGTCATTTGTTGTGGATGTACCTGAAGGGAATACCAAGGATGAGACATGCTACTTCGTCGAAGCTTTGATCAAATGCAATCTCAAATCACTTGCAGATGTCTCAGAGCGGCTTGCAGTGCAGGACCGGACTGAGCCCATTGATAGGATGTGAAAGTGAGGAGAGGGGAGCTGATGATGAACAGCTTAATATGCCACGGATGAAGCTTTCGAGGCTTTCGTATCTCGAAGGCTTTGGAGACAGACTGGCAGTAGTACTCATATTATGTTGTGTCTTTGTTTTGAACTTGTTTTGTGTCTCAATTAGGTCAAGAACCACAGCTTATAGAGATTTCGAAATGGAAAAGTGAAAAAAAAACATTCTCCCTCATTTCCAGAGTTCTGTTGATGATGTTGTGCTTATGGGAGTGTACATAAAATGTGCTGGAAAAGAGTAGCTCTTGTATATTTGGTTTCTGATGGTGTGGCTTCCAGTTGCAGGCAATGGAAATTTGGTTGAAGTGAACTCACAGGTTAGTTATATTTCTAGGTTGAGTCAGTCTCTTGTAATACCCTTTTTTCGAATATTAATAATTAAGTAATCTTCCACCTGTTGTTGCATTGCATTTTATTTATGTTCTGAATGACAGTAGCAAAGGGTGGCTGTGAACAGTTGACTGCTAAAATAGAAAGATTATGGCATGTTATGGCTATGGTTGGAATTCAATATCAGAAAATTAATTAATTTCCAGCAATAATGGAGATTGAATCTAGTCAGGATTCAAGTTACAGATTCGCAAAGATATTTGTGCTTAACCAATAATAAATGCTTTGTGTCTCACATCCGAGCCCGCTTTTCAATGACCATCGTGTCCTGTTTCTTTGTTTTCTAAACTGAGTAAAGTATTTTGCAATTGAAACTGCACCCAGTACTACCAATTCGGAGTGCAGTGCCATAGAAGAAAAGGGAAAAGAAAAAGATATTTGAAACAGTGAAAAATACAGGATTCTGTACTGAAGGTGTGGCCTTTCCCACATTGAAGAAGTTAAACGAAACCTTTGCCTGGAAGAACATGAAATTCAGTTACTCTTTTGCCTTTTCCACCTTTTCTTTCTCCCCGATCAAGGGATTGAATACAATACATACATATTATTACATTCTCTTTTGTTTTTTAATTTTTTCTATTAAATATTTCAAATTTTATTTATCATGCTCCAGATTTTGCATATTATATTTCAAGCAACATATTTTAGTATTTTAACTTTCAGGATTTCAACTTTTATGCCAAAATTTTTTACTTTTATATAAAATATTTCAATTCTTATAATGCTAAAAATAAATATAATCAATCTCTCACTCAAACATCCACAAAATATCATCTTTGAAAGTTGCATTAGAACCATACCCATGTCATAATTCCAAAATCTATCAATTCCCTTCTATATAAAGACAAATTTTTTCAAATATGAAATATAGATTCATTCATAGTCGCTAACACTTATGTATATAATACAATTGCCTATATATACAATACAATATCATTTTGAAATGACATCTTAATGATATCTGAGTGTTAAATTTAACTGCCGTACATATAAATAACATTACCCAATATTTTTTAATTTTTTAAAAAATTATTTTAAATTTTTTTAATATATCTTAATTTTTTTTATTACATATTTTAAATACTATTTAATATTTATTTTATATATTTCAACATTTTTTTTTAAATTTTAAATTTTATAAAAATTATTTTAAATTTAATACACAATTTTTTTTAAATAGGTAACAATACCCATAAGTATCGTAGCTAAGTCCATTGGTGTTTCATCGAACACTTAAACAATGTTGTCCTTCCAAAGTTGAGAAGAAGCACAATAGTATCAAACACGCCCTTAAGTCTTAAGATCGAACTATACTCTTTACCATATTACAATAGGATTTGATTTGCATTTGGGAAATGCGGGTAAGGATTTAAAAAAAAAAAAGGAACCAAAAAAAAAAAAAATCAGAATGCGTACAGCAGTTTAAATGTATCATACTAAAAACTGCAATGCGTACAGCATAGTGAACATAGTATTTTAAGCAGCAAGAGAAAAGTGTTTGTATAATCTAAAATATTAATTCAAAATTTCACCCATATTGGGATAAGTTCAAATAGTACGTGATTTCACAAATGATACATGATTTTCTGCCTTTCTTGGTTGATTTGTCAGAGCAGGGGAGTTAGTTGCTTCCCAGAAATGCAGCTAACAAATAGATTTGGTTTTCCTATAACACCATCTTTTGACAAGGAAAACAATTATGGGAAGAAAGAGTTGCAAGAAATTATATAAATAATCACCTGTACTGCTTTTAATATACTGTACAGAGTTCCCTGAAGCTTAGTGAAGATCCAGATTTCATGCCAACACAAGCTCTCCTTCTTGTTGCTCTTCTTGTGGCTCAGGCAGCTGTCCTTCTCGATAAGGAAGAAGAATTCGCTTTATTTCTTCTGCACTAAGCGTCTCATACTCCAAGAGTGCATTTGCTAATGCATGTAATTGCTTCTCGTGCTGAAAAATGTCAAACAGATAAAGGTATTATTACATAACATCCACTGAAGTTGCTAATTATTCAAACACCATGACATATAGGAAGCTAAAATTGCAATGCAAGCATGCTGATATTAGCACCAGAATTGTATGAAACCTTATTAACCTAGCAACCTATGAGCTGGAATCTTCTTTCTAGAAAGAATGGACTAATCTAGTGTAATGGTAATAATGACAAGAACATGAAACATTATTTGACCAGAGATCATAAAACTACTGCTCAATCAAGCAACGAGTCCATGAAAAGTCCAATCCTTTGTGCATTTGGTAGACTTAAGTTGACATTGCAAGCCTGTGAATGTGCAACCCACTCATGCCCCAATAGATCTAAGAAAGGCATACTGGATATTAGAATATGACCAGCAGGTTCAACCCCCTTTTCAGTCAAAACTCAATAGACCGAAAGTGGTGAAAGCATGTCTCAATTCAAGTCAGGAAAATTATGTACACCAAGAAGCTTTCCCTCTGTTGAAAGAAAAACGTGAACAAATGAAATATATTAGGAACAAACCTTCTTTAGCAATGCTTTTACACGATCATATGCATCTCTAAGGAGCTTCACCACCTACAGAACCAATTAAAAACATTAGACTCAAAAGCTATTATGTACTAAAATGATAACCAGGACCAATTTCCAGAATCATACTTCATTATCAATACGTGATTGCATTTCTGAACTTGGTCGTTCTTTCATATGAACTGGTCCAATTGCATCACTCATCCCACAATTTGATACCTGAGATGAAAAAAGTTGGCCATGACATCAATTAGTTGCATCAAAACAAACTAACTAAATGTTTTCCTGAAATTATGTAAGAAGTTAATATCACATGTAATGACTGACAGAAACCAACTTCAACTGTTACTGTTCAGAGTCTGGTGGTTTGGTAACTTTCATTTAACAAAGAATCCACAGTTTCTTAGAAACAAGCAATTTAGAGTATACCATGTACTGAGCAAGCTCTGTTGCTGTGTTAAGATCGCTACTAGCTCCCGTTGTGATATGGTCCTGACCAAATATGAGCTCCTCTGCAACCCTTCCACCCATGCAAACATCAAGCCGAGCTAATAATTGCTTCTTGCTAATTGATGTCTCATCACTGGAGGGCAGCTGGGTAACCATTCCTAATGCAGATCCACGGGGCATAATTGTTGCTTTGTGAATTGGATGTGCACCTTCAGTGTTAAATGCAACAATTGCGTGACCGCTTTCATGATATGCAGTGAGCTGAAATAATGCGTTACCATGTCTCAGCAAATAAAAAACATTCCATGTTGATAAAAAGCATAGTTAACTTTCACACAACTAAAAAGCTAGATGTCTACACTTCCTAATGCATTAAACCAATAATTTATTCTACAAATAGTCAGACAGCGAGTATTTTAATTCACCAAACTCCAGTTGCAAATATACATAGCAGGATCCAAATATGTACTGGGCTAAGAACATGACCTGCTGGATACCACACAACACAGCAACCTTATTCCACCCAACTCACCCTAATCCCTACAAAATCCTAGTAATTAGAACTGAAAAAACAAGAGACAAGATTTGATTTAATCCAAACAATTGACTGTGTGGCTTCATGGATATAGAGCAACATGAAAAATATACCACATTTGTCATTCAAGTGACAGGCCACAGATTCCTGGCTAAAAGACAAATGCAATAGACATCTGGAGACTATATGAAAATAAAATGCTTCACTTCTTTATCCCAGAACTCTAGATTGCCCCATAAATGATAAACATACCTTTTTTGACTCTTCTGAAATGAACATTGTTTTCCGCTCAGTACCCATAATTATCCTATCTTTAGCAAACTCCAACTCAGCAGCAGTTAACTTCTCCGCACCATCAACAGCAGCTTTAATGGCAGCTATGTTTACCAAGTTTGCAAGGTCTAATTGGGACAAAGAAAAATGTGTGAAGTTCAATGGCACGAGATCTAGAAACTTTATGAGAAAAAAAAACTTCTAGTGTCTTTTTAAAGAGAAAAAGCTACTTCAGTCAAATAAAAGGAAACTTACCAGCTCCATTGAATCCTGGTGTACCTCTGGCAATTGATTTAACATCTACGTCATCCGCCAAAGGTTTATCCTGAAGATACAGCTCCAAAATTTCTTGTCGACCCCTCACATCAGGATTTGGAACCACAATCTAAAAGTGAGTTTTATTAGAATTCTCTCTCTGGGACCACAAAAAATTAGCCTAATATAATAGACAATAAAATTAAGATGCATCTAGGACAGATAAGAAAAATGTTCATTCTGCAGGAACAATTTAATCATCAGAGAAGGTTAAATCTATTCTAGAAACCAGGATTTCACCAACAAAGCAACTAAAAGGTCAAATCATTCAGCCAAGAACCTTCAATAATGCCATCTTGGGTTTCTTTAAGAATTGCTAAAAGAACTTACAAAATCCATAACTGAAACCAATATTAGATATAACGAACTTACATGCCTGTCAAATCTACCAGGCCTTGTCAAAGCTGGATCAAGAATGTCAGGCAAATTTGTTGCAGCCATCAAGATTATTCCCTGTGGGCAAGAAAGTTATACAAATTAAAAAACGCATAAACAAACTCATCCATACAACAAGCTAGCAAAATGCACCTCATTCTGCTCAAAACCATCCATTTCAACAAGCAGTTGATGCAATGTTTTCTTTGTGTGGCCTTCCCACTGTTTTCGTGTGGATCCAACAGCATCTATTTCATCAATGAAGATGATGCAAGGAGCCTATAAAACACAAATAATGAAAAGCATGCAATTAGATAAGTATACCACAACATTAAGAAAACACTAGATTGCATCAATAAAAGTCAAAATTCATAGTTATATGAAAAAAGAAAGAACATCTATAATTAACCCAGAGAAAATCTACAGATTCTATTTCAAGTCAGCCATTAGATCCTCCCCACCCACCATATCCATCAGATATGGATGAAATCATGAAAGCACGCACAGGAAATCAGCATCCTTCAAGTTGATTTTTCAACAGAATAAGTTTCCTCAACCACAAGTGAAAGACTAATTCAACCAAAATATCAACATGGCAAAAAATTGGGACCAACTATCAGATGATGTTTTCGCAAGTCCTCTATCACATATGCAGCATAGAACACTATTTTTCTGCACCATTTTAAGTGCTAAGGATTACCAGATCTCTGATGACATTTATGAACGTCTACTGAAAACTTCCTTTGTTCAAAGACATACCTAGTTCCTTTCAAAATTGAACTCCTCTTAACATCCCTATTTGTTTAAGTCCACAAAACTCTCCTTCTTTTCTCCATCAATCCAACTGAAAGGCTAGGAAAAACCCTTTGTCACAGTTGGAAGTTTGAATTCTCAATGTGTTAAAATTTTAGTGCAATTTTCTCCAGCATAATCTAAAAGTTATATGTTAATTTTCTTGGCTTTGGCGGTCGAGTTTTTCTAATCCTACTTTTATACTTTTATCACCATCAGACCTGAAATTGGCAGTTGCTTATCTGACTAGATTCAGTATATGGCTTATTTCAAAGATGGCACAAGAACAAGGTTTCTCTCCAACAAGGTTTCTCTCCATGTCCTCACTCTCTCTTTTCTTTCTCAGGACAAGTTTATGAAGTAAAATATTAGCAATAACACACTTCCTGGGGCAAATTTTCTTTCTCCAGACAAGTTTATTAAGTTAAACATTTACAATAACAAACTTTCTGGTGCAAAAGCATCACTTATGTTTAAAACAACACTGGTATCTGTCTGTCTCCTATATTTCACTATCCTCGAAAAGATAAAAGGAAAAAAAACAACTAAAAGATCAAATAAAGCAAAAGAAGTGGCTGAAAATGATTGAGCCCCATGAGCAGTTGTCAAGAGAATTTTCAAATCTCATTTAAATTTTTTCCACTTTTTATTTTTTTATCTTTAATCTTTGCTTTTGATCTTATTGAACCGTCACCAAAGCATGCCTCTAAAAACAACAAACCTTCTTTTTGGCAGCCTGAAATAGGGATCTTACACGCCTAGCACCAACCCCAACAAACCTTCCACACAAAAAAGATTAAATCAGCATATTATATATCAAACAATGCTTAACTGACCAATACTATTAAGCAAGAACTGGCTTACATTTCCTCAAACTCAGATCCTGCCCGATAGAAAAATGGTACTCCTGCTTCTCCAGCAATAGCCTTCAAGGTTCAAAATTAACCAAATCATTATCAAACCATTAGAATTTTTTTTTTTTTATAAGAAGATCAATATCTATATGAATGTCAAAGAACCTGGTATGGAAATGGAAGCTGAACAGGACCCACCAGAATGAAAAGGAGTTCAATAGAGAATAGTAAATACCCATTGTCATAAATTCCGAAGTAACTTTTTTCCAAACCAACTCACAAATGCATGGACATGTACCAATTCTTTTTTATTTACTAATTTTTCAGTATATACAAATTCATTGGCAAAAAAGATGTCCATGTGAAAGTGTGAATCCGCATATCAGAAGACTGTCACATAAACCAATACCAACACAAAGAAAGAGAAAAAAAAAAAAAAAGGAACAAACCAATTTGGTTTATGCAGGAAGTAAATGCACTGGCTTTGGTAGAAAACTTAGAATTAACAAAATTTTCCACATAAACTTCATTTAAGTAATCTGCAAAAATATTATAACCATTTAAGCCTCCTTGTTTTATTCAAACTCAAATCCTAAAAATTCCTTGACAAACATAAAAGATCATCTAAAAGAAAAGAGAAGATACACTGTACCTTCGCAAGCAGAGTTTTCCCTGTTCCAGGTGCTCCTGTCAAAAGAATTCCCTTCAAAAAAGAGTACATGTAAGTCTTTATATAACTTTGACAATGGTCCAATTTTTGAAGCTCTTCTAAGGATCTAAAATAAGCAATATTTAAAAGCAGGTTACAACATATTTTGTCAGTTCCTACACCTTGTGACTTATTTGGACTGGTAAATATCATGTACACAAAAGCACACTAGTCAAAGACCTAGTACATTCTCAAAACCTGTAACCACTTGCCACCTTAGCCATACAAACGTGATAGTATTTGATCACTTTGTGATCTGTTTTTTGCACCATTCTAATTTTATTGTGTTACCAAGGCAGCATTAAACATTGATGTGACAAAAGCAAATGCCAACACATGGAGCTGAAGCAGAAGATGAGCCGAG
This sequence comes from Khaya senegalensis, assembly GCA_032402905.1. Taxonomy (NCBI): domain Eukaryota; kingdom Viridiplantae; phylum Streptophyta; class Magnoliopsida; order Sapindales; family Meliaceae; genus Khaya; species Khaya senegalensis. Next base: position 8,142,546 of record CP135558.1, on the reverse strand, counting down.
ATATCACACAAACCTTTGGTAGCTTCCCTCCAAGGCGAGTAAATTTTGATGGGTTTTTTAGATACTCAACTACTTCCACAAGCTCTTGTTTTGCATCATCACAACCTTTGACATCCTTAAATGTTTTAACATTCTGCAAGAACAGAATTAGTCAGGGAACAACAGCTGGGTTCTTGATTGTCTATTATCTCAAACATAAAACTCATAAGACAAGCATGACAAATTATTGGCACAATCTATGTGATACTCAAGGACTACTAATAATAATAGTCAAGTGAGATAGAAGTCCTAAATAGTTTAACAGCCAAGATAAAATGTAACACCATTATATGATTTCCTATGATAAACTCTCTTACATTCTCTTTTTAATAGAAATTTTAGCACATACCCCCAGCAAAGTATAAAATAATTTGGTCCTCCAGCAACCCAAACCTAAATATCTTATCTTCTTTCATCTTTTCTACCAAGAATTGCAGAAATTGCAACTGATTTAAACCTGATATTTCGTAATCCCTTTCTATCTACTGAACTAAGACAGACAAGAACAATCATTTTGCATGCAAATTATGTCAACAGTCTTGAGGACAACAATCTCTGGAACCACTAAAGACAACTTTGATATTACCTTTTCCGGCATAACTTCTTTATTCAACTCCTTTGGGGTATAAGAAGAACTTGACCCAACGCCTGAAGTTCCAATTCCACCAAGGCTTCCTATATACTTCTGAAGTGCAGCAGCACCCATTAACCTGAAAATATTTTTCTTCTTAACACGAGTAACAACTCAGAAAGACAACAAGCACCACTAAGATCGAATATGAGAGGGAGATAGAGAAATTTTCTTTTATATCTGATACAGTACATAATAAGAGATCAGAATAATCAAGTAAAAACTACACAAAGAAAATAAAGATTCATACCATATTAATCCAACAGCAATGGTGAATAAGATAGTTGAGATAAGCTCTTGTGCAAATCGTGATTTATTTGACACTTTTGGATCAACCTAATAGAGAAAATAAGATAAATCAAGATACGAAAATTCACAACAAACACACACTGAGAGAATCAAACTGGGAGAAAGTGTTGAGGTGGAGAACAAACAAGAATATCAATCTTGCATCCTATAACTATTGATTTTGCAAAACTCATAGGGTGCCAACTATACTGTTTCTCCCAGGAAGGGCAAGAAGACTGACTTCAGGACCGATCCTTACCATCACCACATGCAATGGATGTTTGTCAGATATGCCCGGGTTCAAGAAGGGCTCGTCTGTGTTGCTTGATGCACGTTGTTTTAATTCTTGCAACTGCAAGTAAATTTGGGTTGATTAGATATATAAAACTACTTTGTGGAAAATAAAAATAAAAAAACAATAACAAGACTGAAGAAGAAAGTCCAAGTAACATAGCAAGTGTCAGAAGAAAATTAATGCCAAAAGAAAAAAAAGAAAAAGAACAATCTCAAAGAAACAGAAACCAAAAAAGTAGAGAAACTTACAAATAAAATAATAGTTGACAGAAAAATTTAAAAGAAAAAAATCTATACAGTATTACCAACTTTGCAAAAGCACATAAAATCATCTCTGAAGATATAAAATGCATTCAGTTCAAATATGCAGATTCACTTTTAAAGACATTACAATGTACATTACAATATAGCAACAATTAAAAGTGAAACAGAGCAACAAGATTGAATACCAATGCAGGAAGAGCAGAACGCTTTCCAGATTGTTCATCGGGCAGATAATCTGCAATAGCATTAGTGACTACGAGCGCTCGAAGGTATTCTGCAACGCCTATGCTGTCTACATCATGCTCCCTTTGCTCAAAACGCTTGACAACTGCCTCAGGACTGAAAAACAAGTTAAATAATTCGATTAGGGTTGTGTGTAGTAGTGTTTTTCCAGTTAGAGCTTATAACACTTATGTAGCACTTTTCCAAAAGTATTTCAACTCTATTATTCATCCATTCAATGCTTTCTTAAAATGCAGTCGGAGCACTTTTCTGTCTGGAAAGAACACTTTACGTATTTAATCTAACACCTCAAAGTAAAATACAAAACATATTTCAACGCTCCAAACACACTTCCACACTATCAAAACCACTCATTCTAAGCAACCAAAACAGGTAAACTCGAATAGCTAAAAGATACTTCATAGATAAGCATCAGTATTCAAAAAGCACTCCAAGCATTCATTGATTCTAAAAATTCAGTTTTATCAATTTCAACCTAACTCTACAAAATAAAAACACACGAGTGTTTTTAACTATTTAAAACCACTTTTAACGCATAAATAAGCCTCCTAACAAATGAACTTCGAAAGATTGAAAGACAACAACAAAATACCATAATCCTACCTGTGCTTATTGAGTTCACCTAACAGAGCATTCTGTTTTGCTACATCTTTTGGATTGGCGTTAGCGTCGGCAATAAGCTGCTCAAGCCGCTTCTCCTGCCGCCAAAATGGCCAACAACTCAACCAATCCCACGTTATCAATTTATCTATCCCTCTTCTCATCCTTGTCCACACTCCCATCAGAAACACCAGTAACGGAATTTTGCTTTTCGCACCCTCTTTTTCCGCCAATTTCACATCCACCCCCCCACTCTTCCCTGAATGACCCTCACCATTCACCTCCTCCACCTTCAACTCACTAGTCGAAATTTCTCCAATTCCGGAGTCCTCAATACTCGCCTCCGAAACTACCCCCGATATATCCTGGCTCTTATCCCCACGTACACCGGGATTTGAACTATTAACCAATTTAGAATCCTCGGAATCCACGTTGTCGGGGTGCAATGCGCAAGAAATTATCAGAGGAAGGGGACGGAACCGCAGAGTCGAAAAGTGATGACGGTGATGGCGAGGAGCGCAAAGGCAGGGGTGAAAACGATGTCGTTTCGAATGAGAAGGATGAGGGGAAGGAGTAACAGATAGTGAAGGTTTGCAGAGAAGAGAGGCTTGAAGAATGATTGCCATTGTTGTTAGCTAGGGTTTAGAGTGAGAGCTCTCTCTATTTGTAATCAGTGTAATAATAATCTCTGTATCAGCAGAAACCGAGAGAGAGGGAGAGAGAGGAAGAGACGAGAGCCACAGGATTTTAGCGTAATGACTACTAAGAGAACGAAGAAGATGTGAAGTAAACACCTTATCTCGATTGAATTTGGCGCCGGCTTGTGATTATCAATCTCAGTCACCCGTGTCACATTTTTATTGCGTTTGTCCGACTTTTCATCGAGTTATTTATCCACTCACCGAGTCATCAACTCATAATTTGAAAGAGGAAAAAAAATGTGTAAATTATTATTTTACCTATTTTTCTTGTTCAATAAATTTCCATATTATCAACAATAATGTTCTTCTACCTATTTTGTAATATTTAGAAATAAAAAAAAATTAAAGAAAATGCAATATATGCGAATTGTAATATTGGCTTAAATTTGTCAATATGATGCAAGAATTGCTAGACATAATTAAAATAAATTTCAATCACGCGAGCAATAAGAAGCACAGCCATTCCATGAGCCAATGCAGCACGTAAAGCAAAGAATACAGAGCAATATTTTTCTTAGAGAACTTGCAAGGGCAGCAACTTCATGGCCGGGTTAAAGAATAATATAGAAACAAGTTTCTTCAAAGTTAATCAATTCACACTACCATTAAAATAAGAACCGCAGTACATAACAATCCTGCGCCTGCAACGGATATTCAAGCCCACAGCTTACACAATTTCACCTTCACATGGCAGGATGAAAATCAAAGGAAACAAAAAAGTAGAGTTTTGTTGCATTTTAGCTTTCAGAACTGTGTAATCTTAATCAGTGTAGGCTTGCTTGATCAACCAACGTTCCATTGAAGCAAAAAACTAACACAAACAAATTGAGAGGCTATGGCGATATGCTACTGAATGTGATCTGGTCTGGCAGGGGGCATTGTCCCCGGATGTGTTATGCCCCCTAACCGTGCATATGCATCATTCCGGGGCCTATTTGAGGCATAGATCCCGGAGGCATGTAAGGATGATTACCCATCATGGGCATGGATTGCGATGCTGCTGGAACAACTCCCCATCCTGCTGAAGGCTGATGCATAACAGGCTGCACGGGAGGAGGAGCAAACTGTGTCCCATTGTACTGATGAGAGGTGGTGGCCGCTGTTGGAACTGGCTGTTGCCCAAGTATAGACGGTTGAGAGTTCATCATGGGAGTGGCAGGGATTGTGTAATCTCTGCTTCGATCATTATTGATCTGTAATCAGCACAGCAAGATCTGAATATTAACATTCTCTTTTTTAATATTTTTTTTCTCTAATAGAAATTAAACGACCAAATTTTCTGAAATAGTAGATGCTGGAAGTTAAGTTAGAAGCAATGCTATTTCAAGGGGACAATTTAATTACCTTTATACTGAGATCAGTGTGGCGAGAGTACGATATGTGAAGCTTGCAAAACCCTCCATCGTAGATGCAGTGTCCTTCCAAGGCTTCCTTAGCAACAACAGCTGTCTGAACATCTGCAACCAGTGGCATCATTGAGACCTCAGTTAAGCATCTCAAATGTTAATAAATCATTCTGAGGAATGAGGAATTCATCGTAAAGGAAAATTATTCAGAAGAGATTTGTCTTTTGCTTGATGTATAAAATGATGAAGAAATGCTGACAAAAAGCCACTCCTTGACAAGCCTGATTATGTGTAACAATAACAATTGTAAACAACATAAATAAAAGTTGCCAAGTTTAGGGATTACCAGGGTACTGAATCAAAGCCTGAAGTCCACCATTCTTATCAAACATTGCAATCTTTTGGACAGGCCCAAAAGCAGAAAAGACCTAGCCATGGGGACAAGGGGGGGCAGAACAATCAGTACTAAGACAAGTATGCTTGAACAATAATAATAATAATGATGATAATAATAATAATTGCTTATGATGAATGGCAATACCATGTGCAAAACATCCAAGGTTACAGCATATTGCATGTTCTCAATAGATGCAAGAAGTACATTGCTCTCTGGTTCTAGTTTTTTTCCATCAAGACCCACACTGAACTGCAATGATAACACCCCAGTTAATAAAGCAAACAAACATTTTATAATTTGACTGTGATGATGACTAATAAGGTGCCCAGCTTATGTATCAAGTAAAATATAAGCAGCCTGCAAATTGCATCATAGCATGAGTGACACATGTACAAAGGTTAGAAAGCAGCCACACAATGCTTCTGTGCATGAAGGAAGACAAAAGACACAAGATATCTACTGTAAAAACTTTTCAGAACACATAAAATAAATTGTTAAATTTGGCTCACTTAGGCTAAAACAATGGTCCACATGCTTCACATGCCCACATTTCACAGACAATTAAAGCCCAGTTTCTAACCACCCCTACATATAACACAATGAACTTTTGAACCCCAGTTACCTGACCACTAGCATCTATGGCCGATGGAGCAACAGGGAGGTAAGGATTCGTGTAGTCCCTGAAATATGTAATTAACATAAAATGAGAAAAACAACAACGACGATGGGAGAGATAAGGGGGATTTTAGCAAATAATAAATATGCCTGTCTGGAACCACCGGAGAAATGAAAAAGAAAGTGTCTTCTAGCAGGAGAGGAGACAACTATACTTGGTAAAATATGAAACAGCTTCAGATCCAAATTAAATAACAAGAAAAATACCTGCTACGATGGCTCTGGAATTTCACACTCAAATCTGTGTGAGCAGAATATGTAATCCTAAGGTTGCATGGCCCCACGTGTTCTGGAAGAAGATACCTTATACAAGGAGCGCAAAAGTCGATAGATTATCAACGTGGCACATTTCACAGTAATGAAATCCCCATAAAACTGGCAAAGCACATAGCTTCATATAGGACACACGAACATCCAAGAAACTATCATATAATAGTTCGGATAGCAAATTCAATAGATAATAGAATAATCTACTAAACACATTGTGCCAATTCTTTGCTGAAACTGTAAGGACTATCATATAATGGGTTCATTTCCAACCATGTACGCAGCATCTACAGCTATTCATTCCATGGCAGTAGACTAAATACCGTGTCAAAAAATTAATACAATCGTCACCTAGGGATGCTTCTTCCATCCAGGGCATTTTTTGCAGAAGAGGCAGTTTCTGTATCAGAAAATTGCACCAATGCCTGCAAAAATAATACATCAAATGAGTTCAGGTTTCATGAATGCATGAAATAAGCAATGAATTTAGTGACTGACATTAAGTGCATATACCTGAAAACCAGCTGTCTTCTCAAAGGTAGTAATCTTATGCACAAAACCAAAGGCTGAAAAAACCTGCATTACTGAAACATCTTTTAGAAAAGATATAGTGAAACCAATATTCTACAAGCTCCCAAGGCAAATATCCAGCATTGTACCTTCTAACAATTACCAAAGAAAGCCAAATGTATATAAATAGTTATTTCCAGTTTTAACACAAATAGATAGCAGTATTTTATATATTGGAGAAAAAAACAAATAGAAAAATGTGAAATGCTGATGTAAAGAAATAAGCAATTCTAGGGAACTTTGTCATTCTTGGGAGACGTAAGTTTGCATCAACTTTATGACCAATCAATAACTTTACTCGTGCAAAAACCAATACATACTAGAGTGTCAAGAAAGAATAATGGATAAAGAGACCGCCATCTATTTTCTAAAAACCGACTAAGAAAAGGCCAGCATTCAATAGGTTATCAAGCACTTGACCACATAGCATTACACAAAAAAATGCCAGACATCATAGTGTTTTATTCATTCTTTCAAGGGTAAGTAGCCTCCACCTCCAAAACTAAGTGAATCACTCACAGCCCAAGAAACTCAAGTGTTTCCACCAAGGATCAACAAAACTCAACCAAAAAAAAAAAAAAAAATTCAAACTCAGTAGACTTTGCATAGAGTTAATGTTTATTGCCCAAAAAGAAACTAAAACCAAAATAGAATTGAATAGACTAAAACCTTGGTTCACAAAAGGTTGAAAAAATAAAATAAAATGGAATAGACTAACACCATCATCAACTACATAATAACCCAAAGATAACAAAGAGCATGCAGAAGTGAAAGGAGAGGGATGCACAAGAGAAAAGAAATAAAATCACCCTAAACTATTAGAATGTTACGAATAGGAAGGTAAGGAGGAAGTGTAGGGAAGAAAGAGTCATTGTTAAGGAAAGGAGAAAGGAGACAAACACACATGTGCTCTTTCTCCCGATGCACTAAGCTGCCATTGGAGATATTTCCTTGACATAGGCCTGCTGATCCATTTACATTCGTGTCAAACAAAAGTTTTCCAAAGCATGACAAACTAAAACCTGATTACAGAAACTCATTGACAACACCGTTCAATAATATGTTTACCTCGATGAACCATAAAAGGAAGGCATGAAATGAACTTACCAGGTGTAAAACATCAATGCTCACAAGGCGTGCGTCCGTACCCTCAATTGTTACCAACAGTACATTCCCAGCAACATCTGCCGTTGTTTTGTTGTTTACTATTTCCTGCCTATTAGAATACTGCAAGTAGACTGTCTTCCCCCGCACTTGAGCAGGCTCTGAGGATGAAGCATAATATGATATCATCGCAATAGCTTGATTCAGATCTGCCTGAAGGACATTAAAGAATACGGTAGACGAACGCCCATTAATAACATTAACCAAAAAATTAGAGAATCAATTAGAAACAGAGAGATCAAAGTCCACTTACAAATTCAATAAAAGCCTGATTCCGATTAGCTCCAACATTGCACTTTGTGTTAACAACCTTACCAAATGGCTTACCGAGCTCAATTAATTCTTCCTCTGCGCATTCCCATGGCAAGTTTCTCAAATGGAGCACCTTAGATGGAGGTTGGGTGTAACGAAATTGTGGCTGACTAGACACAGATGCCATTCTGCACAATCAACCAAACCCAGCAAAGAACACCACAAATATGCACCACCCCTTCAACTAAAACAATATAACCCAAACCAGAATGAGATTCTTGATCATTGAAACACAAACATTCATATCTTCAATTCTAAAACACAAATGAAAAAAGGGTTCATGGGTATAACACATCTCAAAAGATAATCCCAAACATATCTTCACACTATCTACATTGATGCACAACATACATGGAGGATTCATAAAATAACTTTTTTGTCTAAATGGATGACTTTCTTCTACGTATTCACTTTTGGGACTCCACTATTTCACTATTTTTTTTTTAAAAAAAAAAAAAACACAGTTCAACTAGTTATTTCTGCATGTGTGTATTGTAAGCACTTAAAAATGACTTCTTTAAGATATGCTCCTTTTATGCTGGAATTTTAAACTAGCTCTGAAAATATAAAACAATCGACCTACAATGTAAGGACAAGAACAACTGGAAAGGAGAATAACCTCCATAAGGGGACAATTGTTCGCATTTGAAAACAGTTTCTAATAAAGAGGCGAGAACATAGAGTTTCTGGTTAAAATTTGAACAAAATCTCAAATAAAATAACAAAACAAATCTCATTCTCATCTAGAATCTAAACTAGTGGGTTTGGATGGCATTCAACAAAAGTTCTTCGAAATCCTCAATTAAAAAGCATATTCTTAAGAAATTTAGTTCCAAGTTCTCCAAAACAAAGAATCGTACCCATATTGTGTATTAAACGGGCCCTAATTTTTTACAAAAACATTGTACAGCCTAAAATTTATAAATTGCAAGGACAACAGAACCAAGGCGCAACAAAATAAATACACCAAAAAATTATCTCGGGGGAAAAAAAATATATCGTAATTGATTCGCAATCAAAATGGTAGCATCAATTCACAGTATTATTAATCTCACCACACGAAGCTGCAATAGAGGAAGCAAATAGGGTGATACTTGAAATACTAGATTAAAAATCAAGTACCTGAGAAAATTAGAGAGCCGAGGCCTTGCTTTTGTGATAACTTCCAACTTAGGGTTCCTGGAGGAGAAAAGCGAACTGAACAGGTTTGTGACCTTTCTGTTTTTGGTCCCACATTATCTGATTTTGGGGACGGGAAATTTTGGCAGCGGTAGGCGTATTGTGCACCCTGTTGAGGTTAGCGAATGAGCTACAAGAGGCGTATTTTAGTACGTCTGGCGTTGCTTGTCTCCTTAAAGGTAAAGATTTTGTTTTAATAAAAGGAAAGGACATAATAGTCCTCCTGGGAATAAATTGTCACATTAATCTAAGATGAAGAGAAGCTACTATTTGTGACCATTTGCCGTTTCTCTATAAAAGAAGCAGCCGACTTGTCGTTTTCTTTGCAAACCACGAATGGAATGTAATCGTGCATCGCTCGGAATAAATTTGTGAAGCAACAGCATGTACCCAATAATTATCCAACCCGTCAAAATCCAGAATCGAACCGGCTCGTATGAACAGTAACTGCGAATCAAACAATTACGGGTCAGTCTTTTGGACCGCCAATTTAACCCAGCAATTCATCAAAAACAATAATAATAATAAAAAAACAAAATAAACCCTGCAAAGTTTGCAGGGAAACATTGCAAAATTGCAACGTTACAATTTTATATCATTCCAATTTTGCAATAGTTATTTTGTCTCTCTCCACCCCCTTCTCTAAAATTTTCTATAAATTTTCATTCCTATATATTTTCTTCCCCTGATCAATTTCTTTCACTTTCTCAATTTCTCTCAACCCAATTTTCTTCGTCTCAATACAACATTTATAATTTATTAATTTTTTTCTTTTTTAATCTTAAATATTTACTCTCATTTTTAGTTGTTCAAAAATTTTAGTAAAAATCAACTGTTAATGCTGTAATTGCTTGTCAAAACGAGGTCAATAATTGTATTAGTATATTTGATTTAGTATTTAATTTTATTATTAATTTTTAAATAATTTTAATATTTAATATTGTTAGTATCTTAATTTTAGTTAGTATTTAATTTTGGTAATTTTAGTTAATATTTAATTTTGTTGTTAATTTTTAAATTATTTTAATATTTAATTTTAGTTAATATTTAATATTGTTATTAATTTTTTAATTATTTTAGTATTTAATTTTGTTAGTATTGAATACTTTAATTAGTATTTAATTTTGTTTTAATTTTAGTTTGTATTAGTATTGAATACTTTAGTTAGTATTTAATTTTGTTTTAATTTTAGTTAGTATTTAAATTTAATAATAATTTTTAAAATCAATATGTATCCCTATTTGAACAATACAAAAATACACAAGATGAACAATCTTCCAGTATAAACCTAATAGAATCTATCACAACTAGCAGTAGTTAGAGCAGGTAATCTAGTTTTGAAATTTGATAAATTTTAAAAAAATATATTGAATTGGAAAACAAAATGTAAAATTTGTAACGTCATATACGCACACAAAAAAAGTGATGGTTTAGGCACTTAAAAAAAAATATAGATAAAAAATATGTAGGATATTTAAAAAATTTACAATAATAAACTCAAATTAAAATAACGAGTGGAACAACAAGTGATAATTTTTATTTTGACCCTATTAAGTTGAGAGACGCTGTCTATAAATGCTTGATTTTAGACAATCAACCATTTATAGAAAATAAATCCTCTCATTTCATAACAATAATGTAATAGTATCAATCCGTATTTAAAAAAACACTTAAGATAACAATAAAAACACATGCATTAAAAAAATTTAATGAGATAAAACAAACTTTAATTACTATTTCTGAATTTAGTAACTGTACATTTTTATTAACATATGATAATTGAAAAGATGTTAATGATTTATATTATGTTTGTAATAGTTGTCATTAGATTAATGATAATTGGTAGTTAAATAAAAGAATTATAATATTTAAACTTTTTGAATTTTCATATAATGCAAGGATTATTACAAAAGTAATGATGTCCACTACTTAGGATTTTAGGATTACAAAAAAAAAAAATTTGTAATTTATTCGATAATGCATCTAATAACAATGCTACAATTTTTATTTTAAAAAATGTAATAAAATCATTTTTAAAAGATAAAATTTTTCACAATAAATATACTTACTATATATTAAATTTATGCGTGCAAGATGGTTATAAAATAAGATAACCTATAATTACTGCAATTAGGACTGTGATGCATCATTTGAAAATAGCTCCTACAAGATATCAACAATTTAAAAACTTATACCGTCAACACAAATTGAGGCCAAAAAAATTAATTCTAAATGAGCTAACTAGATAAAACTCCACCTGTGATATAATTAAAAGTGTTTTGCCTTATTGAGTTCTAATAATAGAATTTTGGAATAATAATATAATAAGTTATGAAATAACATTCAGATAATTTGAAGTTGCAAATATTATTTAAAGTTTTTTTATAAATATTTAAAGAAATTATTAAATTTTTATCAATTTAATTTTATCCAACAATGTATCATGTGGTTCTAATATTATATAGCGTTACTTATGATTTAAAAAAATACATAGAACATCTTACATTTACCATAATGATGTCAGTTATGGTTAAAAAATTTAAAAAGTATTATGATGGTATACCTCTTTTACATTGTATTATATTATATTTAGATCCACGCATCAAATTTCTAGTTGTGAAACCCTTATAGAATAATTTTATATTTTTTTACATTTAAATAATTCTAAAAATTTGTCTAACAAAACTCTAATATGTATCCAACAATATAAAAAAAATTATTTTTAATTTTTTCAAATATTTGTCAATTGTACGAGATTAAATTTTCTACATGTACTTCAATATCTTCTAGTCATAAGGCTCTTCTTTCTCTTCCTCTATTCCTATAATTTTTAGTGGAGGTTAGAATCCGTACGCTGTGGTGAAAAGACCAAGAACAACGCTATCATTATTCAACAAGCTCTCATACTATGTATAAGGTCCACCAATTAAAAGTAAAGTAAATTTCAACATCTTAAAGTGGTGAAAGTAAAATTGCAAAACTTACCTTATTTTAAAAAGAATAGCGCAAGATTTTTTAACACCACCAATGTCCACAATTTTTTCAAAAAGTGCATTAATTTGAACAAATGTTCATCAAAAGTTTTAGAAATGCGAATATACTCTAAGAATTGAGTCAACAAAGAAAAAAATAACTATAATACCAATCATTTTTTAGTAATGAATGGGATGAAGGAGAAAAAGAAAAAAAATGGCGACTGTCGACCAATAAATAATTAAAATTTAAAGTTAGATTTAATAATATTTATCAAAGTACCACTCATTGTAATATATTTTTTAATTAATTTATTTTATTTTTCTCTATTTATTATTAAAAAGTATGATTGAATATAAAAAATATTTATGAGATTAAAACTAAAGTATCCCTTCATTGTAATTTTTTTATGTAATTAATAAAAAATAACATTGTAAGAGATAATTTTTATTTTTTTTATAATTTAAAAATAATTTTTTAATTTTAATTAAAAATCATATGGATTGTATAATCGATTTAGAGCAGCCCGTTAATGAATCGAAATCAACCCGTCCTAGTTTTGTTTAATGATATGGACTGATTCGGTTCAAAACTTTTGGGGCCATAATCTAGCCCGAACCAAACTCTAATAATAACTTATTCGGTTCAGATTATAGTTCCACAGTTCCTAAGCCAACAAGAAGTACCAAACGAGAGGGATGCGCAATAAGAGAATTCAACAACTGTATAATCTCGGGTAGTAGCAAATTAACAACACTTCCAAGTTTGGCCAACAAGCACGTCCTTGTAAGGTGTTGGGCCAGGGGCAGGAGGAGCCAGCTGCTGTTTTTGCTGCTTCTTCCGTTGGTGCTGATGGCCAGTTCGCCAATTTGCTTCTCTAGCAGCAGTCCATCAATTTGCTGCATCTTGAATACCTTAACTGCGTTCATCAATCCCCCAAAGAAGAACAATAAGCTTCCAACTATTCCCAGCCAGACCCAATTCCAGACCGGCATTAAGAAACTTTGATAAGTTAATCAAGTATTAGTATGTAAATATTCAGTACTAAACTGCAGAACAATTTCATGATTGGGACCTGGAAGTGATTTGTTAAAAGAGCTTTTGAGCAAAAGCACTTCCCGCAGGTTTTTGCAGAAGCACTTGAAAATGTTCAATAGGAAAGCACCAGCTATGTTGAAATATCTGAAATGCTTCCTTCAACTCTTCAAACAATTACTTTTATCTACTTCAATCAGTAGTTAGCAATTGCTTAAATTCTTTTAAATGGAAACCTACTAAAAGCTCTGTCCCATGGTGAATAAATCCAGCTTGTTTGCGGATACTGAGAATTGCACCCACCATAAACAACAGACTCCCCATCAAGAATGGAATGTGAACACTTTATTGCAAGATTTGAATATGAGCATCAGCTCTCTCATAAATTTGGCACAAGTTGGGAATCGATCCAAGCACCCACAAAACAGTGCCAGCAATAAGCATATTCAAAGCATGCTTCTGCAAATTACAAACACTCCTACCAAATTATTTCATCCTCCAATTGCACGAACCACACAGCATAGGAAAAACGAAGTCGTAACTAACCTGAATAGAGAGAAAGAGAATTGCCAAGAACATGAGAAGAGTCCCCAGAATCTGAGCAACGGGAACAGAAAACTCAACGAGCGCAAGCTGAATACCAAACTCCATTAATGGAAACCAATAATCGAATCCCGCGAGATGGGCAAGAAGATCATGAATATAAACCACCATTATCAAGGCTAAAGCTATAAGCAAAAGCACTAAACCCGACTTGGGCTCCCTGGAACACCCGGCGGCGAACCCGACGAGAAGCACGATGGCAGCAAACACGCATAACCCGCGTTTATGTACTCCGTCAGGTTCCTCCACAACCTGGGGCCGTACATTCGGCTCCCTCGCCGATGCTGGCTTCACCATTATTGTATCACAAATTATACCAACAAAAAAAGAGATTAAAGATGATCGAATTTGTGAGTGGAAGATTTTGGTTTTCAAGATAGTGTTGTTGAACTTGAGTTTATTGGAGTTAAAAAGACAGATGTGAAGGGAGAGGTTGCTGTTGGGGGGTTATACGCAGAGTTTGAACGTTTGAACGGGGACACGTGTGATCATCCCGTGCGTACTGTACTATAATTAATGTGCGAGTGCGATAAATCTTCTACTTATCTTTTTTATTTTTAATTTTTTACTAAATATTAGCATATATTTATAATTAATAATTAAAATTATATTTTAATTATTAATTTTATATTTTTTGATTTAAATTAAAATTTTTAAAATTTTAAAAAATAAAAAAAAATTAGTATTAATATTTAATAAAATTAAAAATAAAAAATCCAAGAAGTGGACCAGTGGGTTGTACGAATCAAAATTAAATTAACTGCCGGAGGTTTATACTGAGACGGTCCGATACCAGCCCAGAAATTTTGGCAGATGAGGCCGATGGACTAAGCCTAGATACCGCCAGCCACGACACGGCGAGTTTTGACGAACGCTGTTACGCTGATTTATAAACGATGCGTTTAATGCGTCGGTTTCTTGGCAGATAAAACGATGCGTTTTCATCTTGCATCTTCCCTGCTTTCAAAATGTCGTTAAGATCTTATTTCCCGGTAATACCGAAGCAGGAATTATGGGAGAACATCAAATTGTACTTAACCCGTAAAGTAAATTTAAACGACGTAGTCTCTACAAATATTGCCATAACGAAGTACGCCAAAAATGGCCAGCTAGTTGTTGCTCGCAACCTGTTCGATCAAATGCCAAGACGAACAGTCGTTTCATGGAACATCATGATTTCTGGTTACTCGAGATGGGCCAAATTCGATGAATCTCTTAGTCTAGTTTCAACCATGCACCGTAGAAATATTAAGCTAAACGATACCACTTTTTCTACTACGTTAAGTGTGTGTGCACAATCAAAGTCCTTAATTCAAGGAAAACAAATTCATGGTCTTGTTTTGAAATGTGGGTACGAGTATTTGGAGTTTGTAGGTAGCGCTTTGTTGTTCTTTTATGCGAATTGCTTTGTAATTGAAGAAGCTAAGCGGGTTTTTGTTGAATTACACCATGGTAACGAGTTGTTGTGGAGTTTGATGATTGTTGGATATGTGCAGTGCAACTTGATGAATGATGCATTTGATGTGTTTATGAAGATGCCAAGAAAGGATGTAGTGGCGTGGACTACGTTAATCTCGGGGTATGCAAAGAGTGAAAATAGTTGTGAGAAGGCCTTGAAGATGTTTCGGTGGATGAGAGAGAATGGCAATGTGATGCCTAATGAATATGCTTTCGATACTGTTATAAGGGCTTGTGGTAGACTTTGTGTTATGAGAGAAGGGACAGTTGTTCATGGGCTCTTGATAAAATCTGGGTTTGAATTTAATCACTCGATTGAAGGTGCGCTAATTGAATTTTATTGTAGGTGTGAAGCTTTTGATGATGCTATGAGAGTTTATGATAGATTGGTAAATCCATGTTTGAGTGCTTCAAACTCACTTATCGATGGGCTTATATCGATGGGTAGGATTGAATGTGCGAAGCTGATTTTTAATAGACTGCCAAAAGCTAATTCGGTTTCATATAATTTGATGATTAAAGGTTATGCAGTTAAAGGGCAAGTTGAAGATTCGAAAAGATTATTTGGGAAAATGCCTCACAGAACAATATTTTCTTTCAATACTATGATTTCAGTGTATTCCAGAAATGGTGAAATTCAGAAAGCTTTGAAGCTTTTTGAAGAAACGAAAGGGGAAAGAAATCCAGTGACCTGGAATTCAATGATGTCAGGTTATGTTCAAAATAATCTGCATGAAGAAGCTTTGCGATTGTATGTGACAATGCGCAGATTGGCAGTAGACCGTACTAGATCAACATTCCCTATTCTCTTTCATGCATGCTCGCGCCTGGGATCTCTTCAACAGGGACAATTGCTTCATGCCCACTTGGTTAAAACACCATTTGATTCTAATATTTATGTCGCAACATCACTCATTGATATGTACTCCAGATGTGGGAGCATTGCTGAAGCCCAAGCATCGTTTAGCAGCATCTCTTCACCCAATGTGGCAGCATGGACGGCACTTATTAATGGATATGCACATCATGGGCTTGGTTCTGATGCAATCTTACTTTTTGAGCACATGTTAGAACAAGAAATAGTCCCAAATGCTGTTACTTTTGTTGGAGTTCTGTCAGCTTGTGGTCGCGCTGGTTTAGTCAATGAAGGGATGAAAATTTTCCACTCAATGGCAGAACGTTATGGAGTAGTGCCAACTCTAGAACACTATGCCTGTGTGGTGGATCTTCTTGGTCGGTCAGGCCATCTGCAAGAAGCTGAGGAGTTCATCAAACAGATGCCCATAGAACCAGATGCTGTTGTCTGGGGAGCTTTGCTCAGTGCTTGTTGGTTTTGGAGGAACATGGAAGTGGGTGAGAGGGTGGCTGAAAAGATATTTGGTTTGGATCCCAAGGCACCATCTGCTTATGTTATTCTATCCAACATGTACGCAATATCGGGGAAGTGGGGGATGAAGATGCATATTAGGAAGAGGTTGACGGACTTGGAAGTCAAAAAGGATCCTGGTTGCAGTTGGATTGAGCTGAGCAGTGGAGTTTATGCATTCTCTGTGGAAGAAAGACTCTACCCAAATTGGCATATGATTTATGCCACTTTGGACCATCTAACAGCAAATCTAAATTCTATTGTGCAATTTGATTGGGATTCTATGTAAATGCAAGTGTCTGATTCTTTTAATTCAACATACTATCATTTATCAAATTCCTTCATCTGCATCATCGAAATTTAAATTTTGGTTTGCATGATAATAATCATATGTTCGCTCCTTTTTGATCTAAAGCAAGCAATTAATCCTCTTCTTTGACATATCTTGGTAACATATTATCTATAACTCCTGTGCCTTATTACGGCATTGTTGTCACGTCTTGATTCTTTCGTAATTTGTGATTCCTTTTGTTGGTGGCATCATTTGTTGTTTTATGTTAACATCAGTTTCTTCACAGTTGTGCACCTTGTAGCAAAATTTCCGTTCACTGATTGAGATAGGCATTTTTTTTAAGGCTTCATTTTATGCTATATGGGATTAATCGCACTACAGGAGCATAAAGCTGAAAGATTTATGCCTTGGCAACATAACACTTCAAAATTGAGCATCGGACATATCAGTCTTTTTCTTTGCTTTGTGTTATTCTGATTCATCAGGCATGCTGGATGATGACAGCTCATTCACAATTGCCAAATACCAAATAGGTTCCTAGTATAATTCTTTGAAAGTTATAATTTATGCATAATCAAAGTGGGTTAAATACTTTCATTAGCTTTTCTCTTATTGAAAATCAACCATGAGGATGATGATGCACACTAACTGTTGCTTTTGAAAAAGCTACCACAGAACTCAACGATTGTACCAAAAGGTAAGTCTGCCTCTCTCTTTAAGCTTACAATTGAGATGGTTCCATTTTGCTCAAATTAAATGAAAACAACAGTTTCTTTTTGATGATTTTTTGGGCATATAGGTGGTTGTTGTATAGTAGTACTGATTGGTGATTAATAGTGGCCATTTCTTGGAGTTATACAGGAACTTTTGTAATGAATAAAAAAAAAAAAAGAGTAAATAACAATACATCTGGAGAATTAGGTGTAGGAATTTTCATTGACTTCTATGCTGTAGCATCTTAATTTTGTACGTCTATAAATTTTTCTTTTCCAGTATGCGTAGGATTTAGTGAAATGATATTTGATCAAGTCCTGAAAATCATTTTCGGGTACACTTTCTGCAGAAGATGGAAAGATGGTTTGTATCTCACTCCCTTATGAATTACAGTTCCTGATTAAGATTCACATCACATGAAATTGAGCTTGCAGAGAAAAAGGTTTTTTTTTTTTTTTTTTAACTTATTTTCAGATATCACTTAAATTAGCATGCTTTACATAAGAAATTGTTTGCAATAAAGGAGACAAATTTAGCGTCTCCTTCCCCTTCAGGGGTAACTGCAATTATTGCCCAATGAAATGAGGTTTCCCCTGTCACAAACAAGCACATGTCTTAAAACTTTGTTGATGCACAAACATTGTCTCAACTATGAATTCAATTTCACATGCGGAAATGAATGGATCTTACTCATTTAGACATTAATAATCTTTTCTCAAGTTCCTAAAGAACATTGGAAAGGAACATAGTCACACCTCGTAATTGAATTCTTCAAATCTTTCCATTACTGTCATTGTTTATGACAAGCTGCAACTGTTTGGAACTTTCTTCATTTTGTTCTAAATCCCTGTTTCTTTGTGTTTCTTCTATAATTCCCCTTTTCCTGTACTTGCAGTAGACAAGAAGCTGGAGGAGGCCTAAGGGGCTACCAACCAGATTAGGAGACTGCAATAGGGAAATCAATGAAAACTCTCAACTTGTGTTATGTATTTCACAACATAAAATTGTTCTTTGATTTAGTTTTACAGCAAAAAGAGAATTTATTAGCTACACAAACCGCGAGCAAGAGATCGTGGCTCAATAATCCATAGGTCATCCACAGTGAACTAGACAGGAATGAGAAAAAAGATAAGTAGAATGGCATGAATTCCGCACTCTTTGTTTCAATCACTTGCTTCTGCAATTATAAGACCTAATGAATTCAGAGGAGATACAAAAGTTGCAAGTTTTTATATTATGCATGCATATTTAAAGTTACAACTAATATTTTTTTGCCTTTTTTTCATGGTTGCCTGTATATGTTACACAGAAGAATGGTATCATGTATAGTAAGAGGAAAAGATGACTCACCACAGCCACCAATGGAGAACCATACATGGCTATAGAGGCCACCAATGCAACGCTCCCAACAAACACTTTGCGATTATGATGATCATGGAATGCAAAGGCAGAGGTAACAGTAGTGATGCAGAACACTAGGATAACGGATATCAACACAGCCGCAACCTTCGTCTGTGCACTCAAGATGTTTAATCCATAATATTTTGTCAACTATGCAAAAACATGCATGCAAGCCAGAATACTATGGTTTTCCTTTACTTTTTGTGAATAAAGAATAACATTTTGCACAGAATATGTTGATACAATTAGCACACAATGGATGTGTAGTTTAAACATTCCTCACACACATTTTGATTAATTTCTACAAACTTGAATAATAACTCTTTTTAATGCTTACTTGACATGATTATTTATCAAGCGTCGGAACCAAATAAAACCAAAAAATAACTTGCCTTCCCTCTAGCCGAAGCAAACAAAAAATATACAAGAATGAAGGAAATCTCGAGAAGGATTCCTAAGCAGTTGATGGTAACCACGGGGAAATTCTCCCACCTGTGGCTTACAAGAGGCAGTCCATACCAAGTATAGAGGAGACAGTTTAACAGTGCAATAATATAAGGAATGCATGAATACTTCTCAGTGCTTTTCATCTTTATCACCCTTGAAAAAGTTAATCTGGCAACATATAGAAGTTTCAACGTTATTTTCTTTAACTTATAAAATCTTATAGGAAATGAAGTAACATGAAATCAGCTACGCAATAGAATGGTGTCTAGACATTACATTGGTGAAGCATAGAGTAACAAAGAAGCTGCGTTTCCTGCAAGAGAAAAACCATGCAGGTTTGATGTATTAGGCCAAATTTGTCTCTGTACAATGCTAGGAAGTTGAAACAATAAACAAAGAAGAAAGTACCAATGATTCCAACTGCTAGGCGCAATCTATCTCCCATATTTTCTCCCTTCAAAGGTGTTCCTCAGATGAAGAAATGTCCCAAGTAGAAGAGTCTCTTAAAAACTAATTAAGAATGTCGTGGGAATTGTTTAACACCCTTTAGGGTATATAAATAATGGCAGATGGATAAAAAGAGAATAATAGAAAATTGATAGAAAGAGGAGAAGTGCTGTCTACGTATTCATAAAACTAGTGGAGAGAAATAGCTTTGCTCTAACATTGAGCTTTGATAAATTTTTTTAATGCAAATCAAGCTTTCATCTACACCTCTGTTAGCTTTTAACAATAAATTAGAGACTAAAAACAAAGCTATTGTTGCTGATTTGGTTCTATTTTTGAGTGGAAGATGCCACATGACTTCACTACCCACTTGAAATTAAATTTTTTAGGTGTTGTTTGGTGCAATATAAGGCATTAAAAGCTTAAAATTATTTTCTAAAGTGATTGACTATTTTGCTAAGAAATTCCATGCATACATATTGATGCAAGTGGCCTAAGATTATGCCATGTAGTCCTTGTAATTGAGAGACTTAAGGCATTGTTTGTGGATGATAACTATACTGAAAATAATTGTCTTAAATTAAGATTTTGAACTTCAATTTTTGATTGTCAATGGAGTTAACATAGTTAACCATTTTGTCCAAAATGATTAGGTGCAGATCAAATCACCATTTCGTGAATTGGATGGCCCTGATCATATCAGTTCTCATGTGTTACCAATAAAGATGAGAAGAACAAAGTTTTTGCAGAATTGATCCAGCATCCAGAAGTCTCATTACCGGAATACGGACAGGTATTATTCTGATTCTCACATTACAGTGGTCCTATAACAAAAGCAGAACTTTACTCAGAAACAATCTATTCTGACATTGAATGTTGCTTGTGGTGTGCTTTTCAGATAACTAATAAAATTTATTCCAAATCAATCCTTTAAAGGAGGATTGTATGGCTCAGAGTCTTAACAACGTTCTGAAATGAAATAAATCTGATGTGATGAATGAAATAAGGCACCTTTAAGGAAGGTTTTGTTCCGGTCAAAGAATACACGTCTAAAAGTGGAGGTCCTTTTTCCCAACAAACACATTTTTTTTGGTTAACTATTGTTATTTTTGATGATAAAGAATATCATTTCTTATGATATTGATCTCAGCACATCAGATCTTTTTGGCTGTCTTCCATTCTTATTCTATTATTCTTCATGGAGGCATTAAAATTTTATATCCTCAGCCAAACATTGGGGTTTCTGATGGCTTGATTTGTCCTATGTCTTGTTTGGTTCTGGTACTTGAATGTTCTTCACTAAGGAAACCATTATTGTAACTAAAAGTAGTAATTTATACATAATTTATGATTGTTGCTGCCTAATGTCACAAACCCATTAATTTACTAAACAGATCACTATGGAAACCACAACTAACTCTTGGACTTGACTGTCAAAGTTCATTAGGCAAAATTATATATGAAGGTCTGATTTATTGAATAATTTGAAAGTGGGCAAATGGGTTCCGGTCAATTTGGACCACTCATCTGAAACAACTAGGATTTCAGTACAGATGAATATTTTGGTGGGTGATTTGAGAACAATATTCACTATTCTCCAAGTATATTATGCTGAGAATTTAGAATAAATTTTTCCGGCCAAAAAGAAATTACTGGCAAACGCATTTTATTGGTAATGTCAAGCAGCAATCAATAAGGCAGATGCTTGAACATTGTGCAAATGGGAAAAAATGCACTAGCTTGTGGTTTTAAATATAGAAAACTGAATTGGGTCATTCATTGATCATATATGAAACTGCATGATTTGTCGTAATCCATTTCAAAACATTATTTGCCAACCAAATTCTATCTTATCTTTTTTGATGAAATGCATCAATCAAACTATTCCCCACATTGCTTTTCCCTGCAAGCAGGGGAATTTTTATGGTCTATGTATAGATAGATAACTGACAATTAATTACCTCATAGCTATATGTTTTCACTATTTGAAGATAGTTATGCATGTTCTGGGTTAAGTTTTGAGAGGTTCTTTTATGAAAATCAGTTGACAAGACAAAAAGTTTGGATCTTGTATTCTTGTCGAGTACTAGAATTGTATTGTTTCCACCATAGAAAAAGGAAAAATATGTCTATCTTTAATGGAGATATGGAGAAAGAGATAACTGTAAATTGAAGCGTAAGCTGTGCATTCTTTTCTCCCTAGTTGAAGCAAATCAAATTTACATACAAAGCTGCAGTCCTTTCTGGAACAAGCTGTTGATTTTGATGCATTTTCTTGTCTACTTGTCTCTATCATGATGGGCTACCTCATGGTACAATGCTCTTGTCGTTTTCATTTTCCAATCTCTTGGTGATAAAATTCTTTGTTTTTCAACTTATGATACAAGTAGTCATTTTTTTTTCTCTTTTGCCAGTTCTTCTCATATGATTGATCATTGTTTTTAATCAATCCATGAGCACAAAATTCACCCCTATGAGAGGAAACCCTTTGTGTAAATCGAACCAATAACTAAGGATGGAAGTGTTCTACTTTATGTCGCTATTTCTTATTCATGAAAAAGTTTAAAAATAATAAAACCCAACAAATTACTATCCACAGAAATACCATTAAAGTATTTCTATGATTCTTAAAGTATTTTTGTTAATTTTAGTTAATAAATTAGATTATGTTGAAAAAAGCAAGATACCAATCTAATACAAACAGTACATAACTAGTACAACACAAGAGTTCAATCCTATTAATAATCAGACAACACAAACCCAAACATAAAAGCAATATGAATAAATCCCAGAACATTAAACAGTTGCAGAAGATATAGTATCATAAATGATTATTCCAATCAAGAAATAGTGCATGAATCTTTTTAGGTGGGAAGGGTAGTTGGTTTCTGAAGTTATAATGTGATGTATGTGTGATGAGAAGAAGTATTATGGATAATGCTTTGCTTTTTCAATGGATAAATTCTGAATCATGTAATCAGAAGATTATGGGGTTAGGTTTGGGTAGGAATTGGACAAACACATATATTGAATTATTGTTAAGTATTCAAGAAAGAAAGCTTATTGGGTCCAAAACAACTGAATAATGTCACTTGAATAAGCATTTCTTCTTTCTTCTATGGTTGCATGAAGACAATTTTTTTTGGGGTTTTGTTGGCAGTGAAACTTGTCAGAATGTGAGCCTTATCCTCTTGTCATCCACCTGAAATTTGTGCGTCAATAAAGAAATGATGGAAAAAGTTGATACAATATCATATTAAATATTTTCAAATCTGTTCAACTAACCTACTCAGTTCACATGCTTTTCAGGTACATATCCATGTTTTTGTCTGTATTCTGTAAAGTCTATGCAGAATGTGGTTACAGTAAACAAGGAATGTGTGAACAGTAAAATGAATAAAAACCAAACTTATAAATGAATGACCAGAGAATAATCTACCAATAACTTAATTTTATATAATTTTTTATATTAATTTTTTAATTATTAAATTAATATATTTTAATAATTAATGTTAAATACAAAATTTTTTTTAAATAAAACGATCCTTTTACATAAATATTATTAATACAATAAGACCATTTAATTAACAAAATGATAAAAATTTAAATTAAAAAAATTAACAAAATATTTTACTATTTAATTAGTATAATAAAAAAATACTAAATTTATTATTAAATTTTTTAATTTATATTTAATTAATATATTTTTTTATCTAATTAATTAAATAGTCTTTTCATATTAATAATACTCTTTTTTTTAAATATAATATAATACATATATTATTTATAATATATTAATTATATAAATTTAATTTAATTTTAATTATTAAAAAAATATTACTTTAACAATTAAAAAATAATAAAGTGTAGCCTTAAAGATAACTTCAAGAACTTTACACGTGTTTATTTACATAATGGTAATTAAGGCAACTAAAATACTTTTCACATGGTAATTTAACTTTTTAACTTTTTGTTCCATTTATATTGTGAAGGAAATTATCTATGCACATATTTGTATATTTTTTATTTAATAATATAATTAATTATTTTATAATTATCTCTCATTTTCATTAGAAAAATAAATGAAAAAGGTTCTGACTCAGGTCATCGCTGTCTTTCCATTGAAATTCCATTGGTCCTATCTCTCTACCCTTTTGGTCAAAAAACAACACCTATTTTTTAAAATAAATTTTGAATCTGTTATTCAATTTAGAAATCTATTTTTAAAATATATTTATAATTCAACTACATTTATTTAATTTTAAAAATATTATAAATTTAAAACTTTTATGTTAATACTTAATTTAGGTATTTTTATATAATATTTTTATTATATAATAAAATGGTTTTATTTTTAATATAATAGATCAAAAATAAATTTAAGATGAAATATTAAAAATAAATAAATTTAAAAGAAAGTTTACCAAATTATGACAAAGAAGGAACTTACCATAATACCCACATTTCAACTGATTTACCAAGTTGCTTTCCTCTACTGTGCACACAGTTTGTCTACTACAAGTCTACAAAAGACTACAGATCAACAAACATTTAAGGATACATTTTCTTGGGGCTTCAGAAAAATCACCAGGCAGTTTCAGAAGATTTCTTTCT
The DNA here is from genome assembly GCA_032402905.1 of Khaya senegalensis. Taxonomy (NCBI): domain Eukaryota; kingdom Viridiplantae; phylum Streptophyta; class Magnoliopsida; order Sapindales; family Meliaceae; genus Khaya; species Khaya senegalensis. The sequence continues at coordinate 8,118,226 of CP135558.1, read as the reverse complement.
TTCACTTCTCCCTTCCCTTCTCCCCAATTCATTTCTCTGTATTTCCATGGAAAATATAAGCAAACGTCGTAGAAAGCAAGCAAAAATATCATTAATTGAGTCTGAAGGTTTTTTTTTTTTTTTTTTTACTCTTCTGTGTTTGTTCATTTGGAGGATATGGGAAATTTTTCCCCTTTCTTTCTCCTTGTTTCTGTATCTTCTGAGCTTCGTATAATTTGTTTGTTTAGCAGAAGTTAGCAGTATAGAATGGGAATTCATTCACATGACAGAACAGGAGGAAGATCTCATCTACAGAATGCATAAACTCATTGGAGACAGGTAGTTCAACAAGTAAACCTCTAAACTTAATAGAAAAACATTTTCTGATTTGTGTTTCCTTGCACAGATTCGTGCTAATCTTCTTTGTATCGTTTCAGTTTTATCGAATTTCAAACATTATAGAATCTTTATATACGTAAATATTTACAAAATACTTGTATAAATACTGTTTGATTTATTTAATATGTGTACAAACCCATCTTCTTTACTGTTAAACTATTTAAAGAAAATTCGTGAACATTTCTGAGTCTTCGAATAACCTTTCCTGTGTTTGTTTTTTTTCTTAATTTGGAACCGGAAAACAAAAAAAAAAAAAAGGAAGCTACTTATTTGGGTTTTTAATTAATTATTTACTTGTTGCACAGAATGGATAGACTTAAGCTGTATTAAGTACATGCAAAAGTTGGAAGTGATGGTTTAAGCATTTGATCTGTACTGTGATTTTTGTTTGATAAATTGACGGTAGACGCCAATTTGGAATAATTAATGAGCATGAACGAGACTATTTATTAGGTGTCTACAGTATTTCAGCTCAATTTTGAGTACATGGTTCTCAACTTGAATAAAAAATTGTGGCTGTTGGCCAACCGAGAAGTTGCAATCAATTTGATTGTAGACCCCTGAAATAGATAATTGTGATCGTACTCTGCAATGAAATAATGTTTTCAGTTCCTTATTAAAGGAAAGAGATAAAAATGATTGTAGCGTAAAAACAACTTGGGTCTGCGTTTCTTATCTTTGAAGTTACTGTTTCAGCATGCGCTTTTCATGGTTGTTCGCTAGGTCAATACTAGCTCCGGACTCTCAGTTTCTGTTGCTTGCAATTGCAGATCTTTAATTCCTAGGATTTTATGGCTTGTAATTATTATAGCGATAGCATGCTTTCTGTGCTGTAAGTTTCTTGAGACTTGAAGCAAGGATTGCTTTGACATTTGTCATAAACCAGGACATCAACCTTGCCAGAAATTAATTTCATTAAGTATGCAAAATCTCACAATGGCAAGATGGGTTTGCTTTTCAGGTGGGATTTGATAGCTGGAAGAATTCCAGGAAGGAAAGCAGAGGAGATAGAGAGGTTTTGGATAATGGAAAACAATGAAGGGTTTGCTGAAAGAAGAAAGCAGAATAAGAGAAATGCGAAAACCCATGTTATTGATTGTTAATGGATTCAAATATTTTCCTTATTTCTTTAAAGTCTTTTTGTTTCTTTCAAGGCTTCCAATCCTATGTAGGCATCCCATTTGTTCAACCTATTTTCCTGAGCAAAATTCCACTATTCATATATGTATACATCTTAGTGTGACCATAAATATGTAACCTATTGGAGTCAGATTGCTAAAATATTTCTTGGAATAATTCAGTTCACCCAAGAATGCAGTGTAACTTTTTTTAAGCCGGCACACATCATAAGAATGGTTCAGAATTTAGGAACAGTTTAGTTAATTATGTCTCTTATCACGAAAATAAATGGGTTTAAAATTTGAATGTCCCTCACATTAACAAAAATTAAAAGGAGAATTAACTTGGTTTGTGTTTCTGCCTGAGTTGGGATGGGGGCTGGAAAGAAGATATAGAATCTAAATTCCCCAAAAAAGGTATTGAGTGAACAAGAGGGTGAAAATATGCAATACTCCCAATCCAACCACTCCATTCTAAATTTATTTTTCTTTCTCTCTTTTAATTTTTCCTTTTCCAGCACTCCCCAAGAAAATGCCACCCGGTTTGTTTAGTAAAATTCAAACCAGGTAGGAACTTGTGAATTGTAGTATAAATTTTCCATGGCTAATCCCAAATAAAGAACAAAATTAAAGCATTACCTAATCATTAAATAAATTTTGCCACATCACGTATCTAACAGGTGAAGACATCAGAAAAATGATGGATCCAACAACTGTATAAACCACTATAAGATTTTATGAAGGAAAGAAATATATTACATATCATGTATACATGGTGATTTGTGATCTTGAATTTTCATTATACAGAACATGGTATGAGAATTCTAGGCAGATGTAGTTAAATGACTATGGTACAGATCATTAGTATTCATCACTTGCGCGTAATATTAGAATTTAAGAGGGAGAAAATTGTATTATCAAAGACATCTGATGTAGAACAAATCATACCATATGCTGGCGAAGATAATCAACTCGAGTTGGATGTTTGAGCTTCATCAAAGCCTTAACTTCATGCTTACGAACCATCTCTCTCGAAATATTTAAGTTCCCTGCAATTTCTCCCAATGTTCTATCACCTTTACCATCTAGTCCATATCTCTGTCTGATCACCAAGCTCTCCTTGGGCTTCAATGAATCAAGCTGGGAAAAGGAGTTCCAAAGAAAGGTTGTAAGTTACTGGTATCCAGTTGATCATAAATATACTAAGGCTTAGTTTGGGACTGTTGTGCTTTTAAAGCTGAGAGCACAGCAACTAATGGAGACCACTCAATTTTTCACTTGCATTTGAAATCTAGTAATTTCATCCCACAAGTAGCTGTAACTTCAACATCAAAACACCTTGATGCCAAACATAGTCTAAGTTACAGTTAGTTATTAACTATTATGAACTAGGATTCCAAATGGCATGAACTGGGAAACGGCACAATGTTTTTGAAAAAAAGTAAAAAACATTAGCTATAAAAAAGGTTGAAACAATGATTTTTATATTTCATTATTCAAAATGCATAATCTTAAAATGATTTGATCAGCAAGCAATGAATGGCAGGAGGAAATGCAAGGTTGAAGAGAATGAATGCTAACCACATCATCAAGCGCAAGCCTGAGAAGAGCAGGCTGTCTCTGGTTGTCATTTTCAACACCATCAACATCAGTAATCCCGTTAATGAACTCTTCTTGTGTGACCATATGCCTTGAATGGAGAGAGAGTATGGGTTTCGAAGCCTTCATCACTTCGTGGTACCTCTCTGGGGTGATACCAACCTTTTGAATTATCTCCACCTCAGTTGGTAATCTCTGAAGCTCAAACAACAATTCAAGTTTCGCTTTCTGGATTTCCACTCTAACCTGCATTAACAGAAGTGTAAAAGTTATAATAAGTGCTCATCAGCAGGACAAAAATTAGAAAAACAACAATTAAGTAGGAAGAATGCATACTGATTCAAGGCCAAATGGAACACGTGTAAAGCTTGATACTGTCATCGAACGAATAATAGCATGCCTAATCCAAAATAGGCCATAAGTTGATAGCCGAAATCTCCTTTTTGGTTCAAACCGATCAATTGCTGTGATAAGCCCTTTCACTCCAGCCTGACAAAGGTCTTGAAATTTAGGGCCATTTGCAAAGTCTTGAAAATATTTGTTCATGGCAAATAAAACAAGCCGGAGATTGTGCTGCCACAAATAAAAGCATAATCTGTTAATCTTATCTGTTTGTGGCAAAGCCTTGGAAGAATGAACCTATAATGTTAATACAATAAACTTCAGGCAAATAAGGTAAAGCAAACTCAACTATCTTTGCTGGAAATAAGGTAAAGACTACACTTGATAAAACTGAGAAGCATTGGTTGTAATTCACAAGCATTTAGCACTGGCATATGTATATTATGTCTGATAATAAGCCACATATATGCGTCCTAATTGTTAAAAGAAGTAAAAGCAGTTATAATGCACTCATACAAAACAAGTAGAAGATACAAAATTCTTACTTTTATGAGCTTGTTCCTCGCGGCTCGACCAACTTCCAAGCACTTTCTTACTTGAACTGTACTCATATTTGTTGCCTCAGCTAATTCACCTTCAGTTGGTTCTCTCCCCAAGTCTTTCTGCAAACGCTCCCTCACTTGAAGGAGTGCCTAAAATATAACAAATAGGACTTAGCTGCAGAAAACTATTCAATCTAAATGTCAAGAATAACAGCAGCGAAATTGGGCTGCTTTTGAATAGAGTGGGCTCACCTTCATAGGTTGCATCAACTTGAACAACCAAGAATGCTCTGTGGAAGAAAGAACTGGAGGGATCTTCATTTTTTTCCAATCCAAGCTGGCTAAATCTGTTGAAGATGAATACTCCCTAACAAGTTTCTCAATTTTCTCAATTTTCTCATCTTTATGATCCTTCTTTTTCCTAATTTTAGTGACCAGCTCCTCTTCCCTGTTATTTCTCAGCTCAATTCTTTTATCAAGACTCAATCGCTTAGGCTTCTTAACCAGGTTTCTAACCACAGGTTTACTTACACCATCATCGGCTTTTTCATCACCTTCAGTAGTCTTCTTTCTTCTCTGCCGACTTCTTTTCACCGTGCCATTTGTATCTTCCTCATCTGAAGTCTTAATTGCAGGACTAAGCTTGTATATATTCTCAAGTTTGGCAGCGGCTTCATTGTAATCCACATCCAGGGAACATGTAGAGGCCTCTTCGGTGATGACAGCTTTCACTCTATTTGATGATTTGCTACCTTCTCGTAGTCTCTTTGGGTTCTTTTTAGGTGCTTCTATTGGCAATGGGATTTGTTCGTGGGGTGCAGACAAGGCTGTGTTATTGGTTTTATCTGCCTTGAATGCTACAATTAAAAGTCCTTTTGATGTTGATCTGTGAGTAAATTTCGTGCTTAGTCCTAATGGAGATCGAGCAGCTGGACTAGAGACAGTGACAACTCCCATACCAAGCTATCCGAACAAAAGTAAAAAGTGTTGTAGGAAATCTTTCTGATGGTACAATTACTGCAACCACTGGTAAATCCTTAATGCATTCAGTAACAATTTTAGCTTTTCACTTGTTATAACACTGGTGCATACAAACACTCATAGAAAACAAATATCACAACATTTTTAAATTAGCAATAAACGATTTAAATCTCTCTTCACAGCAGCTGAAAACTGCCCAAACTCCAAGTCATAACACTACAAACTCGATTTAACTCCATCATCTTCTATTGATCTTCCAATCAGTGATACATCAATCAACGATCTAATTGATGGGTCGCCATTAAAATACGATATTGATCAAAATCAACCATATGGGCTATCTCCGCCCTACTCGATCATGATATTCTTAGCTCCACTTCAATCTTAAAACTCCATGTATTACATGCATGAAATGAGCATACATATACACCACCACAAGTTTAATTACGAGCCAAAGCTGAACACAAAATACTGATAAAAAAATAACACTGTAATCCTCAGTTTCCACACAAGTTACAGCTTAAAGATACCAATCACAACTACAACAACATGGCAAAAACATTGCAAAAATTTACTAAATTTCTAGCACTGTGCAAGAAATTAACACCACAAATTTTCAAACACATGCACCATAAACATTCCCTAAAGAGATCGGTCAATGCAAAGAGAAACTGACATACCTATGAACCCACAGATTCTCCGGAACTGAACTCTGGATTGAAGTGGCGAAACTGTAGCAGAGAAATCTAAACACCACAAGATTTTGAGTCTTATATCAAGAATTTTGATTACGTAAATTACTCCGTCCACAAATTATATCTTACGAAAAATCGACGGACAAAAAAAGGTAGTAGTTAGATCAACGGTTAAGAAAGTGTACAAGTAGGATCGCATGAAAATGGTACGGAAGCATACGTAATGACGTGGCGATGTAGTGAAAAGACACGTAAGCTTGCGTGGCGGCTTTAGAGTGGAGGACAAGATATTTTGTGGGATCTTGTGGATGATGTTTGTCACACGTGGGTGGTTTCTACTGGATATAAAGAAACAACAAGTTTTTGTGGGACACGGTTCTTGTGGTGGTCTCGGATGTTTTACGTTGCTTGATTTTAGCCATTTAAAAATTAGAATATAAAATATAATTCATAATAAATATTTGAAAAAAATGAGAGTCACTTTAATTTTTAAATAAAATTAAATTTAAATAATATAAGAAAAAATTAATTTATATATTTAATTTACATTAAATTATTACCATCACAATCGCCGTCGAATCAATTCAATTTTATAAAATTAATGTAGTAGATATAAATTTGGTATCATATTTTTTTTATAATTTTTTTTATAAATTAAGAGATTATAATTAATATATTTTATGAATTATAATTTATTATAACAAAAATTTATAAACTCTCTTTTATAAGTTAATTTTTAAAAAATAAGATAAAAATAAAAAAATAAAATAAAATATTTTTTCTACTCAACTAATTAAATATAAAATAATTATAAGGATATAAAATTTTATACAAATCCCTTTTAAAATTTAATTATATTTATATATTTTATTTAATATTAACTTATTCTTATAAAATATACAATATATAACGTTGATTTAACACTGAAAATGTGAATGTGATTAAAAATTTTATATTTATTTTTTATTTTCATTTTGATACGAGCTCGCCCATCCCCAATCCAATCCTCATTTTGTTGTAAACAAGGATAGGGCGGGGATTCTTGGATTGGACAAAGTCATTTAGTTTATGTCTTTGTTTTCTCATTTTTCTTAAATGATAAAATCATATAATAATTGTTCAAGATTTAAAATTTAAGGGTATTAAATTCTATGTTCTTTATTTTATGAAAATAAATTGATTTATTTGTTAGATCTTTTGAATAATGAACAATTGTTATAATAGGTTACGCATGCTTTAATATTTCATTGATATAAATTTATATTATATTTTACGTATATATGTATGTATGTATGTATGTAGATTTTCGTATGTTTGTATGTACATATATATGTATATGTATTTATTTATGTAATAGACATCATCTTTGGGGACAAGCCGAAAATCCACCAAACCATAAAGTCCAAAAGGTGGGTAATGAGTACGACAACTCATTCCCCGTGCCCGGTCCAAAATACAAAACGGAAATAGACCAAACCGTTTTTCGGGCAAAAATATCTTCACTCTTTGGTTCCAACAGACCAAATCCCACGAGTACGAAAGCTCAAGAGAGATATATATATATATATATATACATTTTTCGTAATAATATAATACTAACATATTAATTTATATTAATAAATTTATGTATAAAATTTAATATCAACTCTTTAGTAATTATTATTTGTATTTAAAATAAATAATTTATACGTAAAATAATTATTATAATATAATAATTAAAATATTTGAAATTAAGAAGTAAAATCAAATATAAATAATTAGAGAAAGAGGGGGCCAAGTATGAGTGGGTTGACCCAGTTGCCTTGTGTTGTGTTAAGCAAAAAAATTGTAGAAGGGAAAGATTCAACATATCAAACACATGGACGCAAGTCTTTTCTAACGCGTCTTCCGAATAATGGCCTACCAAAGAAGCCGATCTCCTCGTCTCGTCTCGTCTCGTCGTGTAAAACTGGGGTCTAGAAGTCCACTCTTATTGCGGCTCCTGCATTCATTGGTCTTCTCGACGATCCAAAGAACGATTCCATTAATTTGGTTTCTGATTTGGGTTCATGAAAGAAGACGATGCTTGCCCTTTTGCCAAGAAAATTGAATATCGATGCGTGTGCTTGTAATCTCTAGTTAATGATTATAATACAATCTAATTTGCTTTAAATACAATTAATTTGACCCGTCATTATCTATCTGCAGTCTTAAATTTTCTCAAGTTTTTTGAGTAATTTACACGATTGTCGCTTGTCTTTAACATCTGCTACCAAAATTAAGACATAGAATAGACTGCAAAACACCAATTTTCAAATTTTCATGTATCATGCATGTCATTTTGCCATTAAATATTGCTTGAAAACGTATGCATGGGTTAAAAATTGGTCACAATGACTCACGTCACCGCTTTCGATCATTGATTATCCCTCTGTAAGTAACTACGCGGAAGAATGGTTTGAAGATTCTTGGTCATTTACTTACCAATCTTCGTGTTTGACTCTTTCTTACATATTATATGCTTTGATACATTCTCTCTTGATTATTTCTTCTTCCCTTTTTCTAATTTTCTCACTTCAATTAGGGTTGGAAATCATGTCGGTAATAAATTTAATAATTATAATTAATTTACGTATAATTATATTATTACGTTAAGTTTATATTATTTTAAAGTTAAGAATTTTTTTAATTTTTAATAATAATAAATAATTTATTATAATAAAATTTATAAATTTATTTTATATTTTATAATATAAATTAAAAAAATTAAAATATAATTTAAATTATTTATTATTAATTATATTAAAAGTATAAATATTTTTGTAAAAGAAAAAAGAAGAAATTAAAAGAGACTGCATGGGTAGACTAGAATTGATATGACTAGAAAATAAAGTGATTGATTAAGTAACAGTGAGGGAAGGCTGCGTCTGTGCGTTTGCTGTAAGATATTAAGTGAAGGGAAGAATTGGTCAGCAATGGAATTTCGCCTCACTTTTGAATAGTATTGTATTCATATGACCGAAGACCGGTCTTACGAAGAAAATCCACTCAACCTTTTTCCCAGTCAAACTTCTCTTTCGCTCTCTCTCTTTCCTTTAGTTTCTTCCTTCAAAACACAGAATGCATCAGAATTGCATTGTCGTTAAATCCCTGACCCATTTTCTCCCTCTTTACCCACCTTCATTTTCTCCTTAATTTAAGCACTTTCTCTTCTGTGAGTCACAGAAAACCAATGCAAACTTTGAAATATTAAGCCAGTGACAGAAACTCAATATTTCTGCAACTTTCTGCTTGTCGCAGCGTGATTACTTGAAAACACATAATATCTTTCACTGCTTGTTCTGAATGGAGAGCATGGGAGAATGGGAGCAAAATAGCGTGATAAGTGAGCTAAGACAAGGCAGGGAGCTAGCAAAGCAGCTTCAAATGCATCTCAACGTGTCCTCTCCTTCCCGTGATCAAACTCGAGGAATGTTAGTTCAGCAAATCATAACTTCATACGAAAAAGCGCTTTCCATGCTCAATTTCAGCAGCTCATCAGCAGTAGAGCAACAGCCGATGGGACTCGTACTCGAATCCCCCCAGTCTCAATGCGCAAGTCCTCGAAGTGAAGACTCCGATCGCGATGTCAAAGATCAGGAGCTCAAAGACAGCTCTAAGAAGAGGTATAATTAATTTAATTGGTTATATATTCTGCTGCTGCTAACTAGGGTTTGGACGATGAATTGTATTCATTTTTGGTTTCTGTTTTGAAATATTTACTATGTTGCAGAAAAACATTTCCAAGGTGGACCAATCGAGTGCGAATTAACCCAGCTGCAGGATTGGAGGGGACTCTTGATGATGGATTTAGCTGGAGAAAGTATGGGCAGAAAGACATTCTTGGAGCCAAATATCCCAGGTAATTAAGAATATATTGTTGGTTTTCTTTTCCCTTTCCTATGTGCTTTTGCAATAGCAAATGCTTCAGTTCATACAGTCCTTTCTACCCTAGGAGTCAAGAACTTATCATTGGCTAAACAGTTCATAACACCATTATAGAGAGAACATACAGACAAATGGGCTACCAAGAGCATTGGGATTTTGTTTTTAATTTTTAAGCTTTTACAAAACAAAGATATAACTTTTCTATTTTAAAACAACTTCCTTTCATTACACGGCTCATATATACTTGCACACAAAGCACATTCATATAGATTACATGTTACTGAATTTGATGCATCCATTCTAACATGATGTCTTACAACAATATTATTTGTCTACAAAATCAAAAACTTTAATTAAATCTCACGATCTTTAAAGTTTTTTATAAAATATTACTATCTATTAATTAAAGTATTAAGATTTTATTATCTTATATGAATTTAAATATTAAATTTTTTTAATAATATTTTATTATTTTAATCAAAATTTTAAATTAAAGTTTCTAGACCGATATTAGAGTTTAAAATTTTTATATATACAAAATACTAATTTCTTACGTTAGAGTTTTTCATGGATACAACTTTACATTAACTTACATTTATAGTGATAGAGTTGAAAATTGAAAATTCAATCCCATGTATATTTGCCCTGGCCCTAGGGCACCATATTTTTCCTATTTGCTTTACTCTTGTCGGCTCCAAAAGTGGAGAAAAACTAACAAGCAAAGTCATCATCATGAGAAGATTATACTGAAACCAATGGTGCATAGGTTAGCCACATCTCATCCTAAAACAGGCTCTTAAAAAGGTCAGATTTGAGTGGAAATGAATCACATATTATCTTTGCTTTTCTTCCTTACAGAGGCTACTACAGGTGCACTCATCGAAATGTCCAAGGTTGCTTGGCAACAAAACAAGTGCAAAGATCCGATGAAGATCCATCAACTTTTGAAATTACCTACCGCGGAAATCACACTTGTGCTCAGGCTTCTAAAGCAAATATATTTCCTCCCTCGACACTGGCCGAAAATCAAGAAGCAAATAATAACAGCATAGAGCCTCTACAACAACAGTGTTACAAGCCACAGCTAACTCAGCTGCAGCCAGAAGATGCACTCCTGAATCTCAAACAAAGCCTCACAGTTGAAACAGAAGATTTAGACATTCACCAACAGCCATTCCCTTCATTTAACTTCCCTTCTACGTCGAACATGAATGCCGAAAACCAGGTGTTTTCGCCTTCAATGATGATTAATAACAACAGTTTCACGGGAAACTTTTCACCTTCTTTCTTATCTTCCGCAGCTTCTGGAACTAACTATTTCTCTCCGTCTCCAACTGGAATCAATAGCAGCTTTCAAGGGAATCCAAACTATCAAACTCCCGAGCCGTCAGAACTCAATGAGAAAATCTCAGCTGCTACTTCAGCAACCGACTCTCCAACCGTTGGCTTGGATTACCCGTTTGGTAATGTCCAATATGATCCAAACTTTTTATTTGACAACAGCGATTTAGGATCGTTCCCCTCCTTCTTCGAAAAGAAAATGAAGTGAAGTACATGCATAAGTACATGCATAACAGAATAAGTAGAGGAGAGAGTTTTAGGTAGAACGTCCTACCCATCAGTATCATTAATGTAGTGAGTTTGTTCAATAAATAAGATAAGAAAAATATTTTCATTGATTGTAGGTGAAAAAAAATAATAGAAGAACTTGTCATTCAATTAGTACGGTGAAAAAAATATATGAGTTCTTTTATTAATTTTTTTTATTTATAACTAATAAAAATATTTTTCTCATTTTATTTATTATTGACATAATGAGATTGTCCTACCTAACACTCTTTCTAAGTTGGTATACTTTAAATAAACTGCAATAATACTAGCATAGAGAAATATAAGTACATTAGGCCAAAGAAGTTTGCTTAGCAATATTGAGTAATCTTAGTCCTTCTATATTATTTGTTTTTCTAGTACAAGAAGTTCAATTGCTTTTGATCCTGCAGGAAGTCTTGTTGATATATATAGTCTGATGATATGTAATGAATGGTTCCCAATAGGTGATGTTCTTCAAGTTTAAATAATTTCTTCATAATATATGATCTCCACCTAGAATTTTTCTTGTGGGGTTGTGTCCTGGCAAAGTTAACATGCCACGGCACCGATGCAACACAGTCAATTTCTCAAAAGTCTCATTCTTTTTTTTTTTTTGTTTGACATGATTGTGGACCTAAATCTGTAACAGAAGACCACTATCGAGCCCATTAAAGTTGTTAGGTATTTAAAAGATCTTGGGGCAAGCATTAAGGCAACATGGGCCTACCGCATTCTTAATTAATTTACTGCATTCACCAACCCGATTGAATGCTGTCAATCACACAAGACAACGTTGGCGTTCAATTAAGCTTCAAATTAATAAAAAGAGTAACGAATGCTCCTCCCAATACACAAATTTTTGCCGGTGGTCAATGCCTTTTAAAATAAAAAGGCATTCATATCACTTTTTGGCATGCTACATCTAAGATTATGAGGGACCATTACCCCTATTTGATTTCTTCCACTTACATTTCTTCCCCTCATAAATATTATAGGTGTTTTTGGCAACTATTAACGTTCCTATGTCTCTCCTTTTGTTCTCTTAACATGCATGTGTACGTTCAAGGGGAACAATGATGAGTAATGTTGGCATTACTGAGGTATATGCAAAAGGAAATCCAACCCGTGGCTATGTATCATATTGAATAACTATGTATTTAACCCATAAACTTAAATTTATTGTTACTTTAAGAGCTTGATGACAATATTCAGAGGATATTAAGAAGTGCTTAAATTTACTTTGAAAATATAATTATTGTAATAAATTTTAATGTTGCTGTAGTTGGACCCTGTCATCGTCTGCATAGACATTAATGATGATGATGATATTACATCAAACTATAACTTTACGTCCCATTATTTTGGACCTAAGATAGCTGGAAATTACCAAGTGAAACATTTATTATATTTGCATGAATATGATCCATGTAAATAGCACGATGATGATCTTACGCGAAATGAATGGATCTGTCACCTCCCTATTGCCTCTTTTAGTTTGGCTAGCAGTGGAATATTTGAGTATTGAGTTAACAACTCAATGTGGAAATAGCGATAACCATTAATGTTGCTTCCTTTTGGAATCATTTAACCTATTCCATTGAAGTAGTAGCTACTGTTTTGTTACTCAGGGTGATCTGTCTATGCAACCATAAGCTATACTACTTCTTTACTACAGTAATTTACCTGCAGTCGTTTCCCTCAATACGGGGAAAAGTATCGAAGACAATGGCCATCCCTTCTACTCTACATATGGTAACTTTTAAGGACTTCCATACTCATGGTTTTGACCCAGAATGCATAACTCGACCCGTAATGTATCAATGATTTTGACTGGTACCTTCTCTCAAATTTCAGAACCATTCACTTTTTACCCAGCTAGAATAAATATACCCATGCACACTAAATTCATCATGGTCAAGTTATACAGAGGTAGAGATCGACCCAATTAAGATCGGGATCATCCGCTGTCATTAATCTGATAATTTGTAAAATATCCCCATCTTTATAATTTCTAGATCTTGCTATTAGGTAGTAAGGTGTATGTGTGTAGGTATATATATCTTTGTAAATATATTGTAGACAATTATTGAGAATAAATTGTGAATATTTGTTTTCATATTTTAAAGTGTTAATAAAAATTTTAATTGAAATAAGACGTGGTACCCATTTGATTAAAATCTTAAAAATTTGATTTAATTTTAAAATTAATTATACATTTTTATTCATTTAATTTGACATTAGGTTTGATAAGAACTATATTTTAAAATTAAATCTAAAATTCTCAAAAATTTAACGAAATTCAAAATCGTTTTTAACTAAAACAATCATACAAAAAGAAGTGCAATTTGCAAATATATTAAGAAGATAATAAATTAAACTTGAAAAATGAGATAATTACCTAATATTCATGATGCGTGAATGCATGAAACTATGCCCTGAGAATTAATGCTCAATTACAAAGGTTATACTAGCCAACTAAAATGAGCCATGACTGTTCTACTTGTAATTATATGATATGTCAACAGAAATACAGGTAAAAGTAAGACTTATTTGATCTGCAAAATCATCTAGAGAGGTTTCTATGTTAGGGTTGGAACTCGATAAACTGAAACTATCATTGGTAAAACTTAGCCGAATGTCTGCTGGATCTGTTGAGCCAATTCTTCGGCGCTAAGTTGACATTGAATTCCAATCTGTTAACGAAACAAATACACACATCATTACTTTTCAATACAGTAAAATCAGTCTCCTCACTAAATAAATTACAACTCAATGATAAGTAGTGGGGGCAAACGCCCTTGTTTTCAGTGATGCATGCATCGTGGTTTTCAAGAGACATGCAGTTAACTTTATAGTCAGTACAGCAAGCTCTGTAATTTTTTCTTGAGAGTGAAATTAATTACTGCTGCAAGTTCTTAAAGATTGAGTAGTACTTTTACAATGAAGTCTTTCCTTTTTCAGTATTACTGCCTTGTGAATTAAATTTTGTTCCATCAAATTCCACAACATATACACATAAGGCTAACTCCATAATAGTCCATTAATTTATGATATTACAAGTAAAAAGAAAAAGAAATTCTTATTGACATGCACATCTGAAAAGTCAAACAATAAAAGCAGAAAGAACAAGTTAAGGAAGATGATTTCAAAAATACGTAGACCTCGAATTCATGCTACCAGGTGAACAGCCTGAATGACCCCAGGCTTGACCTCGCTAGGTTTATAATATTATTTACCCAGTTAAATTACACAAGGGTTCTTCCCCTATATGTAAAATTTAATCAATTTACCTTTATGTATATATATGTAACAAAATTAACTTCTTATCAGTTGAGTGTTTAGAACATTTTGGATTGCAAAGATTATTGTGCCAAGAACGTTAATTAAATTAAAGTTGTAAATATGCTATAGAATCAATTAATTACCTTAATGGTGAATGAATTAAGCATGGTCTCGTCAACGGTGCCAATGTTGACATGGAGAATCTCAAGAGCGAGGTCCTCAAGAGCAGAAATAATTTTCAAAGCTTGGCCTGGAAGTCTTGGGGAAATAGTTTTCAGAAGAACGTTTGCGCCGGAAAACTTCACCTCCACATCAGCTATTGCAGACGTTGAATTGGCGACGAGCTCGTTAATGCTGTCAATGGAGGAAGTCGATGAAGAACAAGGAGACGGTTCAATAGAATTAGCAGCGGCTTTTGTTGGAGAAAGATAACCTTGCTGCAATCTAGGCCTGTAAGGACTGCCTGGTTGTGGAGTTCTCGGGCTTATTGGTAGGTTCAGTCTAGGGCTTAATGGTGGTTTTCTAGGGCTAAGTGGTGAAGGTCTTGGACTTGAAACTATCCTAGGGCTTAAAACTTCGCTGTAAACTTTTCTTTGCTTCTTGGCTTCAAGAGATTGTAGAATTTGCTGCAACTCATTGATGTAATCCACAACGCCTCCAATTATTGATGCTTGATCTCCCTAAACCATGCAAAATATAATGAGAGAGAAAAGCTTTTGCAGTAGTCCTTTCAAGAATAATGACTTCTAGGATACTCTGAAATAACCGAGAAGTAGAAGAAGATGATATATAGCTTACTCTTTTGACATAGAAGCAAGGCATAAGGGAGCGTAAAACAGACAAGTGTTCGTTCATTTGCTTTCTCCGGTTGCGCTCCACCGTTATGTGAGACAACCTTTGATGTCCATCTGCGTTTGCAGCTTCATCTGAAGAATTCGCGGTGGCTCCTTCTACTTTCTGTCTCTTGCTTTTCCGTGAAGTTTCAAGCACAGTTTCAGACTCTTGCAAGACACTAGAAGAAGTAGACTTCTGCGACACCAATCCCGTCGTCCTTTCTTCACCTTCTTGATTATTATACGGGCTAACAGCAGGTTCATCCAACAGTGTAACAGGTGGGAAATCTGTTACATTGTCTAAAGTGTCAAAAATAGCGAAGAGATCATCTACAGCCAAGTTGGTTTCTCCAAAATCAGCAGGTTCGTCAAAAAAATAAGACAAACTATCGCCCATTTTGTTCCTTTTCTCGTCCAAACAACAACTGCTATATTTTTTCCCCCGGAAAATATTCACGTTAGAAATCAGAAAGAAAGTGAGAGAGATTGTCAAGATCAAGAAAAGGATACCAAAAGGAGTAAATAAGAGAGCTGATTTGAAAGGGACTAAACTATCACCATCAAACTCTCCTTTTGAAATGGAGATTTTGTTGAGTTTTTGCCTTTAGAAACTGGAAATTCTCACGGTGAATAAGGGAGGAAGCAGCCAAGCACAAAATTCCACAGTAACAAACTGTAGCAGTTAGAAACTCAAAACATGGAAGGAAAATGAGAGCAGTTACCCGATTTAGAAAGAGAGAGAGAACGGGACCAGTGCATAGAAGTGAGCTATCTTTTAAGATGGTAGAAAATTATATATGAACAATAATTGACGTCAATACTCAGAGTATTGCAGATGGTAGGGAATTCTTGAATTTATTCAATTTTATTTAGTCATTGATTGTTATTTATTTAGTTTAGGTTGAGAAGATCCTGAAATTCAATGCGATGGCCGCATGATATTCCCACTTGCATCAAGGGTTTTACATTATAATTAACTAACTTGTAATGGGTTATTAACTAACCTCATGCAAAACTACGAAGTCAAAGGAAACCATACATACGCATCATTGCAGAGGGAAAAAAAAAACATGCTTTAATTTCATGTTGCTATTACAATTTTACAGTTAATTACTCTTATTTTGTGCATGCTTAACTCAGTTGGGAATTATTCAAAAATGCTTGAGAACAGGAAATTTATTAAATGATGAGGATAGCCTAGCTGGTAGTTAGGTTTAAATTGATTGGTGTTTCATCAATTTCAATGTGCTATTTGTCAGAAATTCCTGGCCATGGCTTGTGGGTATACATACGGTTTACTATTAGGACCCACGTGTTCATTAATTATTAATGTCTAATTTTATATGTTTTCTTTCATAAACCAATGGAAGCAATTGTTTGCCCATCGAAAACATTGCGTAACTGTACACACTGTATATAGATACTGGTTAAGGTACGGTATTCCTGGTTATGTCAACCTTTTTGGCTGCAGGATTATTGATCAATCATTATTCAAAGAAATTGACCTGTTGTTAGCCACAATGACCTAATGTTTACTGTACCCAGCAGTCAGAAAAAGGAAACAGTATAAAAGTTAGAGCTAGATTTGATTCGGGCATGAAATATTAATGCCGTAGTTAAATTTTATCATCGGAGGAACAGTTATGTTTGCTGCAGTAGCAAAGCCAAAAGTGGAGAATGTTGTGCAGAAAATCTCAGTATCAATAACAGACTTTCCAATGTCTTTTCTCTTCACGTTGTCAAGAGAGCTGTCGTTTCTAGCATAAAATTTATCAAACATTTGTTGTACGGTCGTCTTTTATGATGGGTTATCACATTTGAAGGTGTTCACTTCCAAGGGTTTTCCTAGGAGGGCCTGGGTTTTCTTAAGATCTTATGTTCTTATTTTAAGTTAAATTTTGAAGATCTTAACTAATTACTTGTGTTGTTTGTCTTAGAATCACGTCTAATATTTTTCAAACAAAAAAAATATTTTTGCCATTATTTCTCTTTGTTGTGTAAATGTAAATAAAAGATCAACCAGATTTCTAAGTTAGGAATCTAAAATACATTGAATGGACGATGTACTCACATGAAAATCATTAACGGCAAGGTTACTAGTACGCCCACCATTAGAGAAATCACGTGGTTTTTTTGAAGATTGCATTGCATGGCTACAGAAAACCATCCATGCTTTGGCTCGGTTTTGATATATATGAATCGATGGCTATGTTTATTGCAGCATTCATATCACGACCAACTGAACATACATATGAATACGTGGACATGAATTACTAATATGTAATAGAGCTATGAAGAAAATAAATGGCACTCTGAAGAAAACCTGCAAACTTGTCTGTTCTTGAATATGAGAGTTTGATCAAATTATAAAGATGGTGACCTTTCATTTCACCGGCAGACACGGCATCTCCGTGCCTACGATGATCCTTCCTGTTTTTCTTTTTTATTTTTTTTTTTCTTCAATAGAAATGAAATAGCTAGCTTTTTTTTTTTTAATTTATTTTTCAATCTCTGTCTCATGGTTTGCAACGAGGCAATACTGTAGAGTAAATGAGCAGCTAAAAGAGAAAGAGAAAGAGAGACAGATGAGAAATTATTAATGGCAGGTTTCAGCATGGGAATGCGTTTCATTTAAAGTTTCGAAAGGGTACCAATTTGGTTTTATTTCAATTACAATTACTTTACAATTCAAATGCGTACAACTTTTGCCTATCAACCATCAATTTTCACATTTACCATTCTCACCAACCCACTCTCATTCTCTCTCTCTGCATTTGCTAGGGTTTTTCATTTCATTTTCTTTTTTCTTATTGATAGATACTCGTTATAATAAGAATATTGAATATGGTTAATTATAAAAGGCGTTATTTCCATGCATGATGAAATGAAGAGTTAAATTTAGGCATTACTTGAAAATCCAACAAGATCTTGTGTCAGTTTGGCAACATGGGTTGTCTTCTTGTCGATTTCAAAACCCTAATTCAAAATCCCACTTTTGATACATATGTTGAATTTGTATGCGCGCAGTTGAAATTGATAGATATGAGCATTTTAACTGTAATGGATTACTATACATGCATTGGTCATTATAAGATTAGACATAAAGGAATACTTGTAGGTCTTAACAAAATTGCATTTTCTTTTTTTGTTGTGATAAGAATGAAACCAGAATTCTCTAGTAATTTGATTCTTATTCATGAAGTATTTATGTAAATAGGCTCCCTCCTCCTCCTCCTCCTCCTCCTCCTCCTCTCCCTATTAAAAGTCCACATACGCAAGAGAAGATCTATATTCGTTTATCCTCTGGTAACTAGCTAAGGTTCATAAAACCCTAACCCTTCCAGTTCATTTCGAACGATTCAAGGAGACAATATCAATTCAATATTGCTCTTCTTTTTGATACCAAATGTTTAAACACAGTAGCATTTTTTCCTGCAAACAGTAGAGTCTATATTCCTTATGAATAGGCATGCACAGTAACACCAGATCAACAGCTAAGACCAAGCTAATCATCAACATAGATCTTTGTACCTAACAACATATACAATAGCATAATATAGGATTATTAAATTTTATGTTATTTATCATATCAATTAAAATATAAATTTTATAAACGTACAAATTATTCTTGACCATATAATCATGATCATTTATAACTAACTATGCAATCTATGTGAACTGCAATATGAGATAAAATTTTAAAACAAAGTTTGAAAAAAATTACAATTAATAAGCTGGGTCCTCCTTCAACTTCATTCTCTTCACAAATCTGAAACATCATTTACCAAACACCATGAATTATATGAGCAAGACATTACTGCAGTTTTAACTCCTCCTTGTCCTCTCTTTCTCTACCTCTTATTCGTCGTCGTGTTACATGCCGATCACCGTCAAAAAAATTTTACGATATCTCGGGGATTGTGTGTAGTCACAATCGGAAGGATGTCGGATTGCAAAAATTGGACCCACAAACTTGATTGCACATTAGATTTCAATGTCCGAATTTTATGGCATGTCCCCATTTCTGCCCAATAACCGTTGAGGGTTGAAATTTAGTGCAGCCCCCCAAATTTAATTCATCGTGTTATATTATAAAGGAAATCTTCTAGTATCTCATTTAATTTACTGAAGCAAATGTTTGTGATTTTGGGTCCTACTACATGTAACCTACTCAAGAATTTCTTTTATTTTCTTCTTCTTTTAGAGAAAGATTTCTATTAGTTCTACAAATTTTCTCTAGACAAAAATATATACAGTGGTGGTTCTGCTTCAAAACCTTTAATTTATATATATTAATAATCGTAAATTTGTATTAATTTTGATGAAAACTCGTATTAGGAGACACTATTAATTTATTTTTATTATAATTTTTAACACGTGAGTGCGTTTATAATATGCAAGGAAAGTTATATAATGTTAAAACACAAACCATGCATGAATGTTTGGAAGAAAGAGATTGAGAGAGCTTGCTATTGGTCTCTCTTGCATATTGTAATGATTGATATTCAAGGGAAAAATAATGAACTTTAGGACAAACCAATTTAAAGCTTAGTAGTAATAATGCAATGCAAAAGTAAAGCAGTTGAAAAAAATATTGCTTAAAATAAAAAGAATTCAGAGTGAGTGACATTGGATTAGGTCCCCTTCAGGACAAAATAAAATGAAATATTGTAATAATAATAATAATAATAATAATAATAGAGAATTTAATGGGCAATCCTGCAATACAAGACAGTGTTGTCCCTTGTCATGTCTTCACCATTTTATTACTTGCATAGTTTTGTCTTTGTAGTTGGTTTCTCTTCTCTTCTCCTCTCATATCTGAGTTAAGAAAATAGGACAATTGTGGAAGCCCCTCTTTCGGCTCTCTGTCTGAAATTTGTAACATGTTTCCTATTGGAAAATGCTATAAATTATGTGGGATCAAAGGTGATGAAAACACAACTGAATTTTGTCTAGGTGTATTTTGAGAATAGGGTACACTACAATACGCAGACTTTACTGAACTTTTCCCAATTTTTCATTACAATTTTTGAACTTTTTGTTACATAAATACCTTAAGAAATTGTTTATGATACATTGAATGTACTATTACAACTATTTTATAAATTTTATGTTAACTTAATTAAATTTTCTATTCATATTATAAATACTATTCATTATATATTTCAAATTCTTAATTTATATATTTTAAGTTTTTCATTTGTATTTCAATGATTGATTCTTGTTTATTTTTATATGTTTCGAGTTTTGCATAAAGTATTTTAAAATTTACCATTGTGATTACAAATTTTAAGTTAGAAAATGTATGATACATCTAATGTACCGTGGCAGTTTCCATATCTTAACAGTACCTTTTAAGAATGTGTATTGAAAAAATAGTCAAGACTGTTGTAGTTTTATGTAACATTAGAACCAATATTTAGTACATACGTTTTACTTAACAACTAGTCATTCAATTCCAAAATAGTTGATGATTAAAAGCCACGACTCTAAAAATACAATGGTTTGATAAAATTTGATCTATCGAGAATAATGGAAGTAATCAAGAGAAGAACATTTCCTAAGAGTGTTCTTTTCGCTTCTTGTATTAGTCTTGTTTTCCTTCAAAATTTGCAACTACTAGAATCATACAGAATAGAACACTAGTTAAGAAAAAAATACATGGAAACAAATGGATGACATCAATTTTACTCGTGAAGGGAAGATAATACTGATGAAACTATATGCAGAGATCCCGTGACTACAAGAATACCTGATTCGTTCTCTGTTCTTCTCCTGAGTATTTGATTTGCGATCTTCATGGAAAGTGCCAACGACTTCTCAGCACCCAGTAAGGTTTTGTGTTCTGACACTGTTGGAGAATGAACTAATTGATCCTCCAACAATTCTCGGTATTCTGCCATTCCATCATGAACAATACTGATTCCCAACTCTTCAGAAGCTTGGAACCAATGATCTCTTAACAAGGAAGCGGAAGTCACTCGAGTCTTCCCTCCAGCAACATCAGCTTCTGTCAGGAGAACAGCCTTTAATTTTTTACCTGAAGTGATGCAATAAGATCACAGTTAGATCTTTGAACTGCATGCTTGCTTCTGTAACCACTAATAGACATTCCCATAGTTCCAGATGAAGAACTAAGACAGTTGAAGTTTCATGCTTTAATGAGACCTGGAGACACACCAGAAGCCATTTCCTGGCCTCCATTGTTCTACAAAAAAGTTCTATGTCTAATGATTTGACCCAACTGAGCGGTGATCACCTCAGCAAAGATAGCAAGGTCTCTACCTGAAAGAAATTCTCTTGCAAATGCTAAATGATCTTTATCGCTAGCCATTGCAACCACAAGAGCCAATCTTGCATGTGGAAATGTCATTTCAATTGTGTCCAACAAAGCTTTAGCAGATTCCTTAGTGTGAGCTGAAAACATAAAATGAAACAATAAAGACTTGCATTACGGAGGTTACAAATAGGCCTCGGCAGCCATAAAAGACTGATGCATGTAAATAGAGAAATAGGACATAAGAGAACTATGCCAGAGATTATCAAATCTCAAGTCAGAACACAATGAATTGAAAATATTGCTAACCTTCAAATGAGAATTACACTCTATATTCACAATCAACAGATAAGGACTGCTTTTGTGGACAGTATCTACAAAGACAACTTACATGCTGAAAAGCAGATAAAGGTGTAGTAACAAAGAGAGAATAAAGATAACCTCCATCAAGAAGTATTGTTGCTCCATGTAGTCCTAATAATTCAGCTTGCTTGGACGTCAACAACTGGCTTCTTCCAACCAAGCATGTGTTCTCTAAACCTGCCCTGACAGATCCATCTGAGATTCTCCATCCTGGAATATTCATTCATGCATGAAAAGAAAGTGAATCATTCGAGAAAGTCGATAAGGGACTAATGAGTCAACAAATCTTATTTGGTTACATGACTATGCAAAACCCAATGATAATTGCCTCTCATTTTTGGCTCACATGTTGCTCCAGAGCTGTGAAGGCCGCAAAAATTTAGGGGAAAGCACTCAAAAGAAAGAACCATTTTTCTTTTTTATCAAGGCAAAAGGCAGACCCATTGAATCATTGAAATGCTTCAAAGGAGACAAATAGATAAGTTGGGAATATTCCCCTGGCCAAGAATTCAATCCACCATCAAACATAGTGCACAAGCCAAAAGAAGCAGCTAGCGCATGCCAGAGAACAAAGGTAGGCATCTTGAACCATTATCCATACCCAAAGCAAACCACATGTCTATATCATACAAGCACTATTCATTTAAATGAAAAATTTTTGATTCTCCAAAAATGTTCTTCACTGAAGCCAAATAAAACATAAGACAACATTAAGTACCACCTTGATTCCGGAGGCAGAGTGCTGTACACGTTGCAGTCAATGCATTTTGTAGTTGGTGACTTCCAATCATGCACAGATTTACATCAAGTAACTTCATGGACTGCATGGAAAAATAATTTAGAAGAAGTCAAAGCATATGTGCACAAATGAAGACGCAAAGATCTAGGGGTTCAAAATAAAGTAATTCTCTTCTTTTAAGAACAGGCTTTAAAAGATTCACAAGCAATGCTTCAACAAAGGAGGATACCAGTTGAAAGTCTCTCTGAACTTGTATCATTATATCACAAGATTGGCATGGTCTATCATTGAACATATTCAGCCCATTTATGGTAGCTCTAATTCCAGCATCAGAAGCTAATAGCACCGGTGAACTCATCGATGATGCTTTATCACGAAGAATTCGCTCAATATGTGGTAGAAATGGTCCCCCCAAAACCAACTGGAAAAATTTCAACTAACAGTGTTTAGGTTCTGCTGTGAATAAGAAAAAAGAAGAATAAAGAACAACTTCCAATATGTCCTCAAATTATGAAACCAGACAACACAGTCAGGATAATTCCTATGTTGAATTCAGAATAAGATGAATTTGTCTACCCTTTGACCACGTTAAGGATATTGCCATGTCATACTGCATCTAGCTATGCATAATGCTCCATTCATATGGCACCTTTGAGACAAGAATAGTCAGATACCACAGTATTCATCAAATCAACAAGCTTATGGTCCAGTTGGAATGCAAAGATAACAATTATTTCTCTATCAAAATTTGGTCATGCATGTCGGCAAGGAAATTACCATTATTTTTCAATATTTATATCTAGTAAAGAAAGATATGTTGATTGAAAAGAAAAGATAGAAAATTGTATACAATCAGGCACGAGTATTTGACTTTTTTGGTTCCATTAAAGTGCTGTTCAACCACATGCAGGGAGAATCACCTAACTGGGCAACCATGTTTGATGATTCCTGATTTAGCCATGGCAATGTTTTCCAGTGAACCACCTAGTGCTGCCATATGTTCCTCACCTATAGTTGTTATAACTGATGCCGCAAGTCCAGAACTAGAAATAATATTTGTTGCATCTCGGGTGCCCCCCAACCCAGCCTGGTACATTAAAAATAAGCAAATTTACTATTAGCATGCCATCTTCTTTAATTGGGTAAGAAAAATTACACTTGGATACAAATTCAATTGAAGAGGAGAGAGAGAGAGAGTATTCAACAATATTGAGACCATTGCTGAAACAATGTAATTAAGGTGAAAGACACAATTCACCTCGATAACAGCAATATCAACATTCTCTTGAGCGAATAAAGTGAATGCCATGGCAGTTAGAACCTGAAAACTTTCCATTGCTAATTAAATAATGAAAGAAAGAAAATTAAAAAGGATAGCACATGTACAATTTGCAATGCTTTATCCAATTTATTACATGATAAGACTGGGAAACTCAATAACTTCCAATAAGAAAGACCCAAAAAACATATTGCACAATCTCTGCTTGAAATTACTATGAATGGCAACCATATGTGAAGAAGTTGCAGCCACCATTCATGCCATAAAAATACAGTACACAGTTTCAAATTTTTAAAATAAAAGGCAAATCACTAATAGAAACCTACTACATACTCCAAACTCAAGTTTGCTTCCATTTCTCTTTGTTATCTATTAAAAGTCTGATTATGATGTGAACATTTCTTTATAGACTAGTATCATACACAATTTGATACCTCAAAATGAGTGATGCAGCCATTTTCAAGTCGTATCGCCTCATCAAGGACATCCTTAATCTTATGGAAAAGACAATTCAATGTGTCCGCCGAAACAAGTTGATTCAATCTTCCCACTGACATGCGCTCTCTGATTGTCAAAATATGTGGGCTGATTACAGAAAACCAAGCCTGTTGTCAAGAAACTATAGCATGAAAAGCTTATGAATAAAGCTTTTGCTATCTATTTGGCAACAATAACTTCGTACCTAGTATAACAACCAACTGAATACCCTTCTGCACGTAAAATATTGGACAGAAAAGCAGCTGTCGATCCTTTTCCCTTGGTCCCAGCAATATGAACGGACTGCAATTCCACCCATTTTCAATTGTAATTGTGAAGATTAACCAAAAACAATGTACGCGGAGAACAAAATTACCATGTTCTAGTTTTTTTTTTTTCGAAAATTCGAAAACATATGAAAGAAATCATTCCATACAGGTTAGACGTGCTTTTGACACTGTTAAAAGTTCTCAAATAGTTGGAAGCACTTTCATGTCTGTTATAGACGTTTGGTTGAAACAAATTAAAGTGCACTTGCAATTACATTAAGCATTGAAACTAGAAGTGCGCATAAGAACGAACCTTGAACTTTGAGTGAGGATTACCGAGCCGGTCCATGAGGCGGTTCATCCGACCCAAATCGAACCCATCGTCCGAATCCGTACCAGCCCCTTTGGGCACGCCCGATTTTTCGAAATTCTTTAGAGAATCCAGGTACTCCATCAAGTGCTTCATCTGCGGATCCTCCGAGTAAGTCGAAAAGAAGCAATTTTTGGACCCCATTGATAAACTCTTGAGATACCCTCTACTCGTCGGAGAGTAGAATGTGGTGTATTGACTCACCCGCTTTAGAATATTCATATCTGCTTTCTGTTCGTTTCTCGGGAAGGAATTGAGTTAGTGGCTGGCTGCTTAGAAAAGCAGGAAGGGAAGGGATTACAGAAACATGCTTCCAAAACTAGCCATCATTTGCAAGTCAATACCTATTCTTAAGAGCCTGATGATTCTAAACCAAATTAATTGCGAAAATATCAAATTACCCTCACACCACTCGTATTAATCCCATCGTTTCTCTTCATAGTCGAGAATTTACATTACCGAATAATCCCTCTATCCTGAAATTAGGATATTATTGTAATTTAACACAGTTCTTGGCTTCTAACCATGTCCTAATAAGGATAATATTGCAAATCCATTAGATTTAGAATAGTTGAGTAAGAAATATCCATTAGATATGAATATTTTCACATACCTCCCTAAATTTTAGTAGTATAACACATGTAACCGAAGTTTTGTAATATAACAAGTATGTGTATATGGTACTTTGGTCTTTGAGGGATTTTTTTGCTAGTTTTCAAAAACTATGTACTTACTTATAATTTCTTGAATATCAGAGAGATATCTGAAAATAACCTTTTTATATATTCGGGAGTTTGCGGTGAAAACTTCCGCCGTAAGATTTTGGTACCCTTTATATTGGGAGTATGTTTACTGTGTTGCTGTTAGAATCGACATGGAAGACAAAACAACTGTGAAAAGCGGGCCGCAGATGTGTAGGTGCAGTGAATTGGAGTCGAAATGTCTCGAACTGGAATCAGAGATTGAAAAGAAGAAAACCCAGTACGAAAAGCTTGAGGCTAAGTACGGGGATTTGGAAGCTGAAAAGAATGTGATTGAAGAAGAGCTAAACGCTTTAAAGAAGGAAAAGAAAGGGAATGAAATGAGTAGTGGAGGAGAAAAGGAAGGAATTGTTGACTTGACGGAAGAGGGAGAAAGCGAAGAAGATGGGGTAGTTCAGCTAATGATTGAGAACAGAGTACTGGAGTGTGAGAAGAGAAGGGCTGAGATTGAAGTTGAGTTTTTAAAGCAGAAGTTGAAGGAATTTGAGTCTAGGGTTTTGGATCAACCAATTCTTTTGCAAACGGGAGGTAATATTGTCATGAATTTTGGATTTTTGTTTTATGTAAGAGAATTTCTTGCTGTAGATTGACCTATTTCCTCGCTTTAAAAGAAAAGGTTTTTTTAAGGGGTGAAAGATCCATTAATTGAGTATAAAAGATTCTTAGCATTAGCTTTGATCCCTCGTGCTCTAGGGATATTAGTTCCAGCAAGGTTCAGTTACTGGTTGCCTTCAACATATAACCTCTGGACTTTGTAAATTGCTCACAGGGGTATTGTGAGACCTTGTGGGAATCTTCTGCGGGCATTTGCTCTTTGAACAACTCTTGAAATGAGACACTTCAATGAGTCCTTTTTTCTTACAAATGATTTTCGTCTCGTGCATGTCATACCAGCATAATGCTTGTTTTTTGTTGAAATCATCTGTGTTGCTTTATAAAATGGAATGGAATCAGTTACCTGGTCAGGTGACAACAATGTGTTTAGGATACTCTTTAACCTGAATTATATGTTTTTGGTTTTGCAGCAAGAACACCTAGTATTGTGACAACTTCTAAGCACATTACTTTGATGGATGGAGACAAAGCAGATGTCTATATAGAATCAAAAATGGGATATGGCCTACGAGTCAGAAAACCATTAGTGTTTGAAGAAGACAAATGTCCCAGCAAAAAGATGGCTCCATCCACGCCTGGTGCTAGAATTGCTTCTTCAGGTATAATTGATATATGTGACAGTGATGATGAACCTGATGTGACCCATGTCCTGCAGACTTCTGTTGATAACCAGGGAAATGGATACACTTGCATTCCAACTGATCATCCATTCGAGGAAATTGTGCATCGTGAAAGTTCAAAGAGGGTTCTTTTTCAGCACAGCTATGAAGAAAATATGGATAATTGCAATGACAGTGTACCTTTTATTCGTACTCCTAAAAGAAAACGAGCTTCTAATATTGTTATTAGTGAACCGGAGAGTGATGACGATAATGTTCCAATCTGTAAACTCAAGAAGAGAAATCTTCAGGAAAATGTTTCTGATCAAGCTAGTTATGAAATGAAAAGCTGCTCTGTGACTGCTGCTCCTTCTGTGGATGACAACATCAATAATGTTGTTACTCCTCCAAGGCGGCGCCTAGTACCACTGAGAAAATGCAGTGGAAAAAGCTCTTCAAGCAAGACGCATGAAACTAAACGTCAACGTGGAATCCCTACAACTGAGATTGAAGATGACGAATCAGAGGATGCTGGGTCAGAAAGTGAGGGTGAGAGCTTGAACAGTTTTATTGTTGACAGCAGTGAAGATTCCGATCTTAATGATGTTTCCAGTGAGGAAGATGACTCAAATGATGACTCAGATGACAATGTGGACTTTGATGAGATTTTATCCAAACTTGGTAGGAGCAAAGATCAGAAATTAGAGTGGGAGTTTGAGGCAGACATGCTTGCAGCCTTTGGTAAGGATCCTAAACTATGCATGAAGGCTGTATGTGCTCTTTATCGACAGCAGACTTCTGAGGAAAAAGTTAGCAGAGGAACTTTGGTCTACAATTACCGTGGATTCAGCAAATTTGATGCTCGGAGGTAGACATACAAATAGTTAATTATATAGCAAAGAATTCATATCTGAAAATCAAAGTTTTTTCACTTCTTAACAAATTGGTGTGTGATGTAGGATTCTGTTAATGTGAACACTTTGCATTAGTCACTCATCACTTAAAATTTTACTCTTCCTCTTTAGGGGCACTACACTGGCCGAGTTTCTTACTGATGGAGACCCAGGAGGTGATCTGAAAAAATCTGTCAAGGAGTTGCAAGAGTATGACCATAAAGCAGTTGAGAAGTGTAGAACATTTGCGACTCGCTATTCCAAGCAACTATTTGAGATCTATAAGAACAAGGAGGATCCTCTTTTTCCTTGACTTTAACCTGCAATCAACCATTCAACGTGGATTCGAAGATATTACAACCACAAGAACTGCTGCTAGAACCAAGTTGCAAAGAATGGTGTTTTTGTATTTTTATTGGCCATTCTCTGCTTGCCAATGTTGCTTCTTCAAATACTGCATGTATGTATAAATATATAGATAAATATATTGTAACGTCTAAGTTTGTAACATGGTTGTGCCACCTCTATGTATCAATGTAGTTATGTATGTACCCATAACCTCGCGACTTAAGATTTTACTGAATGGTACATAAGCAGTTGTCTCTAGCCGTCTGTGTTTTTTTCTTGAGAAAAAAAAAAATGTGAATGAAACAGAGAACTACGTTTGGTGACCTAACACAGGAGCAGGTATGGATTTGGTGGGACTCAAAATACTGTTAGCTCTCTCTGTAAATAGATTTCCTGCAGAGCACGGAAACCTGTGAGAGATAAAGAAATGGAACGACTTTCAAATCAAGTAACCGGAGCTGCAAAAACCCAGCGAGAGAACAACAATGGCGGGAGCGGTTCCAAATACCGCTGCATTACCCCAAGTTCTCTAAATACCAATACGAAACCATGCCTGAACGGTAGCTCGATCGTCTTCTGTCAGAATATGGACTTCCTGTCATCGGCAGTGTCGAACAGAAGCAGGAATTCGCGATGGGAGCTTTTCCGTGGCCGCACCAAAATTTACATACTACTTCATATAATAGCGATGAAGAAATGGCTGTTACGATGAGCCAAATACTACTGATGATCAGTGTCAAATGTATCGCATGCTGTGTCGTACGAATGCTTAGTGGATTTTATACAATAGGTTCTTAGTTGCAATTTATTATACAAATATATATATATATATATATATATTCTTGTAATTTGATATAATCATGAGATGTTATTAATCTGTGATCGGGGAGAATTGATGGATCGCGATGATTTAATTTAGTTGGCAGCGTATGGGCCTGGTTAAGATTCTCAACAGCTAATCACAAAATTTAAAAGCTTTTAACACTAAAATTAAAATAGACTCGTTCAATCTACACCATCAAATGCTTCAGAGAACTTCAGTTGGGCCGGTCGTAACGATTTGCATTGTTGTTAAGATGCAATCAGACCCAAAAAGAACAAGCAAAGAGTTGTAATTAGCTGACTGAGATCAACTCTCAGGATAAAAACAATGGCACAAAAAACCCCCCAAAGCTAACCAAAATTTGTGCTCAAAACCGAGCTGTATGACAAGTTAACTTGAAATGACAAAATTGGGGAAGGCAAAAAGTCTTGATAAACATCTGCAGCCCTACAGAAGAAGAATGTGCCATGATCAAAATTCAGTCATTTTATTAGCATGTATGATATCCACAGTTAAGCTTGAAGGCGTTTCCTCCACGTCAAGTATTGCTTCTATGCCGTCACCAAACACCAATTTCATTGAGGCTATTGAGTGCATCAGTAGCATCATTTATTACTCCGGTTATGTAGAACATACTTCACAACTTCATAAAATGAGATCACAATCCCAACAGAAGGCCCTGCCCGACCAACACGGGGACCAACTCCTGTGAACAAACCCTTTACACCCCCATCCCTGTTCCAAGAAAAATTAAGGATTACAAACATTCAAGGATTACTACTTTTGAGCTTGGAAGAAGTAAACAAAACTACCGATCTCACACACCATCCATCAAAAAACCATGACGTTAAGCATGCCAAAAGGTAGCTTTCTCCCAGTAATACTGACACAAACAACATGCTACAAATACCAACAGAGAAGCTACCTAAGATAACTCAAATATAATTGAATTGTTTAAGATCATGATATTTGCGGTTGGACAAGGTAATATAGCATACACCAGGTCTACCTAATAAGAGAATTGGGATTGGTTCAAATTGAGATCTATAAACAATTATGATTTAAGGATCAAGAAATATACCTCCAAACCTCCATCAGTGTTTGTCCTGTTGTCATTCTCAATGCCCTGGCAGGATCCTTCTGAAAATTAAGAGAATAACAGCATACTTATTAATAGATATTCCATGAGAAAACATTATATTCTTGGAGATTAGAGTTTGTATCAAACATCAGTATGAATAACAGCATACTTATTAGTAGATATTCCATGAGTTAAGAAAACATTATATTCTTGGAGATTACAGTTCACATCAAACATTAATACTTTGATCAATATCCAATAAAGGCCTCTCCATTGTCATCAGCAATTAACAACCTAGTTTCATACATACCACTGACTTATTTCCAATTGTTTTTTATTCCCAAACCAAAATGTGGTAAGAGTGGTTTCTCATAGCAAATATCCCAACAGACATAATACGGTAGATCAAAAATTCCTAGCCAGAAAAGAAAAGGCATTGCTCTAATTTCAGAAATTACCTCTATTTGTCTTCGGGTTTTTGCAACATCTAGAGGACATGTAGCAGCAGCAGCAAGGCTTCCTGCAACAAAACCAGCAGAAAAATTCGCTCCAAGTACACTGACTGCATTGGATTCCTCACCCACAAGACTCAGAAGTCTTTTTCTCATCTAATTGAATAAAGAAAATGAGTTATGATCACAGTATACGGCATAAAAATACTAACACCTGAATTTATTTACAAAACAACTGGTGCAAGAGAAACAGATGAAGGAATAATATCTCACAGGCTCAAGAGTAGACCAACAAATTGCTGAGAAAGGAACATCACGAGCAAGTTGTGTTCCCATGCCTGTCCATAGCATGCGGTAGCCTTGAACTGTTTCAATGAAAGATTCTCAATCAGAATATGAACAAGCCAAACAAACAAATAAATACAACATCAGTAAAAACTTAGTGAAACACATCAGGTAAGATGTCGAACATAGTCTGTTCTCATTTTTACCATGATAATGTTCATTTCATATCATTGTAGAATCTAGATACCAACTGATGTAGATTTGAAATGGATGGCACATTAGAGCGTCAACGTATAAGCCCTAGGCACTAGAACACACTCTAGTATTATCTTCACCATTGTTTTAAGAAAGAATCAATTCTCTGGATCTCTAGAAACAATTATCAAATTCCGGAAAAAACTAAAATTCTATAGCAACATGCAAGTCTTCCATTTTCGCTACATTCTAGTTAATAAATGAGATTCCAAAGGGATTTACAAATTAAAGCATCTATGCTAAGCTTAGTCACTGACAATTGCTGTACTAAGACTATGACTGTTAACAGTGTGTGGCGTAGTCCTCTAAAAACATTCATAAAACTCCACAAAAAAGTAGATTTCTGAGGCATGCAAAATTCTGCCTATAGCCAAAGCTTGACCCATACTTCCAATTTCAAATTTGGCATTACCATTAACAAGAGAATCAACTTACAGCTGTTTCGATGGCTATTTGCGCTTTTAACATGGGACACAACACCAAGTAATGTCTGCCAGACACCAGGAGGCTTCTTGCCAATTTGGGTTCCCTTGAATGCCTATTATACAGCAAAGTGAAACAGAATAACAGATACGAAAAAGAATAATAAATAAAGGAGTAAGAACTATTATCAACAGGGACTGCTGAGACAACAGACAAAGCTAAATTGCATATCAGATATCTGCTGGAAATCCTAATGAGGAAAGAACGAACTAATAGGAAGTAAGCATACAAAATTTTAAAGTGGCACGTTATCAACACCGAGATAAGTGAAAATAGAAAATACCATTGAAAATGATAATTAGTAAAGATATACAGACTTACATGGGAACCTAAAATTTTCTATTTTTACTAAAAACTGACAAACAATTCAATTTACTTACAAGCTCAAATTAATTAGTCTTCATTCATGTTGTCCATGCAACAAAAATAAGTACCACAAATAATGATTGTTTTTAAAGAAACTCGCATTCAGTTTTTATCATCTCTTCATGCATGCTTAAAGCATGTAAGCATGTTCAACAGTAACTCTGGAAGACATTTATAAGTCAATGACATCACCAAAAGTATGTACATATACTCCACAATAGATGAAAACGCCAATTTTATGTAACCTGCATCCGGGTTCGGGCAAGTTCAATCGGGTAGCAAGTTGCACAGGCCAACGAGCGTGCCAATGCTCCTGCAACCAGAGGGGTATATGGTGTCGCACTTGGAACAATCTGGGCTGTTAGGTCTTCGAACCAGTTTCGTAATACATCATAGCAAGGTAAATAGATCCCAACCTGGTCAAATAAATTGCGTGTCCATGAACTACAGCTTACTCACTTAGTAAAAGTATTATCTACACCATGCACTTAAAACTCCCTTGCCTAAATGAGAAAATTACCATTGGTACAGCCAATGCCAGTCCTGCATTTGTGCCTCTCCACAGCCTCGCAAATCCTTCCTGCAGTAACCATCAAATTAGGCTATTGAAAATTTCTTCCACAAGTAATGCAATCACAATGATGAGCGTATAAGTCACAGATATATATTATATTCCAAAACAAATTGTGCAGGTCCATCAAAGTCATCAAAGAAAAAAAGTAGACCCAAGCAAATTTTGTCCAACCATACCTGGCACAACTGAAGCTTTGTAACTGGAACTTAAGATTATATATTCCTAGCAAATTTTTAAAATCTATTTCCTAAATGTGAAATAAGGAGACAAAAGATTTTAAATTCAAGGAAAATCATTATAACTTGCAGCAAATATAAGCCAGATATTACATTATTTAAATACCAAAATGCAGCAAATATAAGCCAGATATAAAATTTTATGTATGCCAACGGATGACAACTAGAACCCACTAACCTGTCGTATGATTTTGTAAAAAACATCTAGTGTTCCTCTGTACTGAAAACATTCAGGGGGACACATTGCCACAGTACCATGAACTCCAGCACGTGTGCAGGATGGAGAACACCTTAGATCCGCAAACATCTGAGCCAGAATAAAGTAATGAACAAAGTTAATCACAGCTACAATTTTTAAAAGATTTACCATTTAATTGCAAACATAAGTACATATAGCACACTGAAAATAAAATAAAAATAAAAATAACAATCAAGCAGCATATAAAATGATCATTCAAAACACTTATCAATACTAAAGGCCTAAAAGATACTCGAAACCCCATATAATACCTATTGTAAGACAAAAAAGCTTTAATAAACTATACAATGGCATTGCATGCATACCGTTCTAGGTCCAAAATACGTCATACGACTAATTATATTGCTTAGTGGATGCGAGTAAGGTACTCCGGCAGCTTGAGCTTGCAATCTTGTCTGAAATAATAAATAAAATAAGCCTTTAAATAGAATCATTAGACAAATCCATTGATAACCATTTAACAAGCAAAATATAATGAATATACCTACGGCAGAAATTGCAATAAGCAAAAAGACAATTGAAGCAAATAGCATCAACACAAATTTCCATAAAAAGTTTTAATCTTTCCTAATACTTCTAAAAGTCAATAAACTTAACATTATATCAAAATAATAACTTTATTATTAACAAAGTTTAACTACCTTGGCTACATCAAGGGGATTGACGATGATAGCTGATAAAAAGGCAGCGCCAGCGGCAGAGAAAGCTCTCTCAAAAAGCCCTAACTTTTCATCAGACACATTCGTCCTCTGATGAGGCTGCGAAGCATCGAATGCTCTTCCATCTTTATCCTCTACTGTCAATTCCATCAACGTCAAATCGCGTCCGTTGATGCCCCCAGTTTCCGTTTGTTCCGAACTCATCCACGGATTCTCCGGTCTCTCAGTATCTGCCATTTCCTCCAAACCCCTAACTCCTACAAACAAACTTAAGCATTCATTTTTCATTTTTTATAGTGTTTCCCTAATTCCTTGGAAAACAAGAAAGACAAAAGTATGAACAAAATGCTTACCGGAATAATGCAAAACCGTAGACCGCGTTTGGAGACTTTTGGCTAACAACTTTTTTGCTTATGTTTGAGGAAGGTAAGTTTCTATTTCCACTGTAACCAGAGCACTGGTAAACTGCGAGAAGGTAAAAGGTGACTATAGAGAACAACGCCGTTCCTTAGAATCAGGGTTTGGACGAAACAAACAGAGCCTTATATATTTAGTGAACGAGCTGCCGTTAGCTTTCTAGGACTTTCTATTGAGCCCGGCACGAGGCTCGACCCACGAGTTCTTAAAGCGTGCATTATATTTAGTTTAACGTAAAAAAAAAAAAAAAAAACAATAATAATATATAATTAATTTTAAATTTATGACTTAATTTTAAATTAAATTTTAATAATTTAACTAATGACATATATCATCTTTGTGATTATGACTATTTTTTTATAATTTTACTTATTATCACTAATTAAATTATTTAAAAATTATCGAAATTAATTTATGTTAAATAAATATAATGCCACAAAATTATCGAAACATTGATTAAGACGGCTTTTAACTTAGTTAATGTTGTCATTGTTATAGACAATAAATTTAAAAATTGCAGACAAATGCCAATACTTTAGACAACTTGACGTTAATCAATTTTAAGCTTCGTTAATAATGGTATTAGTATACAACTGGGTAATTCATTAGCTTAATGACTAGAGCCATTCTGTTTAATTAGCTGTGGCTTGACAAATTGCTAGCCAGCTTTCTGATTAATGTCCACAGCATGCTTAAATTTCTGCCTTTATAAAGTATATGCCTTGTTTCATCCAAGTTTATGGGATAATAACGTCCGAATCCGTGTAGTTTTATATTTTTACAAATATAAATATTTTATTTGCATCAAGTAAATCTTTAATCCTCGTTCAAATTAATTGCTTTATTGTACACAGCTTGATAGTCTTTTCAAATTGTTGGCCGAAGAAGCTTTGCATTCCATGTGGCTCCGATTCGTCAAATTTGGCAAATGATTTATATGGGATTGTCATCCACTTTAATTTCATTGAGAATAATACCACATTTATTACAATTATGCATATACAATAAATTTTTTTTTATAATTAAAATGTTAAAACTAAACTAATTTTATTAATATTATAATTTAATAAAAATATAATTAAAAAATTATTGTTTTAACTTAATTAACTCGAGGCAAAATATGTATTACATTTATAATTACTTTACAATCAAATTCAATGCACACATTGGTAAAATAGATAAATATAATTTTAAAAAATTAATTCACGTATTTACTTAGTGTTAAGAATATGCATAGTCATTTTAAAAGTTTAATTTTTTTCATTATCTTTAGTGATTTTTTCATAATATAAATTCTATCAATATTATACACTATATAATACAACTTATGCAATCTTCAATCAATTCAAAAAAGTAGTAATAATTTTAAAGAACAAATCATTTTGTTCCAAACAATTTTTTTAAAAAAATTATTCCATCTTTTTCTTTTTTTAATGTGACCTACGATATTTTTTTGTAAT